>OY987316.1:701722-1301722 GCA_963920655.1 Geranium rotundifolium | reverse complement strand
CGTTCCATCTCCTTCCACGCCTGTTGTACCTTCAGCTTCACCTTCACTCTCGGCTTTAGTGTCACGCTCATCGAGCTCTTCAGGGGAGCAATCCTCGCTTCCAGAGGCATCACCGCCGTTCTCGGAAGCATTCTCACTGTCCTCTGATGACCTCCGAGGACTTTCTTCGTCTTCATCATCTGCATCGTTTTCTCCATGGTTGGTCTGATGTTCCCTGGTTGCAGCATTATCTTTTGCCTCCGGCACAGCCTCTCGATAAACCGCAAAATTATCCTCCTCAAAATCTCCAGTTGGGGACAGTTCACCTTCTTCTCTTTCGATTTTGGAATTTCCAACAGAATCTTCAAGGCATTTATTCACTTTGATGCTTTCCGCCGCCACCCCATTGGCTGATATAATAGGTTTTGTGCAGTCACCACCTTGAACCTGAAGTATCGACAAAAATAAATATTATTCTTTCAGAAAGGGTTCGTATCCAGAAACTGCTTGCTGATTTAACTATTGAGAGATGCTAGTAAGGAAAAGAATATCACTGTAAAAAAAATTGATCCAGCTGAGCACCTTCGTTGAGAATCAAAATATTGAATTTGAAAGCTACAAGAGTCCATGACGAAACTGGTTGGCACTAGTCCTCCTACCCAGTTGATAAATTTAGACCAAAACCTCATAATTGCTTGTCCAAAATGTAAGAGATAGTCATTTTTTAAGACGTATAGAACTTCAGATACACGAATTCATAGCTCATGCCATCAATAAATTACCATGTAACTTGCTGCAAATTATCTCGGAGCATTTCCTAGTATTTGTGATTCTTTCGTGTTCAAAACCAGGATGGGGCAATAAGTAGGAAAGATGTTTGTCTTACTATAACTCCATAGATTTCCTTGTTTAGAAACTACCACTAATCAGATAACCAGTTAACTATCAGCAAATCGTGCTTGGAAGTTGGATGGTTCATACAACATGCACGATACGGTCCCGGGTTTGGATCGGGTTAAGGCTCGGATTTGGATAGATAGCGAGCTCGATTAACGATAGAGCTCTAATCTCGATTTGGCATTAGTTCGAGAGAGCACCGATATCCAAGTAACCTTTTGTTTTCTTCTTAATTCATTGATGATTTTATTGCTCTCAACTTCAGGCATTTATAGCCAAAAAACCTGATAACTACTAATTTAAATTCAAAAACTCAAATCTAATAAGATAAATAAAAATAATTGTCCAAACCCTCCTTATCTAAATTGGAATTTGTTGGGATCCTAACAGCACGTGACAATTGTTTCTTATAAACCCGAAGCCACAGTGAACCAAAGGATGTCAACAGATCAGTAAAACAACTAAGAATCATGGTTTGTCTCGAGGGCATATTTCTTGAGTAAGAATGTATGAACATAATCTTATTGGAAATCTAGATATATTTATTCGTACCTCTGTAGAAGGTAAGATTTCACTCCCAGACCTTATCTCCACTCGGCCTTCAACAGTGGCATTGCCATGTCCGGAAGGAGTAGCACAAAGCCCTTGCAATGGATAATATACATCTCAGAACCATAGTTCATATTGGTAAAATGAAAAATCAAATGAATTTTGTAGTGTGACAGATTCAAGATAGAATAAGGCTTAACAGATTGAATTCATTGAGAACTCCACAAACCTGGTGTTTTTTCTACAGTTTTTCCTCCATTATTTTGTTCTGCTCTGTCAGCAAGTGATGCATTTGACTTAACTAACTGCTCGGGCATTTCAACCACAATAGATGCAGTGCCTTGTTGAGTATTACCGACAGTGTCACTTTTTTGTGCAATTCGATCAAAATCAAGAGAACCATCTCCTCCGACCCCATTTACCAAAGATGTTCGCGAAGAAGTTGTTTGATCAGGCGGAACGCTTAGATCTCCATTTTTGGAAGAATTTATGTGTTTAGAGTTAATGGCAGGGTTGCTGCAGTCGCTCCCTCCAGCACTATCAGTACCGCCGTTTATGGTATGACTCTTGACTTCAACGACATCCTCGCTATCCTCCGCGCCTTGAGGCCGAGAAGGAACGCCAAGCATGGGTTCCAGGAAGGTTTTCCAAATCTTTGTCACTTTCTCCAACTGCTCGGCTGTACAAACTTCGCCGCAAGAATATTTGATGATCTGATACAGATCTTCGTGGATTTCTGGATCGGGATAATCAAATTTCAGATTCGGAACGATAGGTCTCCAATTTTTAGCAGCAATAGCCAGGAGCACGTCATCTTCTTTACGCTTCTTTTCACTTATTTCTTTGATCTCTGCTAATAAGGCTGCAGTACATAACAACAAAGTCATGAGAATTAAAATAAATACCATATGGAAGTTCCTTGAATGTTTCACGAGTACATTGAATAGAGAAATTATAGTTGATTTTGGATCATCTGTTCACAAGAGATTTAAAAGCAGTTGCAGTTAAAAACTATCATAAATATAATGAAGCCAAGTTGATGATCACCTTTTGTGCTTGAGCTCTTTGTATCCTGCTGCTTGAAATAGAAACTGCGATGATCAAGCGATTTATGATAGTTCTTGGCATAAATTTCAGCCCACACTTTATTAAAATCAGAACGGCATCTAGCCCATTCTTCTTGTTTTTGCTTCAAACGAATTAGTATAACCGGCAAAGCAAGAGGTGCGTTCTTTCTCAACACGTCCATCACATCAAGCCCATGATCACCATATAACCGCTCAATGCACCTTATATGTAGAGCTATAATAATAATAGACATGGAAAAGGTTGTGTCAGAAGAAATGGAGGTAAGGCTTTTGTGACGTATAAGCTCACAACAGACTAATGACTGACTATCCTCGAAGTTTGTTTCATTAATCAGATAGAGAAAATTGCAAAAGGGTGCCCTATTAAATGACACTTTTGCAAAAGGGTGTTATGGTGTTTGCACTTTTTTGCAAAATGTGTGTATATATATAAAAATGACGAAATTGCCCCTAAAATTAAGAACTAAGACTTATATAATATAATTTTAACTTAAAAATAGTATAACTAAAAAATAAATTGCAAAATTTATTTTTAATATTTATTTATTTAAAAATAATAGTTTCTGGGGTAATTTTGTCATTTTTAGAAAAATACACATTTTGCAAAAAAAAATGCAAACACAACACCCTTTTGCTAAAGTGTCATATAATAGGGCACCTTTTTGCAATTTTCCCGATCAGATAATAACCTGTGAAGTGTTCCTGGACGCGGATTGGGTCGTCAAGTCTATCTGTCTTGGTCGATTGACTGTTGATCTTTTCTAATAGTTCTTCAACATGCTTGGTTGTTACATTCACAGACTCTACCAACATGTCCAGCTCAAACCTGACAGAATTAGGTGATGCTTGTCAGCAAGTGAAAGCAAAAAGTACTAAAATATTGAACCATTCCTTTAGCAAATGATATGTAAAGCAAAACAAGAGATTTGCAAGATTCAGCAAAAAAAATTCAACATTGTACGTAAAAATAGTTAATCTGCCTACTTAAAAACCTTTTGGTCTTTGAGCACCACATAACAAAAAAACTAGCTATAGCAAACTAAAATTTAATGGACAATGGGAATAAATAAAATAGTAACAGGGTCCGCTATATTAACTTCATGTCCCCTTAACATTAAATCATGCAGGTAAATAAGTTGAGAAAAAAAGATGAAATGATAGGCGAGCTCCAACCTGTCATCTTCACATCGAAACAGGCTTTCTTCATACTGATTTTTGCGCATGTGTTTAAATGAGTAGTCCTCACTTCCCGAAGTGACAGATACCCAATGATCATTCAGTACTTCAACACCAATCGCTGTTCGGTGGCTTGATGAAGGTATTGGATACTGCATGGTTGAAGCATAACAATCATACAAGGAAATCAACAACGTCAGAATATCCTTAACTTAACAAAATCTCCCAGCATCCAAAATGTCTGGTCTAATTAGAAAGGGCTTTATGCTTATGAATAAGGAATATAAGTGTTTCATTATATCATGATTCATGAGTAAATAGTAATGTGGAAGAAAAGGATATTGTGGAATAGAGGTTAGTATGAATAGAAAATGCACATTTCCAGATGAACAAAAACAGAAACTAGGGGTTACATGATATCATATAAAAGCACTACATACATTCTTTGGCAGAAGACGATAGCTAGGGCTACAACGCTCGCAGTTAGAGAGATCAAGCTCTGAAATGGGTTTCGCCATATACTTATCCTTGCTGGAAAATAAAGACATCCTGTGACCTCCTAAGTCTTTATTGCCAAATCCCGCATTCCTGTCCATTCTAACCTTTTCTCGATCTCTAACCCCGTCATGGTCTCGACTGTCATCAAACTTCATTGATCTGGGTAAATGTCCATCATTCCACAAAGATTCTGCGAGAAATGAAAATTTGTAAGACTACCCGTGAAAGTTGAAATATTTAGATGTATCCACCGATAACGAAATCCTAGCAGGATAAATATTTGGAGGCAGGCAGCCTATTGAGCTGAGTGTCTTGGTACACAACCAAGAGAGCTGGGACCGTACCCAGCATACATCAGGTTGACCACTCTTCTTTGTATAACCCAACCATATTTTAGTCTTATGGGCAGGCTATAAAAATGTTGTCCTCAACCTGATGCAAACCAGATTTGAACCCAGGTCCCTTGGCAATAGTTGAGTCAATTGGACACCTACTACCTCCTGTATACTGTGTCAGGAGGTAGTATATAATGGCAAAAACTTGTTGTATATCACACTTTTGCAAGAGGGTGTTGTGTACTTTGTTAATGGCAAAAAGGTGCTTTGAACTTTGATTTTTGTGCAAATTGTGTGTATTTGTACAGAAATGACGAAATTTTCCATGAAACTAAGAACTAATTTTTAAAAAAAATCATTAGATTATACAAATTTTAGTTAAAAGAAATTTTCAGAAATATTTATTTATAAAAAATCATTCTTAATGTTAAGGGCAATTTAGTCATTTTTACAAATACACACATTTTGCACAGAAAATCAAAGTTCACAACACATTCTTGCAATTAACAAAGTACACAGCACCCTCTTGCAAAAGTGTGATAGTATACAATAGGTTTTTACCACTTTCCCTTGATTTAATTACGGCACACATTAGCGTAAAGATTGCATTGAATATAAACTTTACGTACTTTTACTCACAACAGCAGCAAGTAACCCGTCTGCAGGATAAAGTTGGGTCAGATACAATGCTCGTAAACCAGTAAACTTAACCAATCAGTTCAGAACAGTTACCAGTCTTTTCACAGCAAGCCAAAAGTTCACTGAACCCATCCATAAGATCTGGATGCCTTCCAAGTAAATCTCCCATCTGAAAGTGTTGGCATAGGAATTATTAATCAGATTATGTGAAATATGTGGTCATAAATAATAACATGGACATTGTCAATTGTTTTGGGTAGAATGTTTCTCGATGTGTGCCAAAATTAATTTGCCTAGGTTATATCTCTCAAGCTTGTTAACAATTCTACGGATTAAGTAAAGTTTACCCCCAAATGACTAAATGAGAGGTTTGACAGTGAGTAACCGTCTAAGCAAGCAAATCATGCTGTAAAGAAGATTTCTTATTTATTCTTCTGAAGTTTGTTAGTTTCGAATTTATATTCAGACCGACCAAAATAATTGACTTACTAAGTGCACGGTCCATTAGCATTCACAATTCATTATTTACCCCCCCCCCCTAAATGATTCATGATAACTTCAGCAACTTAATTAATTATGTTTTTAAGCATACCAAAGATTGCAGATCTAGTTTAGAAATTTGTTCCTTCAGATATAGACTAAGGGTCTTCATAAATTCATGGTACTCGGCAAGATTCCGTAGCTTCTCTTTCACTTTATCACAGAAGGCATACTGTTGGTTGCAAGGACCTGCCATGAAAGGATCTAAGTGAGAAGGCAATTATCGAAACGAAAATGAACAACGAAATAAAAGCAGTGGGTAGGAAGGATGATAAAACAAGGAATCATAAGAGCTCCACAGTAGAAAAGCAAAATAAAATTGAACAATTCAAAACAACACTTCAATACAAGGTGCGGATAAGCACCCTGAAAAGGTATCGGTATGCATTAGATTTCCTTGATTGCTATAAGGTTTCTCATCTATTAAGTTTGAAGGCAAATGGATTTGAGATCCAACAATAGTTACGTGTATTCATGCACAATTCATGATTGGTGACTCAGTTTTTCATAGAAATTGTATCATCATAAGAGGATGAAACCGGCTGGCTTCCAAAGGATTCATTGCCTTGCTCACCTGGATGCAATTGTTCAACGGCATCCTCAAGCATATTGGCGGATTTTCGTCTCTGCTGCGAGCGTTGCATGTTATAGTCCCTATTGCTATCATGTTCAAAATCCCTGCCATCTTTTTCCCAATTTCTCCTGTCTCTGTCTTCTCTCCTCTCCTTTTCTCTATCACCATGTCTTCTTTGCTCTTTGTCTAATTTGATCATCAGAGCCGTCTCATTGTCTGGATAAGGACGGTCAACACTAAGGTCGCACTCAGCATGAGATATTCCAGTCCTTTCTTTCTGACAAGAATGCACATAGATAGCATGTTAACTTGAAGTTCACCGCTAACTCGGAAAAGAGTCACACGAAGATGAAAAGTAAAACACCTTATCTAGATGTATTTGCCGAATTGTGGGGGCGGAAATCCTTTCACGCATCATGGTATTTCTAATAGACGGACCATACTGAATCGAGGCTGCTGCTGAAGCATCAGGTAGAAAATGAGTAAACTCTGAAAGCAAGTCTGGTCGGTCATGAAAAAGTGTAGCAATCTGCAAGAAGTTATAATATGTTATACTTTGTCAAGAAAAAAAATTCTAGAAGCCCAGTGCAAGAGAGGCTCCCACCATTAGTCGATCCCAAGTTGACAAGAGGAAACAGAAGGCGTAATAACACGATATATATAAGAATTGTAACAATACAAAACAAGCAGACCTCTTGGTGAACTTCATAGATGGACTTGTTGTCACTTTTGTACATATTCAAAATGCCTAGAAATGTTTTATAGACATGACCGTCGCCTTGGAACTGTGTCTGCAAAATAAGAATATATATATATATTATACCCCTAGACACTACCCTATCACACCTCTATATCTGCATGAAGTAAGGAAAATTACAAAAGGTGCCCTATTATATGACACTTTTGCAAAAATGTGCTCTGTTGTTTGCATTTTTTTGCAAAAATGTATATTTTTATAAAAATGACAAATAACCCTAAAAATATAATTATTTTTTAAATTGTTATAGAAGTCTTAATTCTTAATTTCAGGGGCAATTTTGTCATTTTGCAAAAAATGCAAATAACACCACCTTTTTGCAATTAAAAAACAACACGACACCCTTTTGCAATATAATAGGGCACTTTTTGCAATTTTCTCTATAAACTATTCCATGCTATTTCTACCTTGATTTTGTTCACGTAATTGATAGCTTCATCAAACTCAACCGGCTTCCTCTGTTGACGTTCTCCCTCGAGTGGGAGGGTGATCTCAAATCCCTTTGGCAAGAATGTATTAAACCCCAAAATTAGGTCACGATGCCCTTTGAATAAATCTTTCACCTTCGCTATGACACCAGTGGTATCAATTCTACAACCAACATTGAATACTATTAGTTAGTAAAGTTTCACTAATCAAATGACTTCACAGAGACCAAACCTTTGAGCCTTGAAATCTTTCATAACCGCAAGGAAGTCATCATATTTCTCCCTTTTGTCTTGAAATATGTCCTTCACGGCCTTGAGATAGGATAGCGCATCGTTTGTTGTTAGCTTTTGTGCAGCTCCTCCACCCATCATATCGGGTTTCCCAGAGCTTCATTGCCCATAAATATCATAAAAGGAAATTAACAAGTAGTGCAACCGATAAAATCACACAATAGATATATGTATATATTTCTTACTCGAAACCAACATTTTTATATACCAAATATTTACAGAAATAACACTCTCCCAAAAGAGAAATTATATTTGTAATCCTAATTTCTCAAATGACACAATCTCTTAATAAAATGCGGGACGAAACAGAAATCCTTATCCTTTTTTTCCTGATCTGGAATTACACAACTTAATTGATCTCGCTACTAGTTAACTAACATCACTCATCAAAATTCACACAAACACCTAACATAATCTCGCAAAACCACCCACACCACATAATTGACATGAAACAGCTTAATCTATCTAAACTTCAATGAAATCAACAAAAATATACATACAAAAAGAGCAATAAATAAATAAACAAAACCTAACATAAATCACAAGCAAATTAACAAGTAGTGCAACCGAATAAATCATACAACAGGTATATGTATAAATTTCTTACCCAAAACCAACATTTTTATCCATCAAATATTTACATAAATAACACTCTCCCAAAAGAGAAATTTTATTTGCAAACCTAATTTCTCAAATCACACGATCTCTTAATGAAACGCTGGAAGAAACAAAATCCTATCTTTTTCCTGATCTGGAATTAGAGGACTTAATCTATCTCACTCCTAGTTAACTAATATCACTCTTCAAAATTCACACAAACGCCTGACATAATCTATATCCACTTCAATGAAATCAACAAAACTATACATACAAAAAGAGCAATCAATCAACAAACAAACTAAACCTAACATAAATCACAAGCAACTCACGTCTCTCCCCGAGAAGACACCACAGGCCGCTTAACCTGAGAGCTCACGTACACATCATCTCTTGACCTCTTCATCTTCTACTTCAGCAACAAATCATGCTAAAACCTGCAATTCGAATTCCGAACCAAAAATGTTACCATAAAAACACCATCATTGAAACAAAACCACCAGATCTAACCAAATTATCCAAGAAAATCTCCACACACCTCAACCTCCAGAATTCCCAATCAGTACCTCCACAGAGACCACCTGAACACGCGACAAGTAAATTACATTACTCCAAGACAACAAAACCTCGTAATTTTCCGGGAAAATCAACGAGATAAAGGAAAATCCGGAATTACACAATCCAAACAGCGGAGAGAAGAGGATCGTCGTCACCAAGTCGCCAAAAAAATAAAATTCTTCAACAGCAAGCTTCGAACAACACCAGAAGCTACCGAACCAAGCTGCTGAGAAGATTGATTCCGAAGAGAAAATTAAAATTAAGAAGAAAAAAAAATCAAAGTATAATTTTTATTTTCTCTCTCAAAAACAACAGAGCCTCTCTCTGTGTAACAATGTTAATGTGTTTTTTTGATATTGAGAGAGACGAAGAAATGAAGAGTGGAGATAGTAAATTTTGACGTTCTGTAGCCGGTCGTGTTGTGGATTGGTTACCGGCTGCAGCCGGTGGAAATAATCCTCCGTGTATGTATATGTTAGGAACGGGAGGTGTGTTTTTGGGAGATTTCGGTAGGAATGTCAAAAATCTCCGAACTCGACCCTAATTTAGTATTTTTGTTTTGATGGGTAGGAAATAGAAATTGCGAAACTCGCTTTGAACTCGTTACATTAACATCGTATAAGAGAATACTTAACTTGATAATAGTTTGATATTCTTGACCCGACGAATTAGTATTTTTGTTTTGATGGGTAGGAGATGGAAATTACTAAACTGACATCAAACTTGTTATGTTAACATCTTACCATCGAAAAATAAAGTACTATAAAGACTTGCTATTCTCGATTGGGTAATTTAGTATTACTTTTCTAGTGGGTAGGAGACGGAAATCATTACTCGCGTCAAACTCATTGTCTTGGCATATTATAGAAAAATATAGTACTATCAACCTCGTACATATTTGATATTCTTGACATGGCGATTTAGTATTTTTGTTGTGATGGATAGGAGACAGAAATCACTGAACTCGCATCAAACTCGTTATGTTAGTGTTCGATGAAAAAATAAAGCACTATGAATATGATAAGAACTTAATATTTTAGAATCGACGATTTAGTATTTTTGTTATAATGAGTAGCAGACGAAAATTGGAACTTACCTCAAATTTTCTATAAAATATTCTAGACATGATAAAGACTCGGTACTATTACTATCGATTAATCATAAAAAGAGGATCGCTAAACCCACTCTTTTGTCATTTTTAAGTTTTGAGATTTTTATTAAATTGGGTCAAATTGAAACATGCATAGAGGTATTTTGGAGATTTTAGGAGTAGTTATTAATGAATTTTTTATTGCATTTATTCATGAAACATTGTAATTTGGGAATTAGGGTAGGGAAAGCCAATGGTCTTCGACAAACATACATCAAGATTTAAATTCAAAAGAAAAGTTGATAATTATAATTTATGTTGAGAATCACAAATATAAATATTTTAATTCCTTACGCAAAATATACTATTAAAGGAAAAACATGACCATACATGTTTTTTTCACATCTCTATATATAGAAACAACAATATGCGTTTCTTTTGTTTTATTTCAAATCATTATCACACGGATAAAATTAAAAAGATTAAAGATACTAATATAATAGCACCCTAAAAAAACCCATAATAGTTATTGGGCTGTGAACTTCTATTGGCGGGCTCGAGGTGGAACTATTTTGGGCCTAATGGGCTTTATGGCGATCATGTTGTTGCTTCATTTACGGGGCTTTTCTTATGCTCGTGAACGGCTTGGACCAGCGCTCGTTTTGGATTGGGCTGAAGCCCATGATTCATCGACTATTCTTTTCATTACTAGTTATTTTCCAAAAAAGAAGAAATCAGTAAATATTAATATCATCCTAATTTTTACAATTAAAATTGACCTTGAATTTAATTATAATCCAAGCTAGGGACGTGAACAAAAGTAATCCCCATGACCATCCTGTCAATTTAATATTTCTAAGTCTTCAGTTGAATTAATTTAGTTCATAAATGATCACAGTCTTTTACGAATTTTAATACGACTAAATCACGCATTTAAATGTGAGTGAGCAAGATTTTAGTCAAAACTTTGTCTCTCTTCTTTTTCTTTCCAATCTCATATCAAACAATTCGTAATAAGCCAACTTGATTAGTCAAGACGAGCACTATTTATCATGAATTCCGATATTTTAATACCACCGAGTCACTTGTTTGTGAGTAAGAGTGAAGTGATAGCCTTCTATTAACTCGTGCTAGAGTTGTGTTAGCATTTATTGTTTAATCCAAATAAAGATGACAAAAATCTCTAAAGCTCAACAACAATTCAACATGGAAATGTGTTACGATTGATTCTCAATAATTTTGATATTAATTTATAAAATGAAACGTTAAAATTTAATTATTACATCCAAATCTAAATACAATCTTTGCAAATAAAATAATAATAAAACATAAATAACATGTTCTCATATTCATTCTTGAGTTCATGTGTCAGCTCAAATCGTGTCGGCTCAAATTGTCGATCAAATTCTTACCAGTTAAACAATAGTTATTAATTTTGAGAAGTAAAACCAAACCAAAATTGAATGATTATCTTAATTTCAAATAAAAACCAAACCATACCCACAATTTCCAATTATCTAATTTTAGTTCCAGTTCGGTCCCAATCTCGAGTCTAAAATACCCACACTATCACAGAGAGTACATAAACTGTCATTATATTCTCTAAAACAAGAAATTATTTATAGACTCCTCTATTCTATTTAATTTACCAGGGAATTTATGAACACAAAAGGCAAGAAGAAAACACAGCATGTTATTGCTGTTCCCTCCATAAAATATACAAAAACCATTGAAACCTTGTGTCAGTTTCTCCTATCAATTTCTTCAGGACACCAACAAAAGCAACAGTACATATACTCCAAAAGTCCAAACAAAAGAATGATATTGTCGATAACACACACACCTTAAACACGACAAAACTCATCTGATCGAAAACACATCTACAGTAACGGGGCGAGACCACAAACGAAGATTACAAAGCAGCTAGAAAATCACAAAAAATAATCTGGGGTCTTGCGTGTAGTGTCGGGCTCGATCTGGCGTGGAGCTGGGTCGAATTGCAGGAAGTTCTGGTCCATGTGCTCCCCGATCTCTAATATGGCGGCCATGTTTCCGCACCGGTAGCAGTAGTTCGGGGCACTAAATACAGTCACCACATTCTTATCCTATATTTGTTTAAAAGTTGGCGTCAGTAACAAGTTTTTGATATGCTAGTAGTATTAGTGAGGCCAGGACAAGTTTTTGATATGCTAGTAGTATTAGTGAGGCCAGGACGGCTCAACCAGCAAAATTTACAACCGGAGATTTAAGATATTTGGGTTTATTTCAGGTGGGCCTAATACGGTGCTTTACCATATTGCCATGCTCGAGTGAGGCTAACCGCGTTGGGGGAGAACAAGGCCTTACAAAGGAGGAACGACAAAAGCAAGCTCATACACATTAGAGCCCACCTCCGAGTCTAATGTGTACATAAACCCTATTTATACGAGGAACATGGACTCACTGTGTGGACGCCTAACAAAAAATTCCCCTCCATACAAAGACAATCACATTGGTCCGATCACACTTCTAAGCTCAAACTGCCCTTGCACACTCAACCACGAGCAATCCTGGCCTGATTTGCTCATGGCCACAAGACATGCTATTGTCCCACCTGGCTTAATTCACCATGACTCATGGGATCCACTGGACTGCCGGCCTGATGAGATCTAGGTTCCTATGATACTAATTGAAGGGAGAGCCGAGCCTTACAAGGAGGAGCACACAACACAAAGAATCTCATATACACATTAAAGCTAACCTCTGACCCAAAAGACTAGATCTTGAGTCTGAGTGTATATAATCATTAAACCCCATACGTATTTGATGTGGGTCATGTACCCACTAAGTAGACACCTAACAAATAAACATGTGGATACCTAACAAATAGCTACACTGAAAAATGCAAACATGTTGAGTTGGGTAAGTTCACAGACCTGACACCAATTGAATCCTTCCATGACAAGCTGGTGAGCTCTTGAAATCAGAGTGAGCCCATTGGTATGGTTAAATTGAGTGGCTATGTCCTGTCCGAATGTATAGCCGGCACCACGTGGAGATATCCCCCATCCACAGCGGTCGTCTGGATCGGACCACAAGAGATCACACATGGGTCCTTCATGTGGTACCTAATATTGTACACAAACTGGTATCATAATCACAACAATTTAACGAATCTAGTGTCATAACAACAAAAGTTTAAGGATACACTTGAAACATGGTAAAAGCTTTGAAGTGAGGATAAGGTTCTAAAACTCAGCAAGCAACAAATAAGGATTTTTTAGAAATCGACAAAATTCGTTTTATATCAATGTATAATGCATATATTAATGAAAAAAATAACACTATTTTAATAAATTAAAATAGTTCCAAATAACTTAATAAGTTAAAACAAAAGGACAACCAATAGTTTAAAAAAAGAACATAAGAAACAAGTTTAAGAAACGATAAACATAGATAACAAGTTTTTTTTAAAAAGTCTACATTTAACTACTCCACATAGAGAAGACGAGGACTACTTGCAGACAATGAAATGGTTTTAAACCATATATAAAAAGTAAAAATAGAAGTTTACTAACTTTGACCAGGTTTGACAGAGTGAGAACTCAATAAAAATTAACCACCAAAAATGATAAGTGAGTGTTCAAACTCGAAAACAGAGTTCTGTAGAGAACTTGTGGAGTTTTAGAATACTAAGTGAGTCTAACCGTGATATGGAATTGCAATGGCCAATTGATTTAGCAAAAACATAGATCAATATTTATGATGTTAGAAATCATCGTTTGATGAAGTTAAAGATGCTTTTAGTTTCTAAAATTGTTCAAAAGATTGGTGTAGAAGTTAATATCAGTGACCATAAGCTGAGTACTGGCAAGGTTCACTTTAAGTGGATAAATGACCATCAGGCAAGGAACCAAACA
Organism: Geranium rotundifolium; assembly: GCA_963920655.1. Lineage (NCBI taxonomy): Eukaryota > Viridiplantae > Streptophyta > Magnoliopsida > Geraniales > Geraniaceae > Geranium > Geranium rotundifolium. Next base: position 1,287,827 of record OY987316.1, on the reverse strand, counting down.
TACCTCCTGTATACGATCCAGAGCTCGAATATTATCTAATGTATCCAAGGATGGTGAAAGCCCTCCATGTAAACAGAAGATCTACAGTACATCAATGCATGAGTCAGAGGCAACCTAAGATTAATTACAAGAAAAAAGGTAGAACATCCTCAACTCATATACCTGACTCTCAATAAGGGCTGTAAGTGGTAGATAATCGAAAAGATCGGTGAAATACTTCCAGACATTGGCATTTCCATATTTTCTCAAGCATTCATCATAAAAGCCATACCTGGAAGAGAGGTATAAAACTAAATAAAAATTAAGCTAAGAAAAAGAACCTTACTGCATGGATTTGTGAGGCACAAAATGATAAAGCAAACACAGCTACATTCCAGTAAAACCTTATTCCAGATGATGGATATCTATCTTAGGATGTTCAGTTCTAGCACTATTCACGATTCAGACAACTCTTTCTAGGAACTTATTTAGCAAGTGATACATACCAATAAAGATAATAAAGACACTTTCATTTGACTTAAGTAGAAAATCCTCTTACTTTGAGCAATACAATGTATATATTTCATTTGACTTAAGTAGAAAATCCTCTTACTTTGAGCAGTACGATGTATATGTTTCTAATTCAATAGTATGGTGAAAAGATTGAAATCTTACACTTGGGTAATTTGGCGGCTCTCATGATTCCCTCTTAGAATAGTAATTCTATCTCTATAACGAACTTTCAAGGCCACTAAAAGTGAGACAGTCTCCACTGAATAGTACCCGCGATCTGCATCAGAGTAACGAAATTAAGAAAACACTAGTATACTCACAAGAACAAGGTTTTATGCAGATGATGAGAACTCAGTCAATAATTTTTCATTTAGCTATTCAAATAAATCTAATCCTATGGAAAATTATCATTGGGAAAAACAGGACAAGATATCAAATTAAGATTGATAGGACCATCGGCTGGAAACAGTTCTTAAGAGCATAACAGCAAGTGTTGTTAACTACATGATAGGTCAGATAAGTTAAACAAACTATTTGCAATTCTGGTACACATTAAATCTTCATAGCTATTCTCCAAAAACATGAAATCATACATCGGTCTGGTTGGTGTTCATCCAAGACTACTTATTTCTAACAGCTGAATGGCGGAGTTTTGTCACAAAACAATGTTGCTCTAACAGCTCAGTACACTGCTTTTGAGAGCATTGCCATCTTCCACTTCAAGTATCAATCCTCCACCAGATACCAATCCATAATTATAAAAACCCAATGCTCAATGGGCTCTAGGAAGATTGATTACTTTTTGGTGCTTAAGGTTGTTAAGTCTCACAGTAAACTTCATATACACGTACACGAGTCTCAGCTCCTGATATATACGTGTTCCGCATAGTTCAAGGGTCACCATAGCATAACCTTATTCTCAGTGCATAACAACCTTAATAATACAAGTTTAACCATGGATAACCAAAACTCAGTTCAAGAAAATTCAAGCCAGCAACAGCCAAGCACAATCATGCCAGCTAGCAGCATAACTTTAGTGCCCCAGAACTCAAATTGTATCTAAATATCACACAAAAAATTCTCCAAAAAAAGCAAAAGGACACCAGAAACATCCTTGCATACAAATCACCTCCTCAATAAACCATCACACAAACAAATAAGCATATTCAAAATATTCAATCAGTACTCATTCTAGCTTTTTGTTACCACACCTAACACTCAAAAAAGCAACAACAACAAAAAAGTGCAACGCATATCGGATCCAGCAGAAAACGCTTCTACAAACTCAAATTCAACAAATCGACACAAACACACATACACACACACACACAACAACACAATCAAGATCTTCATCTTCGTCAACAGAGAACAAGAACACACACGAACAAATCATATCCAGAAACTCACTCACCTACATAATCGCCCATGAATAAATAATTCGTATCCGGAGCATTCCCTCCTATCCGGAACAGCTCGATGAGGTCGTAGAACTGGCCGTGAATGTCGCCGCACACCGTCACCGGACACTTCACCGGCTGCACGTTCCACTCCTCCACCAGGATCGCTCTAGCCTGCTCGCACAGCGTCTTCACATCCGCCTCCGTCAACGGCTTGCACTCCATCAGGTGCTCGATCTGGCGCTCCAGATCCGCGTTCGACGGCATCGTCTCCGATCAACCTCAGATCCGCAACACCACCGCCTGAACGAAACAAGGATCGCAGATCGAAGATCGCACGAACACGAACACGAACGAAAGCTCCGGCGATGGATTGTGCAGGTCCTCAAGCTCAACGCCGGGAACGGAGGCTAGGTTTCCGAGCTCCGGCGACACGATTCGCTTCTCCGATTGCTCCGTCTCGATCTCTCGATCATCACTCTCTCGCGGAGAAGATGATGAAGAAGAAGAAGAAATCGGAGAAATTTGAGAAATGGAGATTTTTTATTTTATTTTTCTCTGTATTATTGCAGTGGGAGAGAGAGGGGATTGGAATGAAATGAAATGGAAATGAAACTCAAATGCGAATGAAATGAACTGCGACTCGAACTTTGATATATCGTTTCGGACCCAAATTTGTTTTTTAGTTTGGTTTTCGTCAAAAAGAAAAATATTGCAAAAAACGAAAGGAAAAAAAAGTTTCTCTCTCCGTTGGCTCCGCCGAGTCAAAATCGGAAGGCGCGCGCCACGTGGCGCGATTCCAGCTGCTCATTTTCGGGATAGTTTTTGGCGCTCCCGCGCTTTTAGTTATCAATTTTGTAGATTAGTACCAAGCTTTATAATATTTTTGTTAAATAAAGGCAAAATAACACAAAATATATATTAGATATGTGGTGTATACGTACAAAAATAATAATAAACGTGCTCTTAGTATTAAAAATTATTTTCTAGAAAACATATATTTTTAAAGATTTTTTATGCGCAACAAAAAAAAGTCTTATCGTGAGTATTCGATTTTTTTTCGTACACACGACAGTGTATCAGTCGCGCGGTGATATATAAACGCAAAATTTATTTATAACAGTAGCATGCAAGTGCTAGCCTATAATGACTTATCTAAACTAAATTATTCCAAACCACAGAAACACGAAAATGCAAATCAAACAACGAAACACAGTTTATAAACGTTTTTGTTTTTTGTATGAAATTTGTGTAACTAAATTTTGTAGTTAAATTATTTTTATAAAAATCTCAATTTGTAAATTCAATGTTATCTTTGTAATATTTTAGTACCATTAAAATATATATTTAACGTCTTTCCGTAAGTTTGTTAGAAATACAAAGTGTCGTTTTGAGAATGTGTGTTTCTAACAACAATGCCCGACGTATTTTTCTTGATTGTGTCCCCAACAACCAACGTATAAAGTACCTTTATATATATAACATTCTTGTTAGGCAAATTTATTACAAAGATAACACGTTTTAGTAGGTTTTTTTTCTTCTTCCAAAAACATGTTAAATTTAAATTTATTTTAATTAATGTGCGATAGTATTTTAAATACCTTTAATTTTATTTATTTTGCTGTTTAATTGTATATCATTAATTTTACCTAGTCAACTAGGGTCCACGAATCATGATGACCATTTAAATTATAAATTATTTATTTATTTTAAAACGAATTTTTACACCGTACAAAACAAAACTTTAGGTGCTGTTTATTCGGGTCCAAAAAGAACAGCTAGAGAACGGTTCAAGTTTTAAAATTGGTTGGTTACTACAAAACAAGGGATGTGTTTTAATTTGCACTCCAAAAACTAGAGAAAGGCACTTTAAATTCGGAATCGATTACAAACTGAAAATCAAACAAATTCGAAACAATAGTTAATGATTTGGTTTCGATTTTAAATTTAAAAGAACTATTTAATTTTGGTTTGATTATTCTTCTCAAAAGTTATAATCACAGGATTAGTAATAAGAACTAGACCGATTCACATCGCCACGTAGACCATTTCGTCCACCACGTATATTGTTTATCATTCATAATTATTTTGTTAATTTGCATGTTTTATATTCCAACTAAATTGTAATAATGAAATTATAATGCGAGATTTTCATTGATAATCTTTTATAAATCAAACCAGTCTATGGCCGAACCTAAAACTGAATTGTTTCTTACATATCGTTTCTGGATGTGGTTTTTGTATAAAGAGAATCGAGAGATTCTGTTTGGGTCGGTTTTAACCGGTTCGGTTTTGATTCGTAACCGTGCCCACCCTTACTAAATATCACACAAAATCGGTCCAAATTCAATTTTGTGCCTAAATTTCTAAGAATTAGATTGGACTATCCAATTTCAAAGGCCCAAAATAATTCAGATGGGCCTCAAGAATTTAGACTTAGACCGGTTCAATTTTCGGTCCATGTGGGAAGCCCAATTAACAGTGTTATAGTGACCTTCCTGTGACGGTAATTTCTCACGGACACAAGCGACTTTTGGTTTCGGTGGAGTCGAGCACACTGGATCGTAACCGACCCATTGTCGATGTTAAGCTCTGGCTTGTTGTAGAAGACTGAACAGTGCAACGAGAGAGAGAGAGAGAGAGAGAGAGAGAGAGAGAAATGGCGCCAAAGAGAGAGCAAGGTCTGGCTCGTGATCCAGAGGGAATGTTCGCTGAAATGGTGGTGCTCTTGGTCGAAAATGGAGTTCAGAGTCGGCGATTACAGGTTTGGGAGTTGGTTGATTTGTGCTTTTTTGGGGGTTTGATGTGTTTGTGATTCGAGGTTCGTTGATTTTGTTTGGGTGGATTAGATATGGAAGCAGAAGCTAGTTCAAATGGGGGCGACCATAGAAGAGAGGTTGACGAAGAAGGTGACTCATGTGTTCGCTATGAGCTCAGCTGCTCTTTTTCAACATGTTGGCGGTGGTCGCTTGGCTCGATTCAGAGGAGTGAGTTTCGAAATTATTCTTTTGGGTGATCTTTGTTTGTGATGTGTTTGTGGTAATTAGTGTTTGATGATGAAGAGAATGTGAAATTGATGAGTGTGCTTCAATTAGCTGTTTGGTTGTTCCAATTTGGTAATTCTGATGGGTTTTTGTTAGAGAAGAGAAGCATTATAATGCCATTTTCTTGCCTCGGAAATGCGATTTTGTGGGTAATTTAGGATGTTAAGTACTGAATAATCATATTGTTTGCTGATACTGTTTTTATGGTCATGCTTTGTACTAACGTACCTGAATTCAATAAAGCAGTGTCTCTGTGTGATGTAATGAACTGTTTGGTTGTGTTCCAATTTGGTAATTCTGATGGGTTTTTGTTAGAGAAGAGAAGCATTATAATGGCATTTTCTTTCCTTGGAAATGCGATTTTGTGGGTTATTTAGCATGTTGAATACTTAACAATCGTTCTGTTTATTGATACTGTTTTTATGGTCATGCTTTGTACTAATGTAGCTGAACTCAATGAAGCAGTGTCGCTATATGATGCAATGAACTGCTTGGTTGTCCCAATTTGGTAATTCTGATGAGTTTTTGTTAGAGAAGAGAAGCATTAGAATGCCATTTTCTTGCCTTGGAAATGCAATTTTGTGGGTAGTTTAGAATGTCGAATGCTCAATGATGATATTATTTGCTAATACTATTTTTACGGTCATTCTTTGTAGTAATGTACATGTGATGTAATGATAGTTACCATCACTTGTTGCAGTATGTTCTCAAATATCAGTGGATTGAGGACAGCTTGAGGTTGGGAGAAAAAGTACTCGAGGATACGTACGAGCTAAAAATGGATTCAGAAGGAGAGAGTACACAAGACAAGTCTGTAATTCCTAAACGGGGTGGTGAGGACATTTCTACTGATGATAAGCCATCACAAAGCAAAAAGATCAGAACCTCCCCTGAGGACCCAAAAACTACTAGTGTAGAAAGCACGGAAAATATGAATAAAAGTGATATTTCCGAAGCACCCAATATTCCCAAAAGTGCGAGTCCTGTAGACGTCATCCCAAAGAACTCTGACACAGATGTAAGAGTAAACTTGTTATAAAGCTTATGTGCATGTGATAATTAAGGAGTACATGCAGTGAGGGAAGGAGTATAGTGAATTATAAAGTTAACTTTACTATTTCATAGCTAGCTGCTTTCTGTATTTGCTAATCACATAACAAGATGACATATGACACATTGCAGTGTTTGCCGTACAGCCCACCTGATCTGAACCAGAACATAACTGAGATATTTGGGAAGCTCATTAACACATATAGAGGTGAGAAGACTTCATTATCTGTATAACTTTCAATTCACCCTACACATTGCATATGTTCTTCCCAGGCTTGTTTAGGGTTCTCGTGATCTGATGCCATGTGTTAATTTTTTGAAGCACTTGGGGAAGACCGGAGATCACATAGTTATTCCAAAGCTATTGCAGTTATCGAGAAGTTGCCTTACAAAATTCAAACTGTTGACCAAGTCAAAGACTTGCCTGCGATTGGAAAATCGATGCAAGATCATGTAAGCAAACATACTTGAATGAATTCGTCAGCAGAAATGTGATTTATATTTGGAGTAACCAATGTTGTAATATTATGTATTTATCAGAACACAAAATGACATTGAAATCAGCTTGATAACTGACGGACATTATTGGTGTGCGCTTGCAGATTCAGGAGATTGTTACGACTGGGAAGCTATCTAAGTTGGATTATTTCGAAAATGATGAAAAGGTGTTGCAGGAATTCTCAGTAATATAATTATCCAAAATCATGCAGTTCTAGATGTATTAAGACCATATTCACGCATCTTGTCAATAGTTCGTAAATCAGAGATACCTGTTATTCTCATCAATGTTATTATTTAATCAACCCTGCACCGGAAAGCAATTATAAGATATTGTTATTTCAACACTATACAGCTCGTCATAGTCTTGCTTACAAAATTTTGGCCATATATTTGCCATCTACTCAGGTGCGGACGATCACTTTGTTTGGAGAAGTTTGGGGTATTGGTCCAGCTACTGCATTAAAGTTATATGAGAAAGGATATCGATCACTAGATGATCTGAAGAACGAGAGTTCATTGACAAATTCACAGAAGTTGGGCTTGAAATATTTTGATGATATCAAGCAGAGGATTCCTCGGCATGAGGTGTGGATGTCATCCTCTTTCCCTGAACCCACTCTATGCTAACTTGATAAAAAAAATTGATACCTTTAGTATTTTGCAGGTTCAAGAGATGGAACTTCTATTACAGAAAGCTGGAGAGGACATTTTGCCCGGGGTGAGTATCCTAAATTTGTGGCAATATTTATGTCTTTAGGTGGCTATTTGTATTACAAATTTACAGTTGTATGTTCCTCAATTACAGTGATATTGCATAGCAACTTAAGTTTATTAACTGATGCAGCTACAGCAAATACTTGACCAAGCCTGTTAGTTTTTTATTAAACGAGCTTTGTTGTTTTTGTGATTCTCTTTGTGCAATCCTTCATTGTTTAAAAGCGTTGATAAATATTTATATTGTGTGATCTCTTTCCTGAAGGTAAGTATTGTATGTGGGGGATCATATAGGCGTGGTAAAGCATCCTGTGGTGATATGGATATTATAATTACACATCCTGATGGTCAAAGGTACAAGATATAGTCTGATTCTTTACCATGAGGTCCAAGCCGTTTCTGTTTTATCTGCATTATTTATCATAATCTTGGTTGTCACTTTAACACCATTCTTGAACATTCTTTAGTTATTATTCTGCTCTATGCCTTATGGATCTGGCCTTGGCTTTAAACTGCTGAATTGAGTTTTCTCTATGCTTTCAGTCATAAAGGTTTTTTACCAAGATACGTAAAGATCTTAAAGGACAAGGGGTTCTTAAGAGAGGACTTGATTTTTAGTACTCATAGCGAGGAGGTAACAAGTTTTATATTTTTATTAAAGCTGTCCCGTCACAAGTTTTCAATTTTTATGCACGTGGTTAATGTACATGCTGAACCCCGGAAATATTGAACCAAACAAGGATGCTGTTATTATCTTTACATGGACGATAGTTGAAGTCTTACTGTCATTCCACCAAAATAGGTTGCTGCAAGAATGGAACTTACATCGTATTATCTCATTTTCCTCTGGTTTTGAACCAACCACTGACTATAACCTCTCCGATAATTTGGCACAGGGTGATTCTGGCGTTGATACGTATTTTGGTCTGTGTACGTATCCTGGACGAGAGCTACGTCACCGCATTGATCTTAAGGTATTGCCTCTTTATCATACAAGTGCACTCACATTTATGTACTCATCTCCACTGATGATGTGGTAATATGACATCACTCAGGGTCATACACCATGCAGTATAATAGACGAGACCTCATGTAATAAGTATGAAGCTGCTGGTTTCAATCCCCATGCCAACTGAATTGCTATTTAAATTGTTGATGATAAAAAAATGATGACGGTTATTAGAATTTGCTCAATTATGTGAGTATAGGAAACCACGTTTGGAAAACATTTATCCTTGATTTGTTGTGGTTGATTACTTGTTCACATTTTTGGCTAAGCCATCTTTCTCCTGCAAGTTTTTATTGATACGAAGAATTGCAAAAGCTCATATGAATAATTTTTCACGTGCTTGTAAACTGTATTTACATAGGTCTACCCCAGGGACATCTATGCCTTTGGATTGATAGCTTGGACGGGAAATGATGTATTAAATAGGCGGTAAGTTCTTCCAGCTACATATTCAAGTTTCTAAGTTGCTAAACTTTTAGGTTTACAGCACCTTCAGAAACTATTTGATATTAAATATTTGAAAACTAGTCATTTCCATATAAATATGGGACATGTTCGTTTTTTAATATATGAAAATTGAAGTCTCTAAAGGGAGTGTTATATTACTGGTGAATGAAGCAGGTCATCACGATTGTGTTGCAATCATATATGATTTATTTCAGTGTTATAGATTCGTCAAAACATTCCAAAGGCTTTGTGCAATTTCTTGAGCACAAATAAAATCAAAACGACTTATATTTCTTCGGTTAGGAAGTCAAAATCTGGAATTTCACGGACGTTCATGTGCAGGCTAAGATTGCTAGCAGACACAAAAGGGTTCCGGCTTGATGATACCGGGTTGTTCCCAGCTACTCAAGGTTCAGGTGGAAAAAGGGTAATGAACGACCTCACCTTATTCTCTCCGACCCTCTCCCCAAAACGCAAAATCCTTGCTTTCCACATCAAATCTCAGCAATAATCCATTTTCATTGCAGGGCGTAAGAGCAAGCGCGAGTTTGAGATTCAGCACGGAAAAGGAGGTTTTTGATTTCCTTGGGTTTCCCTGGCTCGAGCCGCACGAAAGAAACCTTTGAAGCATGAACTGGTTTGGTTGCATCTGGGTGTTGTGCTTTGCAGGAGTGAATCAAAGTCTTTGTAATGTTATGAACTGAAACACACTCTCTGCATCTTTTTTGGTTGTTGACTGTTGAGGAGACTGATGAGAGCTTCCTTGTAAATTGTTTTTTTGTAGTGTGTATATTGTTAGGTTTTGGTGCCCACCAACTAGACTTGTCTTGCCTTAATATCTCTGTAGGCAAAATGTGAAGTTGACTTTTACAACCTAAGTGGGATATAAATTGAAGGATGGGTCTATTTTGTAAGTGTATTGGGCTATGTGGACAAAATGGTCTAGGGATGGTGAAATTTATGAACCCTAGACTCGGTTTCTCTGATCATATGAATATTATACTATATTTCAAGACATTTAAAAAAATTAAAAAAAAGTATATTATCGGGACAAAAACAACGTTTATGATTTGAGATTGAGTACAAGAATCAAGTTAGGATCGTTTTTTTACTACATACGAAAATTACTGATAACTTATCTCGTTGTCATTCTTACACCGACCTGAATTTTCATGGGGCAAGTTGGTGCATTTCTATAATTTATCAAGAGTTTCTCACCACATAAATGCCAAAACCCCCGACACTGAGGTTTTAGAGCTTCAAGAGGATAAGAGAAAAAGAGAGACATGGCTTGGAGCGTAGCTATTGCTTCTTCTTCATTACATCTTGTTCCTTCAAGATCTGCTTCACCATCTCCACCTCTCCTGAGCTCTTCTCTACACATTCACAGATCCAGAGGAAATCAAAATCTTCACCTCAGCGCGAGACCTCAAAGGACGAGCTTGTTTCGGTCGCACGCGTTCCCGAGAAGAAAGCAACTGCCAAAACAGGAAGAAGAATATGAAGAACCCACCACAGGGTACAAATTTCCAGACCCAATTCCAGAATTCGCTGAAGTCGTGAGTTAAATCGCAACCCTGATTGATTCTTCGTGTTTTGAGGTCGGTGTGGTGCGATTGGTTAATTGATGATGTTGTTGTTGTTTGTGGTTTCAGGAAATTGAAAAGTTCAGGGCACATCTCCTTAAGAAGTTCTCCAACCAAACAGATCTGTATGGGGATAAAGTTGATGAGGTTCTGGAGACTTGCACTGAGGTACTGTTACTCACCATTTGATTCTTGTTTTGTGTGCTTTGGTTTGTTGTTGAGTAGCCAATTTGATGGATTTGTATGGAGAATGACTGAATGAGAAAGAAAAAAAGGCGTCCAATAACGGCACGCATTTGAAAATTTGACTGACAATCAGGGTATTTTGTACTGGAAAGTAACTTAACGTGTAGGGTGTATTTAAGTGAGAAACGTGTCAACTTAGCTGTACTAAAACGAGATTATCCCAACAGATTTGTATGTGGATAAAGTTGAGGAGGTTTTGGAAATTTGCACAGAGGTACTGTGTGTTTAGTCATTATTTGATTGTTGTTTTGTGTGCTTTGGTTTGTTGTTAAGTAGCTAATTTGATGGTTTTGTAGTGATTTAGGATGCGTTTGAGAATAGGAATGAGAATCGCTGTAATTTGTGTGCAACTCTTATTTTATGTTATGTGTTGTTGTTAAGTAGTCAATTTAATGGATTTTGGAGGAACAAGGTTGTGTTTGGGTAAGGTTTTGGGGATAGGAATGAGAATCGCCGTAATTTGTGTGCAATTCTTATTTTATGTTTCGTTTGGTTGCTTAGTAGTCAATTTGATGAATTTTGTAGTAGTTCAGGATGTGTTTGGGTAAGGATTTGAGAATAGGAATAAGAATTGCCGTAGTTTGGCTCACATTTTGGGTGTAAATTCTAATTTGCCTTCAGTTTGATTCACATTCCCATTCCACTACTATCCTGTATCGATTCTCATTTTCAAAATGACAATGAAAATAGTGTGACACGAGGGAATGAAAATGGACATAGGATCGATCATAGTCTTGGTCTTTTGCGTGGTAATTCTCATTCACACACAAAAACTATACAAACACAGCCTCACTTGATCATGATGAATTGAAATGTTTATTAATTTGATAGGGCATGCAATGCACTGTTTATTGCCTTCTGTCTGTATGAGGTAATGAAAATGGACATAGGATTGATCAAATTCTTCGTCTTTTGTGTGGTATCTCTCATTCAAGCTAAACAGAGCCTTACTTGATTTTGATGAATGAAAATTATTTTTTTAATTTTACAGAGCACGCAAGGAATGGTCATTACCATGTGAAAATATGGCTTTTATTAGTTCTGTCTTATGGTGTGTACTAGTAAGTTGCTATTGTATAGAGCAATTGGCATCTGTTTTCAGTGATATTAACCGTCGGGTATATTTCTTTGATCCTAACAGTTTGTTGAAGAACACCATAATGTATTAAGCTTGGCGTTTCTGTTTTTCATTGAAAATGTGTCTCATTATAGGTTCAATTATGTCAAATTATCATGCATTTCATGCTGATTATAAAATCAAAACTCTATTTATTAGAGTTGAGATATTAAGGGTGTGTCTTATAAGAAGTATGTTCATATCCATTTCAACAATGTTATCAGGAAATTAAAATTTCGTATGCACTAATACAGTAGTCTTGTTTATCAAATCACAAAAGAAGCACACTTCAAACGTCTTGCATTTCATATGATTTTCCCTATATATTTTCAAAATGGTTCTGAATGATTCGATAGTTCTATTGATGGTGCATTTTGGATTCAAGGCTCGTGTCTAACTGCAGTAGCACTAAACTAGTTTTTTTTTGTGAACAACGTTTTCCACAGATTTTCAGTACTTTCTTACACAAGGAGTATGGGGGACCCGGAACACTGCTGGTGACGCCTTTCGTGCTCATGTCCGACACTTTAAATGGGCGGGGATTGCCAGGGTCTAAAGCTGCACGCACAGCCGTCAAATGGGCTCAACGGCATGTGGACGAAGACTGGAAAGAATGGACTAAGGACGACGACGATGATGACAATGACGACGAAGACAACAATGAAGATGATGACAACAACGAAGACGACGATAGTGTTTGAAAATCACGTAGGTATGTACTTGTTAGTACTGAGTGAGTTCATGTTGTGATTTTTTGACAGAGTGGTATTTTGCTTATCGAAAGCAAAATCTAGTTTAGAGGATTGTCTAGTTTGTGTGTTTTGAACCAGAAGAAGATTCAATAAAGCTTTGTAATAGCTTAAAATTTGGTCTTTATGAGCCTCTGCTCAATTTTAATGGCATGATGCTGTAGATTATAACAATTTTTTAGCTGCTGTGCAAGTATCCAATATTTTGCACAATTTATCATATTCTGTCAAAACAGACAGAAAATGGGCCACAATATAATTTTTCAAAAAATATAAATTTTTGTATAAACATTTGCATGTGATTATTTGATTTAAATATACATTTTCATTTTTAAATTTTAAGGGTATTTAACTTTTCAATTCATTCTTAACGGTGGAAAAAAACCAGAATGAATCTTTGCAATGAATACTGGACAAATATTCTTTACAAAGGCGAGATATTTGTCACTTCACCCACAGACTTCGACTAGGACATGTATATTATTACAGAAGACACATTGTTGAGGACTCTCTGTGTCTTCTTGTGTTCTGTTCTGAAGCAAAGGGACTTTGTTGGTGGATGAGACTGAGACCACTAAGCTTTCTACTTCACTCTCCTTCTCCTTGGCCTTTCCCCACATTACTGCATAGAACCCACCAACAATTGTTGCTGCTCCAATCACACTGCACCAACACATTTTCCGAAACGACATTGAAATGTGACATATTTATCGAGCGATGACAAGATTACATATAATGTTTTAAATTTACCTCCCGAGACAGAGAATGTCTCCTAAAAGGAGGACACTGATGACGCCGGAAAATATGATCGCCAAGGGCTTGAACATGGAGATAAATAGAGGTCCGGTCTTTTTAAGACACCACAACATCAAGCCATACCTTAACAGTGCTGTAACTGCCTGTAAACATATATGGTTGGAATCAGACAGTTTGTTTCATTAATAAAAAACTATAATGTCATATGATTATGAGTCTCAAGCGAAAATAAATGAACCTTTGTTATGAATTATTTATTTATAAATTTGAGATTTTGATTTTGAGTGAATGAAACTGATCGCACAAGCTATTAAAATTTTGTGTTTATGGATCTACACCCGATATGGATGGAAACTGAGCGGGTTTACTGATTCATGTCCCCTATCCCATCAGATTTGGAGATTTTTGCCATCTCTTACAAGCCACCAGTCCACCTTGTCGGGTTTAGAGATTTTTTTGTCTCTTTATGGAATGACAATGTGATGGGTTCATGACACATTTTATGATTCTCATCCTCTATCTCGTCGGATAAGAAAAACCGGGTCCCCGCTAGATTCAAGAATATTTTGCCATCTCCACAATAGCGAGCTCAGTCTCACGTAACATGGATAATCTCAATATGATATGCACGTGAGCGGTGACAGTCTTACGTATTATTATTGGGAAAACGTATAAAGCCTCCATCTATTAATTTGAGATTTAAAATGAATCGTGTTTTAACATGTCTATTGACAAGAAATAGAAATGGAAATGAGAGATGGCACTTACTGCACAAACAATAGCAACCAAACCCATATCAAGCCTCAACCTCCAAGCACTTGAGTCCTTCACTACCATCAGAGCAGCAATGGTGGAAAAAGTGGTGGCAAACATGAGAGTGTAAATCATCATAAGAAGCAATGATGGAAACTTCTTTATAATAAAAGCCTGCAAAAATAAAAATCCCCACAAAACCAAGTTCGAAACCTAATTAATACATATCTAAAAGTTCAAGCTGATAAATGACAATCTCAATAAATATTTATTTAGTGGTTGATAAATATACATGCATCTTTTAATGTGCAATGCATTTATTGATGACCAAAACCCTGACATCGACAGGGCAGGGAAGAAAATTACTAAACCCGTCCTAGACCCGCCCATGTTCATCTTATAGAGAGAAATATCTCTAAAACCCGACAGAGCAAGGGACAAAGTTCACCAATCCGCCCGAACCCTCCTAGTTGTCATTCATACTGTGCATTATTGAAATATGAGAGTGTTCTAAAATCCTCGACTTGTCCGATTAATTTTTAATTAGTTCTTAATTAATTTTACTGTAGTTCCCAAAAACCCCTCTCCACCCAACCAATATTGCATATTATTTTTTAAAACATTGAATTATAAGTGAATCATATCTTTTCGACGCGAGACTGACCGAGATGACGTAACCAGCTGAGAGAGTGAAGGCCTCAATTGTGAGGAAGAAGCCTCCAAGGATCCAATTGGGTTGTGGAGAGAGAAACGATGACGTAAGCAAAGAAGAAGAAGAAGAAGAGTTCATCATTTGTGGTCCCTTGTAGAATGTGACAACAAATGCTCCTCCTATTGACACCATGGTTCCTCCAACTTTTGCTATGCTACTTGAGCTCCTCCACTTCAATTTCTCCATCCTGATCAATCAAGATTCACAGTCCTTTACAACACTTGTTGATACATGCACTCAGGTATGTGAGCAAAATTGAATGTAAATTGGTTTAATTATCCAGATCGGCCATGCCATTAGGAAAATCCCCTGAACCGACGTTCGAGAAATTGTGTTATATGTGTTTTAATGGTTTTGTCAGCATCTGAAGTTAAAACCCGCATGTACGTCTAACCGTAACTATGCAGTCTAAATCGGTGTTCTAGAAAATAATAGACGCTAGTCGAACAGGATGATAAGGAGCCAAAAGGGTACGAGGAAAACCTGAAAATGAAGGCAAGAATGAAAGTGAAAGCAGGAGTGAGGTTGAGCAGAGCAGTTCCAAGAGTTGGAGAGCTGTAGAGCATACCAGCATTCTCACAAATAGCCCCTACAGACCTTCATATATATATAAAAGAAAACACATGAAATTCAAAACCTCTTCAATAAACTATAAATGCTTCTTCTTCCTTTTTAAACTATAAGTTTTATGTGTAAATTTTTAATTTTATGACATCGCGCATTTTCAATTTATTTTTAACGGTGTCATTCTATGTGAAAAGATACAACTCTCCTTCTTTAAAGATTACCACTATCTCAACCAAATTAATTGAAAGACAAAAATACTCTTAAAATTAAAAATTACAAGTAGTGTTAGTTAAAAAAACAATACACATTCACCCTTTCCTTTACTGGTACAAGATTCATTAAATTTCAAGAAAAATTTGGGTTGACTTTTTTATTTGCACTAACCCAAGTCCCGAAAGCACAATGAAGCTGCAAAGAACTTGCAAGGTAAGGCGCGGGCGATGAGAGGCCGATCTGCAAAAAATCAAAATCAAAAGAAAATAACAAGTGTTCAAATCTTGATACACAACTTGCTGATATAAAAAAAATGACAAGCTTGTGTCAGATCAATCAGCCCAATATCACAAACCATGTATATATATATATATATATATGAAGATATGAATTGTTGAGGTTTGTGAGATTGGAACCTGTGGAAGATGAAGGGAAAAGGGGAGAGAAGGAGAGTGGAGAGAGCACCAGAATATACCACAAGAACATATTTGTCAAATCCTTGGGACAGAGCTTCTTTGCACACAACCATGTTGATCACTTGCAGCAACATCACAATCACCATTCCTCCAAATGGGAGTGCATTTTCAAGCCCCTCCAAACCCATCTGATTTTTTTTTTTTTTTTTTTTTTGCAGTTTTTTGAGTTTTGAGATCTGTGTGTTGGTCGACTCTCTTCCATGTTGGGTTTGGGGAATTGGGTAGGTGATAGAATCTTTTTATTTTTTATTTTTGTTGTTCTATAGGGTGTGCCTTTGTGGGGAGGTCAAGGCATGCCCAAAAACAAAGATTAATTAATGAAAAGTTGGACTTGGCATGTTTTGCATTGGTGACTGAAACATCAAATAGGGTATATCATGAATAATTACATATTTAAATGGGGGAAGTTGCAGTGTGTCGTTAGGAATGACAACGGGTCGTGTTTTAATAACTCGCATCTGAACTCGTTGGCTTCAAACAGGTACCCGGCTTATATAAAAAACTGTCGAGTACGAGTTTTCTCCAAAACCAGCCCAGAAATTCAAAAAATTATCGAATTGTTTTGTGGCAACTTAAACTACATTGCATGGGGTGACCCAAAAAATACATTGAATAGTTAAAAGTAGTTGTTACCTTTTTCTTTTTTGCAAGTTGTGTAATTTTGTCAAAAATGACGAAAATATCCCTAGAATTAAATTTATAAGAAAATCATGAATAATTACATATTCAAATAGGGGAAATTGCATTGAGTCGTTAGGAACGACAACCGGGTCGGGTTTGGCCAAACCTGCATCTGAACTCGTTGGCTTCGAACGGGTGCTCGTCGTCATTGCATATGTTGCGTTAATTGAGTTGGTCTTTACCAAAACAACAGTGCAATATATAAAGTTAGTTCATATGAAAGTTTATTTAGTAGTTGGTCCAACTCCATTGCGTGTTGATCTGGTTTGGTTCTCGGTTCTGGGCCTCTGATAATGGGCCTCGAGCTGCGCAACTTTTGGACTCTGGCCCCAATTTAAATACGGTATCAACTCCCCTTAATTTCATCTCACTCAAACTTAAGACTTAAAAAGGTATCAACTATCAAGTATTTTCAAGGTAATTTATGTTAAATATAACAAAATTAGTTTATAAAAAGTTTAAAATATTTTAAGTAGTTATGATTTAAAATCATTCTTGATCTGACACGTTTAATTATTAATATAATCACTGATTATTAATATTAATATTATTTTAATTATAAATAATTAAATTGTCGAACTTATTTCAAATCATAACTATTGAGAGCATTTTAAACCTTTTTCAAACTAATCATGTTATATTTAACTGTTCCTAACCAAAACCAAAAACCTAATCGCTTCTATCTAGTGGTTCTGAGTTTGGTTCTCATATATTGAGAGCCAAGAGATTCGTTTCAGTTCGTTTGGAACTGTGCCCACCCCTAAATATTATCTACATAAAATCAACACTTTTCAAATATTATATATTTAATTTATTGTGCAAAATATTTTCAGTCGTCCTAAACTTTTTTAACTATTTTATTTTCAGGACTAAGTTACTATAAAATACACATCACACAATCGAAAAATGTAACAATGAAGATCAGATCAAGTCACAGAAGGTAACATGCTGACAAAAAATGAATTTCAAAATAGAGCTTTTGTTTCAGGATAAGACTTCCAAAATACAAACTGAACTGAAGAATATGGTTGTTAAGTTCTGACCTCAAAATCTATATCATTCTGTTCTGCAATAACAGGGAGACGAATAATAAACGATCTAATTGGAGTTAGGTTTTCGACCTCAAGGAAAGACCGGTCTCTACCTTCTTTACCTCGAAGATGAGCATTCTCCACATCTTGAGCACAAACATCTCCGCCTCCTCGTCTAGTATGGACTGGAGCTGCTCCAGCATCTGCGCCGCCTTGACGTGCTCTTGAGTGCTCGTCACAATGTAATTCACCAATGTGGGCTCTTCCTCGCCCAGGAACTCCATTATCTTCTTTGAAATCCACGGCCTCATTCGCTCGTGCAGTTCGTGCTGCAGAAAGAAACCCGCAATGTAAAAATATTAGAAGAGTCAAGAGACCATTGTTCTAAAAAACGCTAAGCCCTAGCCGGGTGTAGAGCTTTTGGGGACTAATAGGGGATTAATCGGAAAATAAATCTGATTGAAGGATAAATTGGGAATTATAGAAGATTAATCGGAGACTAATCGAACAAATCAGAGATTTTTAAAACACTTGAAGAGACTATGTAAAGGTTTTAAACCACTGAATCCAAATCGTTCAGGATACTAGAAACTACACTGCTCAGGCCACTCCATTGATGGGCATTTCTTTTCGCTATGAAAAACTTTCACCCGAGGATGATCATGCTTGTCTATAACAGTGTAAGAGGTAAAATGATACCGTTCTGGGTTTATGGTTCGGGTTATGGCTTGGATTTGGATAAATAGTGTGCTCAATTAACGAGAGAGCCCTAATCTCAAGAGAGAACACCAATCTCCAAGTAACCTTTTTGTTTTTTTCTTAATTCACTGGTATATATTATTGAATACTTCTCAGGTATTTATAATACTCTGAGGCTACCAAACTAAACCAAAAGATCAGATATGCAAATCTGACTTGATAACTACGTATTCAAATTAACCCAAATCCCAAATCTAAGAATTGAAAATTATAATTATCTAACCCGACCTTATCTAAATCTGTTAGTTGGGATCCTAAAACATAACTCCGATCATGTTTTAAGATTTACTTATATTTGAAAAATGGGAAAAACTATTGATATGGGGAAATATTATCCCCTCAGATGACCAATTGTGGCAGACAATTGATCTATCGTTTACCTCTGTGATTAACTTGAGATATCAAGGTAAGAATATTGGCAGCAGTTGTTAAACTTCAATAAAACAGATTATGGGTGTATAATCCTATTAGTGTTGTGTTGGTTGTGAGCGGTGCTCTCAAAAACGTTAGGCGCTAGACGGGCGGACAGGGCCCCTGGGGACTAATCAGTAATTGATCGGATTGATAGGGGACTAATCGGACTAGTCGGGGATTTTTAGAACACTGATTACGAGTCACTATACAAGTACAAATAATTGGAGTTGATATTTCAGTATCGAGACATTAACCTTACTAGGGCATTATTACCTTGTTGGAACCATCCATGCACCACCCAATGGTGGCCTCTCCTATAATAAATAGATTGTGAAAAAAGGAAATATGCGCCCTAACCTTTATTTCGATCTCTTAAGGAGCAGCATGTATCACGAGTTTAAATGAAATAGTCGTGGGGATAGATAGGGTTTACTTACCTTGTCATACACGGCCCAATTTATCTCATATGAGAATAATTCCTCCTTGGTCTTCGGAATCATATCAATCAACTGTTTGGCATCCAAAAGTTTCTTGTTATCCGGTGTCTTTGCTTTCTCCGCACCACGTTCCCTATCCCTGTTGTTTTTCTTATCGTCTTTTGTGCGATTAGCATCCTCATCGTTCCGGTCCCTATCCCGCTGACCTGACCTATCGTAAGAGCGTCTACTTCTTTCTCTTTCCTGATCATGTTTCTCTTCTTTGGAGTTGACATTAGAGATTCGCTTTGCGAATTCTGCCGCAGCAGCCAAATTTGACGGCGGTTCCCCAGAAACAGTCGGTTGGACAGCTTGCAGTTCCTCGGTTGAGTAATCGATTGGTACCAAGGGTCTCATCTTTTTATCTTTCTCCGCTTCATCATCGTCCTCCTCATGGAAAACAGAAGGTACAGCAGTTTTTTTCCCAGATCCGACCAGACCGAACCCGAGCTTCTTTGCAGGGGCATTTGCTGAAGTAACTGATGTCATGATTGAATCATCGGCAGTACCATTACCTGAAAGGTGAAGTTGTGCTCACAAAGGGCGGATCTCAAAAATAATACGGAAAGAAGAAAATTAGTGAAATAAATGGTTATGCAGGGGTTACCCATATGGTTTTCATGGTCTTTAGATACATCGTCGTAATCTTGTGGGATATTCTTATCTTTGGTTTCAACATTCAATTCTTCGGTAAATATAGTTTTTTCACTTCCATTTGCCACACGACTAGACAAAAGTTTCAATGCGTCGTTCTGTTGCTGCTCCTGCTTCTTGAGTTCTTCCTCGGCCTTCTTCTTGGCCTCGGCAATTTCTTCCTCTTCTCTCTGCCTGTCGGCCAAGTCCTCGTCCCTTTCCCATAAGGTCCTCTTTCTCCTCTCCCCTCGCTCAGCTCTACGCCCCCTCTTTCGGGTATCTTCTTCTTCCTCCTCTTCAAGAATCTCCCTCTTTCTTTTGCGCTCCCTTTCCTTCTCCCTTTCTTTCTCATACTGCCGTGCTTTCTCTCTTTTACTTTCCCTATACTCCCATTCCTTGATACGATCTCCATACTCACGCTCAGCCTCCTCAATCTTCCTTCTTTGCTCCCTCTCCTTCCTAACCCGCTCCCGGTCTGCTTCTTTTTCATATCTGTCAACTTCCCTTTCCTTGTCACGTTTTAGATCTCTTTCTCTATCTCTGCTTTTCCTATCATTTCTTCTGTTCCTGTCGGGGGAGCTTGTTTCGGCCCTGTCCTGCTCACTTGGTTTGTCGCTAGTTTCATCATCAGTTTTGTCTTTAGGTGCATCTACAAAATCTATAGTATTAAAAATCAGGAAGAAAAATTCAGCAGTGTAAAAATGATGAGAAATAACAAAACTACCTGTATCCACGTCCATTTCAGCATAACTAGATCTAACTGGCAAGTCGGAGTTTGAATTCCCAGGGAGATCAGCAGTGGGTGGAAGAGGTGGTGGCGGAGGTAGAGGCCTGGACTTCAACCTCTCCTCTATCTTGCTTGCAATCTTCTCTGAAGCCACTCTATCAGCTTCCCGATCTTCGTCGGTCACAATTCCGAAATTGGCATTGGGTTGAGTTTCTTTGTTCTCTGAGTGATTGTCATCCTTCTTAAGCTCCTCTGCAGATGCTTTTGCAGACTCGTTATTCTCAGCACTTGAAGCGTTTCCATCCTCCTCAGCTTTAAGTTTCTTTGAGATCTCAGTTTTCTTTTCAACATACCGCTCAAGGTATTCTTTTGTTCCTTGATTAACATTTAACTTCGAAAAACAAGCGGAGCGTCAGAGCTATGAATATCAAAACAAATTCATGGTCATGGCCCATGCACTGACCCGTCTCAAGCTATAAATTGCCATGTTTACATAACTACTTCAAATAATTAGAAATTTCAGTGAATGCATCACTTAAAGGGTCTAATTAGTAAATTCCCTACAGAATCAAGACAAGCCAATTGAAATAATAAATACATCATATACTAAAAAAATCTGTGTCAATCAAAGAAAGCTTTATTTCTTCTTATGAACACGGAAAAATTGTTTGAAAAATGGCAATTTTAGATCAATGTTGCTAATGACATATCAGCGCTGTTATCCCAGGGGATACAATCATAGAACTTTCAACTTACCAATATCCCAAGTATATCAAAGTACCACATTTTTTTGTAACCAATTAATTCAAATTATTTAGGATGTTTATTTTGTAGATTTGATACCAATGAAATGTAAAACAATATCCAACAAGATAAAAATCATAAGAAACTCAGGGACTGCCTACTGAGCCAAAACCAGATTCGTCAATCACATTTGCAGTTGCATAAAGAATCATGTTATCATTGTTAAGGCATAACTAGATAAAAAAGCCTAAGTTATAAAACAGTCTGAAAACCAGACATACCATCAATTCTTGCCCGTCAATATTAAATTTATTAAGAAGGCGTAATGCACGGAGAACTCCTTCAGCAGACGCAAATTCACAGAACCCGAAGCCTTTGGGAGTGCCAGTTGTGGGGTCTTCAGCCCTTTTCCAGCCCTTGACTAGTCCACAAATCTGCAGAGAATCTTTATCAGATTTTATGAAACTAAAGCTTCAACAATTACCATAAGGAGTAACTGAACTTAAAATTGTGATGATATGCAAAACAAACAGAACACAAAACCTGGAGAAGATTAAGCATAAAATCGTTTTCCACTGAAGATGCTATCTTGCCAACATAAACTGTTGTTTGTGGTTTCTCTCCAGGTGTAATAATAGGAATGACAGCTGGTCTAATTATAGTGGGGACCATAGGGCGAGCACCAGGAACAAGGGGACGTGAAACTCCTGGGGGCATACCAATCGCTCCCAATGGACGTGGAGCAAATGCTGGCCGGAGCATGGGCATGTACGGAGAGGTGTAACGGGGAACCCCTGCATAAACAGAAAAAAAATATCTATGCCAACATATCAGATCAAGTTTACAAATTGGACATAATGATAACTATCGTCGAATCTAGTAAGCATTTGCATGGAAAAAAAGAATCTGACGAGTACTCAAATGCTGTTACCACACATTAAAAGCATATTAGAGATGGCACCACAGGCATGGAAACTATCACCAGCTGAACATATAACCTGAAGGAAACATTAAAAAATAGCATCGAGTTCATAAACGGATATGTGAAGTGATCTTACCTTGTGTATCCACTTGTAAAATAGTAGCCTTCTCAAATTACCCCATGCACACAAGAGAATGGATTGCACAGCACTATTTTTATATTTCGTTGATTTTATTTTTCTCAATTGTTAGCATCTCAACGCGCGTCATAAAAGCTCAAGAAGAAAAAATAGGAGAAAGGATAGAAAAACACTTTAATTGGAAGGATTGTGATACCTTAGGATAAAATCCATTGAGCACTCAGTTGCTAACATGCTCTGCCGCTGACAATTCTTAAACCCATGGTTGGAAAAGTATTCCTTATAACTACCAGAAAGTAGCCTACTAAAATGAACACGACATAGCCACACATTATTTA
This sequence comes from Geranium rotundifolium, assembly GCA_963920655.1. Classification (NCBI taxonomy): domain Eukaryota; kingdom Viridiplantae; phylum Streptophyta; class Magnoliopsida; order Geraniales; family Geraniaceae; genus Geranium; species Geranium rotundifolium. The sequence goes on along the minus strand of OY987316.1, from coordinate 1,265,134 downwards.
GCATGGCAAGCGGAAGAATAGCTGTTTGAATTGTGTTTGTCCGTTTCATCGGTAAAACGTGAGGCTTATTTATAAATGTAAAAAACGAAGTATTCATCAAGATACGGTTTATTCCAAAGACATTGAAGAAAAACCACAAATATATGCATACCAAAGGGTGTTGTAGAAGGGGGGTCTCTAAGCAATATGAGCTTCCAACCTTTCTCCCCATGTTCAATCAAGACACTGTAGGAGAAAACATCTAGTCGTCATCGATACACCTCACCTAACCGGTTTCTAAATCTCTTTCAACTCCTCTCTAATTACATTCTTCACCACTATACCATACCAATAACCATTGTTATGAAACTCCAGATTTCTCCCCCGAGAACTCAGTAAATTCGAGTTGAGCGAGTTCAATTTTAACAGGTTCTTACTCGCAAAGTTGGTCAAATTTTATCTTCATATTTACAAATGCTTTGAAACTATTCTATCATTTGTGCTTTCGTTTTAACTAATAAAGTTGTTTGAAAGTATCTAATTTTACTAAAATACAGTAATTTTTGCCTTACATGTGATCTATATATGTATAAGTATATCTAATATTCATATAACACAAAACGGGTTTTTCGATTTCTCCCCCGAGTTCTCAAAACTCCTTATTTCTTTGCCAATAACCTATGGACCATGCACAAGCTACAAGCAAACCATGAGTAAATCCTCTAAAGCTGCATCTTCCATGACTATAACTATTTATACTGATCACAATTCAAACTTTCAGAGACAATTCGCATCCAGGAAACCAACAGAGAGCAGTGAGACAACAGTTACATACACATTCAAATATTCATACGATAAAGAGACTATTCTTTTTACAGTGAAAGAGAAGGAATGACCCACCCGGATGATTCATAGCTCCTTGAGGAGCGTGCGCGTAGCCATTAGGCATCGGAGCGTAATGCCTCATCGCCGGATTGTGGGGCTGCCCCGGAGCGACCTGGTACTGCATCATCTGAGGAGGCGCCATCGCCACCGCCGTCCCCGGAGCTCCGCCGCCGTTCATCATCACCTGGCCGGCGCCGCCGACGCCGGGAGGCTGCACGCCGTGGCTCAGGTAGTTCGGGACGGTGGAGAACTGCGGCTGCGCCGGGCGGAACGACGGCGCGCCGGCGACGGAGGTCATCGGAGACGGAGCGTACGACGGGAACGAAGGGAACGGAGAGGTCGCCGGAGCTTGTTGTTGTTGCAGAAGCGGCGGTGGAGGAGGTAATTGATCTGGCTGTGGTGTTGAGCTCGGCTTGTCGAGTTCGGGCTGGTTCGGATTGGAATCGATGGGATGGGACGAGGAGGAAGGAGACTCCGCCATGGAAGGAGCTTCGATCGAGCTTCGAGAGAGAGAGAGATCTATGAACTCTTCTTCTTCTGGATTTTGATTTTGGTGTGTTGTGTTGTTTTTGTGCAATTTTCTGGTGCCCTAGAGAGACATTGGGTTTTTCTATCGACGATGGCAGTTGGGGTGTGATCTCCTGCGGCCGTTTGTATTTTATTTTTACACGTAACCAATAACCAATAGCAATTAGCAACCATATTTAAATAGGAAATCGAATTTTAATATTTTGGACCCACAATCGATTCCGAACCGAGGTCCAAGCCGAATTAAAATTGAAAAATCTAAAATCGTGGGTAATAAGTATGGTGCGGTTATTAAATCAGAGAGTCGTTTAAATTCAGTTTTAGTCCTCTTCGTCGTCACGTTTACGTACTGTTCTTTGAGCGAGCCACCAGTACCTTTTTAAACTTACGTATCTCAATCTCGCTCTTATAGCATCAGTGAATTAAATCGTCTCTCTTACTCACACAGTCGCACTCTTTCAATTGTTTTTGGCGTAATATAGTTATAGATTTGGTTTCCATATGTTGAGAATGATTGGTTCAATCTGAGATCGATTAGGATCTAAAAAAAATAATATATTACTCAACTCAAAACAAATTAAAATTTAAATTGAGCTCGACTTTTAATCATTTACATTATATATATATATTTGTTAATTAACGTTCAATTTAATTTGTTTTCTATAAAGTAGGGGTATTTAAAAATAATCAAACTGACTGAGTAGAAAATAATCGAAATTAAAGAAATCGATGGTTCAAATTTAGCTTATAAAATGAGAACTGATAAAAAATCGAACCAAATAAAAATCAATTAATTTGACCACGTGACTCATTTTTTAAGTCATCAACTTTTATTAATCGTACCTAAAAATATTGAACAACAAAAAACAAGTCAAAATCGATAAAGAAAAAGAGAATTTCATAAAATTAGTTTAAAGTAAATACAACCAAATAAAGAACCGACATGTTTAAAACTAAAGCAAATTCCATCACTTCAATTTTTGTTTTCCTGAAACCGAACCAATCAGTTCAGTTCTATACCGAACCAAACTAACCAAAAACCAAACCGTAAACAACCTACTGCTAATGCAAAGTCTAAAATATCAAGTCAAAACTCAAATTTAATACAAGAAAAGTTCATGCCAACTTTTCTGCAAAATCGAAAAAGTTAAAGCCAACTTTTGGCAATTTACACAAAATATTTGCCCTAAAACCGAAATCCCAAAATTATTCGAAGAAATCCCCCAAAAAATCCGGCGATTTCCTCTACAATCCGCCGTAGCACGGCGGTGCCGATTCTCCGCCGCCGCATCGGAGCAAAAGAGCTCTTTGGAAAGACCAATTATAAGCTCATTTTCTGTTATCTCTCTCTGTTCCGCGAAGAAGAGAGAGTTGCAGAACAAAGCAAGAGAGAGATCAGAGACGCACTGAGCTCTCTCAGTCTCCACAATCAATGCATGTAGCGAGAGCCGAGAAGGTGAGAGACCTCCAGAGAAACGGCCGGAACTTGACTCGGAAGAGCTCTTGAAGCGGCGGAGCCATCGAAGTCCTCGGCAATGAGCTCCGATCAGCCGAGCGGGTTTGGGGACAATGGCGAGCTGCTGATGTTCTCCGATCACGAGCTGGAGGAGAAGATACGGAGGCAGGAGAGGAACGTCGAGATCGTGGCTCCGAAATTGCCAGATAGGGGAGTGAAGCTGAAGGAATTTCTGAGGCGTCTCGAGGAGGAGCGTGAACGGAGAAGAGTCAACGGACGCGAGAAGGTTCACTCTTTTTACTCTCACTGATTCGGTCGTTTCAGTCTTGTTTGGATCCTGAGAAAATAAGTGGATTATTATTTTTCCTCGGGGTTTCACTCCATAGCTACGTTGAAACTAGCTAGCTGTTGTTCTTGCATGTTTGTTGTAAATTTTGGGGTTTGTTTGTTCATTAGGTAGTTTCAGTCCCTTAATGATTATGTGATCTATGCTCTTTCTTGTCGATTCTTAAGCATTTAATAAATGTATGGCCAATGTAATGTAGTTGCCGGGAAAGTCATGTCTGTACGCACCGTGACATGAAGCAGTTAGAGTATGTTGTTCAGCTTAGACATTTTCAATATCTTGTTTCACCTGTGTATTCTCAATTGTAACTAAAAGATGTTGAACTGTGTGATCTTTCAGTGTGTGAGGTCATGCTGAAGTTAAAGGATTATTTTGCTGACTTAATGCATACAATTTGTTTGGTGTTTATTGAGGACGTGGTCTTTGACATTACTTATGATCTGCCGGTCTTCATAAGGACTCTATAGAGTTCTTAGCATGCATCTTTTTTTTCATAGGCAATGCACAGTTACAGAATAATATTGACATGGTTCCTTGCACTTTGCATTGAACAGGTCACTGATGAAAGCAAGAAGCCTACGCAATCTCAGAATTCCACTATAGTCGGTAAACTCTTGGTTAACCAACGTGGTTATTTTAGCTTACATAGTGATGGCATATTAAGCTTTCGTGGGCTTTTCCATTCTTGAATCGTTTGGAGTAGTTTATCTATGTGGATCATGTCTGATCTTGCTTGAGGCCAGAAATCTTGATCGGCTTTGTGATTTTGTTCTAATAGTATTATTCTAAGTGGTCAATATTTCAGCACTCCAATGTATACCATTTAGTGTATCAAAATTTATTTGACATCTTTAAATAAAGTTTTATACATTTTCTGTCCTTTCATTCCTTAAACAATAGATGTGTCCAGGATACTCTAGTACCATATCAGACACTCCCTTTTAGATTTATCTTTGTAACCGGATAACAAAATTATAGAAATTGATGGCATTGGTTGCCACCAATAATATACTTTTCCTGAACAAGTACTGCTGTTAAATGGTGAATGACTGGCTTGGTATTTCATGAAGTGTGCTTTATGCCTTTGAGTAGGCTGTAGTACTGTATCTAATCTTACTATCTTTATGTAGATCCTTTTGATGGCTCTGGTCCAGAAGGTAGATCGCCAAATGATCATCCACAGTCCTCATTCTGTAAAGAGTTTTCTAAAAGGATTGACAATTATGTATTGTGCTCTAACCATGCCATCCTTATTTATGCAGCTTAACACAATATAATTGCATTTGTCAATTGATTTTATTTACTTACCAGTCAAATTGTAGGAAAGATGATAGAGAATTAGTGGAGTCGGATAACAATGATTGCTTGAAAAAGAGATCCAATGGACACTTGCTACCAAAATCAAGGAAGAAATGCAGATCTACTCCAAGGAAAAGGTCTGCTCAATCATCTCCAAGTGTCTCTCTCAATGGAAATAGAGATTTTGCCGGTTCTTCTCCTTACTCGCTTCGCCGCCACAGGGAGAACAAGTAGGTGCCTCCTTCTCCAAAGGCCTATTCTCTCTTTTCCCATTTATGGATTTCTCGAGTTTGGATTTTAACTGGATTCTGTACCATATCATTTTCATCAAACTCAAGTGCTACTTTGAGTTGTAGAGCGCATGCCATGTTGATTTTGTATAGATCTGCTGTTTTGTTCTAACATATAGGCGTATAGCTGATTTAAATTTATATAACGAGGTTCGTAGTGATGGTGGCTTCCTCATCAGATGTGCGATGTGCGCTATTATATTTATCTGACAGTGCATGAGAGTACTGCCCCATATTGAAAAGGTTGGCCAGAGTAATATATTTTTCTGCTGCATAAGTGAGAGTGTTATTTCCCAACTCTTGTACATACTAACAGAATCTCATGGTAGACCTATGCAATAATTTTTATGGAGCTTAAATAGTTTTGCTTGTGCCAAGGGCTATAAGACCCATTTGACTAGTTCTGTTTATCATTATATTTGCCTTATTGGTCGGGAACAAGGATTCTGGTTCTTGCTAGATGTTTGAACAATTTTTGTGCTGTTATAAGGACTTACATACCACGCAAAAAAAACTATTCGTTTGTGTAGTATTGTTTGTTATCTACTCGAATCCCCTTTTGCACTTCCTTATGATTATCTTGTAATGCTTACATCTTGGATACAATACTTCGGATCGAAATAAACTTATTGCTTGGAGCCACATTTTCATTTTCGAGGTCCTGACCCTTGAAATGTTGAGATATTATTTGTTTTCATTTTTTTCTTATTTAATTGGTCTGAATTAAAGTGCCTTGTGTATTTGACCTCTCATTTCAATTTATGTTATAGGCGGAATGCTTTTTTAGTCCCACTTGCAGATGTCGCGAGAACTAGTGAGGTAAAAATGTGGAAGTTGTTCTTTCTTCCTTTGTTTGGTTTGGTTTGTATTTTGCTGCTGGAAATAACGCTATTATGCTTTGGACCGGCTTTTTAGTTCAGAGGTCCTCCAGTAGCCTGTTCATTGTTTAATATGCACTGCAATCATAGTTTATTAATGGGAAAATTGCAAGAAGGTACCCTATTATATGACACTTTTGCAAAAGGGTCATGTGTTGTATGCATTTGTTTTGCAAAATGTGTATATTTTTATAAAAATGATGAAATTATCCCTGAAAATATAGATTATTTCTTTTAAAAAAATAAAAGTTTTCTGTTTTTATCTTTTAACTAAAATTTGTATGATCAAATTTTGTAATTATACTATTTTTAAGTTCAAATTATTTTGTTAAATTATGCTATAGAAGTCTTAATTCTTAATTTCAGGGCCAATTTTGTCATTTTTTATAGATACACACATTTTGCAAAAAAAAAAATGCAAACAACAGAACACCCTCTTGCAAAATTGTCATATAATAGGGCACCTTTTTGCAATTTTCTCTTTATTAATCCCTTCCTATTGGGCTTCATATTCTTTGTCTATAAGATTCACTGGATTGTTACTTAAACAGGACCAGGCAGTTGTTCTTGATGATGAAGAGGATTGTGAGAGTGAAACAATAGAATCAAAAGAGCATGCAGAAAAGCTTACTGAGTGGTAAATAGAAATTTCAACATAGCGGTTGTTTGTTCTCCTCCTGTATTTTCATCTCATTCATATGTTGTTGAGGTCCGCAATAACTTGCTTCACTAACATTTTCAGCATGAAAGAGACCAAGATCTATTACCCATCAAGGTGCCCTGATTTTCTCTCTCTTGAATATGACAATGACCTTCTTGAAAGATGAGGTATTGAACTTTGTGCTTACCTGTTGATCCAGGGATGATCCAGATCCTGTTATAATTTCTCGAGCTGACATGGAGTGCCTTGCCCCTGAAACCTATTTGACATCAACCATTATGAACTTTTACATCAGGTAAGTGTAAGTGTATCTGGCTATTCCTCACATTGTCTTGATTCAAGGAAAAATGAAGAAAGTTTATGATTCTGTTACGACTTGGAAAATTGTGATCTTTACATTTTCATTTTCCTAGCGCATATCTTGTTTGGCTAGATGGATGTATATATAAAGTTAAATAATGCCCCTAATGCATAATGTGAAATTTTACCTTTTTAGAGAATACATTTTTGGGCACTTCAGATATGCATTCTCTTCTGAGTTTTTGGTAATGACTTGCTCTTTCCGCTGCTGTAGATATTTACAGCAGCAAGCGGCTCTCACAAATAGAGCGATACTTGATTATCTCTTCTTCAATACATATTTCTATGAGAAGCTTAAAGAGGCCGTGACATACAAGGTAATGGTGTTGTGTGTGTTTTTAGTGGTTACTTTTTGGAATAACTTGTGGTCTACTGGTGTTAGTTTGCCTGTACAAACAGTAGTTTTGGCGGAGACTTAGGGGTGCCCAAAAATAACCGAACTGACCCGAAAATTATCTGAACCGAATTGGTTTGGTTCAGAACCAAACCGAACTGAAACTCCATCGGTTCAGTTTCAGTTTATAAAATGAGAACCAATCGATTTGGATGGGCCTAAAAATATTGGGCCAACAAAAAATAAGTCAAAATTGGCCTAAAATGTGAGAATTTCATGAAAATCGGTTCATAACAAACCAAACTGAAAACCGATATCTTCAAAACCGAACTGAACCGAATTCCATTGGCTCGATTTTTATTTTCTTAAAACCGAATTGATCAGTTCGGTTCAACAAAACCGAACTGTGAACAGCCCTGCGGAGATTATTTCAATATTTTCACTTCAGAAAAATGACCACACTATTGATCTAGAAACATTGAATATGCATCCAATTCTTGTATAGTATGGTACACAGGTTCAACTATTTTTTTATTATTATTTTGTTTCTAAACTTAGACTTTGCCATTCACTTTTCCCAATTCTGCTAATGTCCGCTCCTATACATATGATACAGGGGGCTGATAAAAACACCAAATTTATGAAGTTCAGAAGGTGGTGGAAGGGTGTCAATATATTTCACAAGGCGTATGTTCTTATTCCGATTCATCAAGAGTATGTTCCTTCTCTGTTTTTTGTTTCTTCATGTTGGTTTAAATTATAGTTGTCGACGCCTCTAATATTCAGATGACAAAACAAGCCATCTCTGTCGAAAACATGACCATATCACGATGTTTGGTGGCTTTTTCAAAAATTGTTGCATCATTTGACATTCATCACCGAAATTGTTTAGCTTTGGCGTAGATACGGGTCGCATGTGCTTGTAAATGATCAAATGCTTTATTGTTATTGACATGATTGTGATTTTAATCTCTGTAGCACGTTTTGATTATGGTTCTCAACTTCTCATATGTGGACTTTCGTTATAATTACTACATTTTTTTCTTACTTCTTTATATTGTTTGATTTATCCAGTCAACATTGGAGCTTGGTGATTATATGTATCCCAGACAAATATGATGACTCGGGGCCTATTATACTTCACTTGGATTCATTGGGGTTTCACAGTAGCAGATCAATTTTTGATAACATAAAAAGGTGTGAAACTAATCCTTGTGTGCTAGTTAGTCAATGATCACATGATACATATTACTTTTGCTGTACCAAGCCGTGCTAAATGTTGAATATGGTCTAAAGTTATTAAAAGGTTCTTTTCATCGGGTTTTGTAGCTTCAAACTTGATTGACTTTAAAATAATGTAATTTGTTTGTAGCTACATGAAAGAAGAATGGAACTGTTTGAATCAAGAAGTTGGTAACACAAATCTTCCAATTGTGGACAATAATACATGGAAACTTCTCCCTCGTAGAATTGAAGAGAAAAAAATTACGGTAAACCCTTTTCTTGAATGCTTTCAACTTCTTACAGTCACGTTCTATGCATGCTGTATCGTTATGGTTTTGTGTATTGATTTATCCAGTGTTCTAAAAATTCCCGACTTTTCGATTAGTCCCCGACTAGTCCCTGATTAATTCTTTGTTAATTTCCGATTAATCCTTGAATCTGATTTACTTTCTGATTAATCCCCAACTAATCCTTGATTAGTCCCCAGAAGCCCCTCTCCGCCCGACTAGCGCCTTGCGCATTTTAGAACATTGTTTCTAACTAACCGTGTTAGGCTCAAACATCTACACTTCCTTGGTTCTCCTTGGGTCATTTGAAACAAGCTTGTTGGTGGAATGTAGGATAACTCTATTATGTTTTCCTGTAGAACTTAATTATTTTTATCAAGTATTTGATCGGAGCGTTTTTTTTCTGGCCTAACATATTGTATTCCTCAACAGGTTCCACGGCAAAGGAATGACTATGATTGCGGTCTCTTTGTGCTTTTCTTCATGGAACGCTTCATTGTCGACGCCCCTGAAAGACTCGTGAAAAGGAAAGACTTATCATCAATGGTACCTACTTTTTATTCCCTCCCATTTAATTTGTTTCTCATTATAGTGTGGAAAAAAAAAATTGGTTGGAAGCGTCTTTTAATCCAAGAGCATTCCAAAATAAATGCCCACTTTCTCTATAAGAAAGGATAAATTGTAAAAAGTTGCCATGAACTTTTCAAATTTTGCAAAATGTGATAAAATAATTCTTTATTTTAATTTAAACAAAATTAATTTCAAGGGCCTTTTCGTCATTTTTCGAACAAATGTACACAATTTGCGAAAAAATGGCAAGTTCACTGTCACTTTTTTGCAATTTATCCTTAAAACATCCTCAAATAGTAAAATGGGTCGCCACTTTCTATTTTAGTTGGCTAGTTATGCATCCTGCCACTAATTTCCCTAACATAAGTTTGATTCTCTTTTAGTTTGTCAGCGCTCTTGAAATGTAAAGGTGAAAGTTCATCACTAAACAATGTATCTTTAATTTCTACAAAAACTAAAAAGAAAGAGAGTACATACTTTATTAATCGATTAAAATGCAATTTGTTTTTCAGTTTGGCCGAGAGTGGTTCAAACCGAGAGAAGCCTCTGGTTTGAGAAGGAAAATCCGAAGCATACTTGGAGAAGAATTCAAAATTGCCGACAGAGCCAACCAGACAACGAGTGCTTCTCCAGAATCAGAAAACGGTAGTAGCAACGAATTAGTAACCGACGCCGAGTAAATATGTGACTCAGCTTCAATGTACGTAAAAGAACCTCAGGTTAGTTTTGTATAGCAACAAACGAGATGCAAAGATCAAAATCGGGCTCCAGACGATGCCACAAAGCGCTAACGAGCTCGGTGAGGTTATGAATTTCTCGGAAATATTGCTTGTGTACAAAAAAGCTGAATGATCTTATGTACAAGTGCTGATATATATATGGGTGATTCTACAATACAATTTTCAACTTGTTGTGTACAATGTTGTTTACTTCTGTTTCTCTCTTTCTTGGTGCAAGTAGCTTTCTTGAAACTGAAGAGAAATGATATATCTTTCAAGCAAGCAGCTTCAGAATCAGAATGTTTCGATTACTTGTTTAATTCATCTCTAAGGGAGAGAGTATGTGTAAACTTGTTTTTTTCAAAATTGATCGGGTTTTTTATTTTTACTTTTATAAACTGAAATCGAACCGATTTTTATATATATATATTAGGTATTTTTTGGTCCATATACCTAATAATGTATAGTTATTAGTATTGATTTGTTTCCTTATATAGACTCCCAGAGTCTTGTATGTATTAGTCTAAATCATGTGCTGTGCTATTGCACTACTAGTAATGCACCAAGAAACGAACTCGTCGTTTCCTACACAAATTTATTATTATAATTTAATACCATACTAAACATTGGAGCCATTTTCATCACCACGTTGTGGTTGCCAAGTCTATCATCCCCTCTACGGAGGGAATGCAATGCATTTTTTGATTCTCCCTGAACAGGCTAGCATTCGCAGTCAGCTAGAGCCAACGCGAACATGGTTGTGATTGGAGAGCCGTGGGCTTTGGCTCCCAAGATCTGCTTCATCCGCGAAAGCTTCGCGGTGACAAAACTTTAAGTGAATAAATGGAACTGAGGAGAAAGCACCTATGGGGAAATATTTGGGGTAGCTGCATCACTCTGCCTTTGGTGCGGTTAGCCTCTCAGAAAAAAGTGCACTTAAAGGAAGGCGCCTGGGTATGTTATAGAAAAGGAAAAGCAGAAGAGAGGCGGTGGCTTCTCCCCCAAAGGCAGAGTGATGCAATTACCAAATGTTATATTGTAAAAATGATAAAAAGGCGAATGAATACTTGTATTGAACTAATGAGCTCTCATTATTTCCAAAACAAGATTACTGAATTCACGCATCTTTGATGAAACTGTTATTAAAAACTAAATACAACTCCGTAAGAACCAAAACTAACCCTCAAACTAAAATTTAAGACATAAAATTACATATTTATTGACACCGGCCCATGGGCTCGATCCCAGCCCGGCCCAATAGCCCAATCCTAATCCGCCCTGGCCCAAGTCATGTCGCCCTCGAATATCCAGTGGCACACCTCGATCCTCCCCGGACCCGACCCGAGTGCCACGAACGCGCCGTGAGTGGCGCTCCACGACGTCGTATCGACGTGGCATATGGCCACTCCGTGGTTGATCTTGGACCTCGAGTTCGGGTCAAGTATCTCCGCTTCGTAGACCCGAACTCTAGGGACCGAGTGGCAATAATAGAGCATGTACGGGTACAGGGTCTGGTGGCACGAGACCGACTCGGTGAGATCTCCGCCGTTGATTCCTTTCACGGCCCCGATCATGATGTTCTGATCTGAGCCGTTGGTGTTGAGGGTGGATCGTACGACGACGTTTCGTCCGAGAACCGTTGTGGCGAAGTCGATCATGTCCTCGATCGAGCCCACGCACCGCTTCGTCTCTCCTCGGCTCGGCTCGCGCTCGCAGTCGGCTAGAGCCGACGAGAACATGGACGCTATCGACGAGCCGTCGGCTTCGGCGTGGAAGAGCCGCTTCATCTGTTGGAGCTCGGTCGTGGCAAATGGTAATTTCGATGAGATCGTGCGGGGTAAAAACGACCTTTTGGGCATTTTGTCGTTGATGTTGGGCATGGACATAACCGTCCCGGTTTTCAGGCTTTTCTCGCGGAAGAATTTGCCCGGCTCGACAAACTTATTTACGGTTTTGCCACTGTCCGCCATTGACGAGCTCGTCGTCGTCTTTGTCGTGCTCTGGTTTTTGCTGTACTCGGCGAAGCTCACAGATCTCTTGTCTGCGTAGTCCTTGAAGGTGTTGTTGGTGCCGTAGCCTTTGAAGCCGATCTTCTCCGATTTCGCTCCCTTCCCGTAGCCTGAGAACTCGTCGGTTCCTTCGTTGAAGGACTTGCCGTAGTTCCTGAAATCGACGGCGTCGCCGTTCGATTTCTTCGCGTACGACTTGAACGAGTCGTCGCCGACGTTCGCTTCGTCCCTGTAGCTGCTGAACCTCTCCACGGCGGCGTTGCCTCCCTCGCCGTACGATCTGAACGCGTTGAGCGGGACGTTGCTGTCGCCGCCGTACGATTTGAACGCGTCCTTGCCGGCGTTGCCGTCCTTGCCGTAGCCGGAGAATCTGGACTCGATCACGTTGGCGCTGTGGCCGTAGCTGGTGAACTTGTTGTCGGCGGCGTCGCCGTGCTTGCCGTAGCTGGCGAAGGACTCGTTGCCGGCGTTGGAGTGCTCGGTGTAGGTCTTGAAGCTCTGGTCTCGTCCGTTAGCTTCGGCCGAGTAGGAGTTGAATTTGAGGTCCGGATCGTTGAATCTGGTGTTGTAGGCTTTGAACTCGCCGGAGCCGCCGGTGCCGGATTTGCCGTAGGTGTTGAATTTCTGCTCCCCGAAGTTGCCTCCGTCGCCGTAGTTCTTGAATTTGTCGCTGTTTCCGATCGATTTGCGGCTGTACGATCGGAAGGTGTCGAGCAAAACGTTGGCGTCGACGGAGTAGTTCTTGAAGCTGTTCGATCCGGCGATCCCGGACTTGCCGTAGTTGGTGAAGTTCTTGTTGTGGTAGACGGCGAAGTTGGGGTTGCCGGCGTCGCTCCCCGGGCTCGCGGCGGCGAGGTCCGGGAAGCAGAGGAGGTTCGCGGCGGAGCAGAAAGCCGGGAGGTGGTCGGAGAGGGAGTGATCGGCGGCGAGCTTGGCGAACGCCGCCGCGTCGACGGCCGTGAGCGGCGAGGCCTTGGAGATGAGGAAGTCTGGTTTCGGGATGTTGTTCGTGATTTTGGTGTTCCAGTAACGGATCAGGAACGCTTTGGGTGTGAAGGGGCTCTCGCCGCCGGCGAGGAGTCGCCGGGAATTAACTCCGGCGCCGGCGAAACCCACCTGCATTGGCACGTGAAGAAAAATGGGTTAGCCTCAAATCATCAAAAAAAAATTAATTACAGTGTTAGACTAATCAATAGCGACTAAAAAAATACTCATGAAATTAATAAGGCCTCGACACACGACATATCAAATCACTTTTGAATATAGATTTGTGGGGATATGGCGGAAATCCCAATTTGATTATTTAAATAATAAAAAAGTCGGAGTTGGTATATGCAAAAATATACTATTAAAGTGATTTGTCATTGCTAATATAGAATTAGAAAAATATATCACGTTTCCGATTTGATCATGTCGACATAAGTTTTTGGAGAATGAAGTACATAGTACGAGAAAAATGATTGAGATAGAAAATATCAACTCCTAACCCGTTTCAACTCACAAACTCGTCTCGTTAGCATTCATACTCGATGATAGGATAATTTAAACTTACATTAAGAGCAGATAGACACAAGAAGAGAAGGCTAAGCCTCCCAATAAGGCCTTGTTTGGCCATTCCTCCAAGTTTAATCTTCAAATGTGATTGAATCTTTGTAGTGAACGAGAGGGACCAATGAAGAGCAAGAACTATTCGGAAATGCTTATAGAAGAGAGCTCTCAATGAGATTAATTAGCAAAGAAATGGGTTTTGGTTTGATTAGGCATAGAAAGAGATTAGAGGTATTTATAGGTTCCTAATAAAAAGAAAGCAATAATTGTTGTATTGATTATTTGTTAGCTCACTCGTTCAAATCACAAGCAAATCCTATTGTTAGCAAACAGATTTATTGTTATAAAAATAATGATTAGGAATCGCATAAGAAATTATTTCAAAAGATATATTCCAAAATTCTCTAATCTGGTTTGAATGAGATCTAACCGTAAATACTGTTTTGAAATTGCTGAAAGTTTCAACAAAATCTAATAAAATAAGTTAAATAATTCTCTTTTTTTCTAAACATTTATTGGAAGCAATCCAATAAAAACCAATAACTTACATGTGAATTAAACTAAATTATTCGGCAATCGGACTGATTAGTTCCGTTTTAAATAGTTTAATAACCGTCATTTGTTATTGATATCAGTAATCTCGGTTAAACCGGAACCGACAGGTAAATTATTCAATCTCAATTTGAACCGTTTATTTGTCATATTTTGACACTATCAACGGCCGTGACGTGATGAGGCCACACTGATGGCTTCTCTCCACACACGCCTGTCACCCACCCAGCTCTGTCACCATTTCACCTCCGAAATCACTATATATACGAGAGTTGTAAAAGAGACTGTATTGTATTTGTATATATCTCAATCTTCCCAACATTATAGCCTGCTCTAATATGCTTTTGCCCGCGTCATATCTCCTTCAAATATCCAATGACAAATTTCAATCCATCTTACCAGATCCCGACCCGAGGGCCGCCACGAGCACACCGGCAACTGATTGATCCTCGACGGCGCGACGTCGTTCGCGGCTCTCGGGTCGGGCCCTGGAAAGATTGGGGTTTGCCACGGAATTTTTGAGGGAGACATGGGAAAGAGGAGATTAGAGCGGGTGATCGGGTAGGGTTTGGATCCATGCGTGATGGGTCGGACTTCAATTAGTATGTATTTTGTGTTTGAGATTCGGTTCGGTAAATATTTGGTTCGAGTTCTAGATGAAGATTGAGCTAGTTTCATAAATTAACAAAACGAGATCTTGAGAGCCAACTTGTTTAATATTTTTTTAATTAACCCGATCAAATTGAACCGGTTTGACTGGATTTGAACTTATCAGATTGGTCAGGATACTTATTTGCAACTAATTAAACTTGGAGTTCCAGCAAAAACTTTTTAAACTTAAGTACCAATTTGAAAATGAAGTAAACTTATACTGACATTGAATTACCCCTTAATAATACATTAACTTTCATTCAATTAATGCTTCTAAAATTACATATATTTTCTCAAACTGGAGTTTAATCTCAGGCCTATATTGCAAATTGATTCATAATTTTCACCACAAAATATAGTTTATACCAATGCCATCTCATTTAGCAAAACTTATTGCAAATAATGTTTTTAACACAAAACATACTTTCTATAACACATGCAACGCCATTTCACTTAACTCGACGATTTAAAGCAAATTTCACCCATTAGCACAAACCATCACCAGAAAATAAAAATCAGTGAAAAACATAATAGCTGCAAGATTTCAAATTAATCTTCACTGTCACTAACCTTAACAAGAAAGTACTGTAACAAAAATAAAAACCGATCATAATCCAAAACATAAATAAATAGTAAGCAAACCAAAGCAAGCTCCGGGAGCCAGAGGCTTTCGTCGTCAACTTGCTGCTGCCGCAACATAGATAGAACATGGCTTCCGGATATTTTGGACATGGCGCTCCCGTAGATAAAACATAATCGTGCTTCGTAGAAATTTTTCCTTATTTTTCGCAATGTAGTAGGGACACGGGCACTAATCCGATGATGAGGTCACTCTTCAACCACATTCACGAGCTCGTACTCAATCAGCGACAGGTTGTTGTCTTCCTTCACGGTGAAGCTTGCGGGTTCGGTCACTTCCACACGGCCCCATTTGTCCACGGCCAGCCTCATTGACCCTTTGAACATGTCGATCTTGGCGTTGCGGAGGATTACGGTGCTTCCCTCTTTCATCAAGTCAACTGCTCGGCAAAGATAAGAAAAGAATCGATCAAATGTACAAGAAACAGCTTGTACTTGCAGTATTGGAAAAAACATTAGGGTTAGGAGGTTTCCAGTAGCAGTGTTCTAAAAATGCCCGACCAGTATGATTACTCTCCAATTAATCCACTACTAGTCTCCAGAGGCCCTATCCGCCCGACTAGCCGCTAGCAATTTTAGAACATTGTGAAATAGACACTTACATAAGCCTAGACCTACATGGAAACTCCGGTCATGATTCAGCAGCTGAACACTGTAGGTATTAACGAATGAGCATGAGCGTGAATACATTATTTTTTTCCCAAAGTCCTTTAAATATGTAGAGATCCCACAGTGACAGAGTATAGTGGAAAAAACTGCAATTCTTTGACCATAAAATATTAAATGACATCATTTATTCATATTTTTATTTCAAAGAATATAAATGCACGGTTATAATTCCACAACAGTGCAAAATTCTCCGAGTTAATCCCACATAAATGTTGCATTGCTATATATATACATATAAAACATTGAAAATCTTGTCCGATTTTAATTGTTTCAATCCAAGAAAAACTTGTAAGACAATTCAAAATTTCAAAACGACAACCATACAGAAGACATTTAGAACAAACATCATGCAATTTTATTCATATAATAGCACGCATTTATTCCATCGAACTTACACACAAAATTTAAACGCATACCTTGGTCGTTCCTGGCTGTAAAGATGATCATTCCCGTCTCGTCACCAACCAGGCATTCGGCGATTCTCATGTGTCGCATTTGGGGGCCATCGGAACGACCCTTTTGAAGCACCATTTTTGCACTGACAACCTTTACCGTAAGAGTGTGGCCACTTGTTCCCGGGCGAAGCTGCTCGACCTTAGTGAATACGGGTTTCCTCAATCCAGCTTTAGCTTCAGCCATCTTCAATGGACACACAAATAGCATGCAAATAAAAATCATTAGTAAAACAAACAAAACACAGTAAAAAGTGACCAAAACTCATCTATATATTCTCAACTACCAACTATCAAATGTGTATAACAGAACGAGCCGAGACAAGACAAACCCATAATCAGTACTCCCTCACTCTAAACAGAACCGTTGAAGTTAGCATCGGTTCTCAAAAATCATTACTCCATATCGAGAATTAGGGTTGAAATTGTTAAACTTCCCACATCATTATCATCTCCACATACCAAACAAGTTCAAACATGCAATTCCTAATTTGAATTTCCACAAAAAAAGTAGAATAAATACTAATCAAGATTTTGTCCAAAACTGAAAAGAAAATACAAATCAATCCCTTTCTCTATATTTCACACAATTAACTATAAACAACTAAACCACCGGTTTTCTGAGAAATAAAGATATATAAGGAAAAAAAACAATTTCACACTTGAATAATTGTTCCTCAGATACCTTATTAACCTCAAAACTCCAAATCCACAGAACCTTAACAAAACCCAACACTGAATCGAAACTCAACTGTATTCAAGCCAAATTTTCAATCAAAATTATAAAATTCAGCACCCATGAAACCCAAATCACAATCCAAAATCAAACCAAATCAAAATTTGAGCTCGATTATGCAAACAAAAAACTAACAGATCAAACGCTAAACAACTATTCGCGGCAAAATTAGATATTATGAGGGAAATAAAATGGGAAAATAAACAGAGAAAGCGAAAAATTGAGGCAAATTGAGATATGGGTTCGAGAAATCACCAGAGAAGTTGCAGAGAATCGGAGAGGCGATTTGGGGATTGAGAGTGAGATCTGATTGTGACGACGAAGATTGATGATTGAGAGAGGCTCAGCCGTCACAGGGTCAATAAGAAATAAAAAGGCAGGGTTTTTGTGTCAATATCAGCCGTCGATGCTGGGTAGGCTGACGGTCGATCTGTCCGTACACGTGGCTTATCTCAAAGTCTCGGACATTTTTCGCAGGCAAGTAACAGAAAGTACAGAACCTATTTTTCTACTAAAACGACAAGGATGAGTCACGTGCTTGAAGCTGCTTGCTACATATATGGTTTCGGATTTATCTCGAATATATAGTTCCCAATTTTATTTTATTTTGAATATATATAGATCCCAATTTTACAACATAAGCGGAAAATAATATAATGTATCGAATTTAATTGAACTTAATATTTCCATTTCAATTTCAATTAGTCACAGATCATTTTCATTACAAAAATTTGAAAATTACATCATTTGACATATTTACTCGTAAATGTCTCCACATTCTTTTAACGGGATCAAATAACAATATGATATTTAATTATTGGGTTGTACACTTCTATCTTTTCTCGGTATATGTAAATAATATTTTTGTATATATATTTTCGTTCTTAGATGGATTTAATAAAATTGGAACTCCATATAGTTGAGTTTGATTTCCCCATCATGCATCCAAATTCTTTTCTACGCATGAATCGTTGGCACGAGGAGGGTGTGAGTTGCAGGCACAAAAACACTCACAAACACACTCAAATCGATCGTTGGGGGTGGTCGGGATTTTGAAACTAGGCCAAACTCGTTCCAAATCTTTGGAACCCCAAAACCATTATATATGGGGTTAGTTTGATTATGGATTTAGTTCTTCAGTTTGGTTTCTCGGTTCTACTCATTGAAACTAGTTGGAATTTTCAATTTTTGTTAATTAGTAGATACACAGACAAAAACTTTAAAATAAAAGTTATTAAAAGTCTTAAAAGTTATCAAATTGTACACCTTAATTATTACATCACAATATAATTATAAAATTTGTAAATAAAATACTAATAAGAAATAAAAATTTACTTAGAACCAAATTTGGTTCTTGTTGTTTATCCAACTGCTCTGGACCAAAATTAAATGGTTATTTCAATTTAAGAGGTAAAATCGAATATCCAGTTCTAATATTTTTACCCCTATCAAATTTTATAACTAAAAATTTGACATTATTAACTTTATAAAATATAGCGTAAATTTCTCTTATATTCGCATACATGTCTTTACTTAAAACAAAATCTTTCTATCAATCAAACTAAATATATTATCAACTGAAATTAGTTCCTAGAGCAAGACAAGAAGACAAATTACTCATAAATAGAGATAAATTTAGTACAAGAGATGAAACATGAAGAGAAAAGGGGTGGAACAAATGAATCATGAAGCCTAGCTTGCTACTAAACTAAATCCTTTGAATTTCTTGAATAAGCTACACAAGCAAGAAGCAACTAGGCTTGTCTTATTCCATGAAGAAAATGACAACCTGTGCACTAAACTTATTAGTGAAAACGTTGTTCACAAGAACTTGTACAAAGATGCAGAGCAAAAGAGATAGAGAAAAAATAATAGGAAATGAAACATGAGTTACACAAGCTCAAGCACACTGGGAAGCTGATAGGCTGAAACCCAGATCCCAGACTTCGAAAGAGCCCTTGACGAAATCATAATGCGCCCCCTTCAGAGTCAGGCTTCTCCTCATCACGGCTTCTCTCACAAACGGGTATGTCAGCAGGTTCGCCACCGACACATTCACAGCCTCCTGAAAAATACAAGATCATGACAATCTTATAGGTGCAAGAGCTAATTATTGTTCAATCACAGTTGTATTGACACAAGGTTCGATTTCAACATCTATATTACAGTCGTAGCAACTTCAATCCGACCTGCACCTAAAGTCCCATGTTTAAAAGATGTGTATCTTGTGAGTGATTTGAGAAATAAACATGGCTAGTTCATTACTGGCCGCCTAGACTAGTCTGATTGGTTAAGACGAGTTCCTTCTCTCTTAATTAAGGTCAAGAGTTCGAATTCTGATAGACCGCTTATAGTTAGAGTATCCACTATAATTGGGTGTAAGACAATAATTTAGATAATAGGGCATTTTGGGAAGTTACCTTCTCACAGTGAGCACATTGCTGATCAAAATTCAAACCCTTAGTAGACTTGACCTTTGTTTTTGCAGTTGAGCATATCTTAACCCAATCCTCAATGAATTCACTGAAAATTCAATACAGGAACAGAAAAATAGTTAGAAAATTGCACATCCTTACATTTCATTTCCTCTCCTTTACTTACAATGCCTACCTAACTCCAATATACAGCAACTACAAATATAATACTACAAAGTCGCAATTCATCGTATGGAGAAAAAACAAATGTGTTGCTTCTTTGTTTCTAATGCATTTTACAGCTTCGAGTGTAAAATAATATTAGATCAGAACTTTAATATTATGACCGTAACTGTAAGGCAGTCAATCCGCCTGCCTTGGAGCCGGACCAGAGGTTTTAACTAAGAAGAAGCAGAGGTCAAGAGACTAAAAAATCTAAACTATCCTAAAACAAACTCTCTGACATGCTAAGGCACAGATCATAACTTAAGGCGTAGAGTTTAATCTGTAGTTCGAGTGACCGATAAAAAAAAAGGCTTACGTAGAAGTGGCGCCATTATCTGGGATAGACATAAGCCCCTTTATACCACCGCAGCAGCTATGTCCCATGACAACAATATGCTCCACCTGCACAAACTTTATCTTCTTAAAATCCAATCCGATTCAAATCAAATCAAGTACATGTAATTCAAATAAAGCCAACTGTTTGAACAAGTTTCTATAAAATTCACCTTCAGATGCAACACTGCATATTCAATGGCTGCCCCCTCGCCTGAATATTTTTTCTGAAAAAAAAAAACCAAATACCGTCTTGAGTGAAAATAAGATTAGGTAATGCCAGTGAAAGTAGCGAATTAGATCTGCAAGAATTGCTTATCATGGTAATGAACATATCTCAAAAAAACAACTCTTTTACTGATCAACAGAGCAAATGAATGATGAACAAAATGCATTAATAGGAAACAACCACATACAAAATTCAATTCATAGTAGTTAAGCATACCAGATCATATGGCGGGACCATGTTGGCGATGTTCCTGACCATGAAGGCCTCCCCGGGCTGAAAATTCAAGATATGGGAAGGGCAAACTCGAGAGTCCGAGCATGCAAATACCATAAACTACATATGAAATATATGCTAATGGTTAGTATTTAGTACAATTAAATGCATGCTTCAGCTTGCCAATCATAGTCTTCAACGGAATAAACAAGAAAGTTGGAAGTCACTGAACTTTTGTGCTGGGGCACTAAACACAACCCACAACTATTTGAAAGCCTCTTAAAAGTTAACTGAACCCTTTTTACACTAAAATCATTCAAACATCAAAATTATCTGCAGACAAACAATGGGTTTCCATCAAATTTGGTTTTGGACACAATTCCAAGTGAATATAGTGCCTTTTCCATAAAATAAACCATAATAGCAAAATTTCCCAAAAAGGAGCAGAGCAAGAAGAGCTGTGCATTGACATTATGAATAACAAAAACAAAGAGAAACACCATAAAATAATATTGGAATAAAATATACTGACCTTAGGACTCTGTCCTTTTTTGAGAGGCTCAAACAAAGCAGGATTCTTCCTGAAGAAAAACCAACCAAAAAGCAATAGTCATTTCATTTTATTATTTTTTAAAAATAAAAAAAACTTTACCAGCAACCTTTCTATGAAAAAGAAATTGCATTAAATAGTCCACTTGCTTTATATGAACCATGGGCTTGGAGATAAGCATATCATAATTAAGAACTTATCAATTATCAATTTATCACCTACTTTGGATTTGGGTCCATCAACTGTTCCTATATTTCTCTGATAACCAGGTTTGTAATTATATAAGCACACAAACATTCAATAAAATATAAATTCCTAAATGAAAACCTATGCTGGCTCTAGCGGTCCAGCTCGCCTCGGCCGTGGCCCCGGTCACTGTTTGAGTCCAGAAAGTGCTTTTTGGAGTTTTGGTGAGGTAATAGTATAGGATGGGTGGGTTATGTTACATGGATCAGGCACGGGTGTGTGAAAAACGCGAAGATTATTAAGCAACTAACCCAATATAATGTCGGACACTTAAGTAACAGATGGTCGAATAGATTCCGCACCGTGATCCCCACAATTGTTAGTATGACGAGCAAAATAAATAAATAAATCAACAAAATTAAAAAACAGCATATTCCAAGAAGGTTCCAGAAGATTAGGGAACAAAATCTCACACATATTTCTCCGTCTTGAAGGAGATGAATCCAGATCTCATCCTGTCCGTCGGATCAAACCCCTTCGCCGCCGCCTCCTTCAGCTCCGCCGTCAGCTGCTTGATCTTCGCGGCGGCGACGCCGTCCAGATCGCATTTCTCGCTGCGATACACAGAACACGAACCGTCAGATCTAAATTTCGAGAAATCGGACCGAACGGTTCGATTTACACGTTACCTGACGAGCTTCGACAATCCATCAACAGCTTCTCTGTAAGTCTCCGTCCCCATATTATTTTCCTTCTGCTGCGATCACCAACAATCTCGATCCAATCAATTAATCGCGAAACAAAACAAAAATACGATCACAAAACACAAAATGACCGTTCAAATCGATTGATTGCTCAATTTCAGTGGAGAAACCGACAGCAAAGTCTGTAATCGTCAAAACTGGGAAAATCGTAAACAGCGATCGCTCGAACGAACTCATAAATTCCAGCAGATACGATGCGAATCGAGCATTTACAACAAAAATTGTTCAGATTATGCAGATCGAGACGAGCGAGCTGCAGAGCATATCAAATTTTCAATTCCAATTTCAATTTCAATTCCAATTCATCATCAATCGAATTGGAGATGAGCGAAAGAGGGATTTAGAACTCAGGATCTGTACGGACCTTTTGTTCGTTAGTTTCTGGTAATGTTCTTGTTGGAGAGGAGATCGAGACGGAGGCACTTTCACTTATCACTCTTTGCCATTACTAATATTTTGAATATCTATTTATTACACGTAATTAATTTTCCTAATTAAAATATTTATGTATTATTACATACCAAGAATATGTGATAAATAAAATTAAAGTAAATCAATGTTCAGTCACGGCAAGAGAAGCCTGTGTCCAAATATGGGAACTGGAATTGTCGCCAGAGAGATGGCTAGGTGTGGGCGAGTGTACGGTAGGCAAGATGGTACGAACCAAATCATTGGATCCTGTCCGTTGATAACTCGTGATTTAACAGTCGGTGGGAAAAGAAATTCCCGCCGTTTCGGCAGTTAATTCAACTGCGGCGACGTATGATAATGCCACGTGCCCAGTGGCTTGTTGATAAGAGCCTGTAAAGCCTTTCAGATTCTCCATAATTGTTGACTTTTATTTCTTACAAGAACAATGAAATGAGTTTATACCTAACAATTCGAAAATAACATTTCATGCCATGATTAATATATCATTTTTTTTGGGTACTTTAACAATTTTTTGGTGGACAATATACTCATAAATATTTAAAGTATATTTGACTTAACTTTCATTAAATCGGTCAAATTGGATTGAGCTGTATCAATTGAGTTCCAACTTATTCAATCTGATCTAACCAAAAAATAAAATCGAACCAAAGACCTTTATTTTTTTCCGACAGAATCAACTAGAGACCATAGCAAGTATGAAGACCTCAAACAATTTAGATTTGCCCTTTTCATATATGGTTCGAGGTGGTTCTAAAAAAGAGGAGCTGGAGATGAGATGACCTATGTTTGAAGGGGAGGACCTATGTGTTTTCCCAAGCGAATCGACTATTTTACGCTTCAAGGAGAACTAGCTCCACCACGCCTTCCGATGCTCACTTTCCGGAGCTTGCGAGGCCATAGCTGGTCTCCCTGAGAATTTCTAGGGGCAGCTTTTCAGGTGAGGTCTAGTGGGGTTCGAAAATTTTTTTGAGAGGTGTTGCAGCTTAGCAAGTGAGCTTCAGGTGACGCGACGAGTAGGCTCAGGAGATTGGGTGACACGCAAGCAGCTCAACAACGAGGAATATGAGGCATGAGCTTCTTTGGCGATTTTCAGGTGACCAAGCATCAGCCGCAACTTTTAGAGGCTGTTATTTATGTGGTCAGATTCTTCGGGAGGACTCGATCTAGCAAAACTCTGTCGCCGGAGCGTTTCTCAGACGTCATGACTCGCATCCTTGTGACGCATTGCATCCAAGTCCAACATTTTCGGCTATACAGGATTGAGTCATGAAGGTGACGGTCTAGCTAAACCAATTCCTTTGTTTTCAATTGGACTAGTACAATTCTGATTTAATAAATCAGTTGTAGTTTAGGCATTTTAAAGTAGGATTTCTCAAAATAAATGTTAAGATACTAAAAAGATAAAATTAGTTAGGACGTGAGATTGTCATTTTCGAATAGTTAAATGTATTAAACTATCATCATCCATTTCTAATAAAAAAATGTATTTAGCTAATTATTTCAATAATTACCCAACTTTACTATTCTGCCCAAAAAATGTTGTTCAAACATTTATTACTTGGTGCTTAATAAATTAATAACATGACATTTCCCTTCAGATAAGTTCGAATTCAATACATAACTTTTTAAACCAAATCATTTCCTAATTAAATTTGGGTTTGACTCATCACAATGTATTCGTATCAATCTCATATGATGTATAGTTTATATCCAAAATGAATAAAATGGAGTGAATAATAAGAGATATAAAAATTGTTGAATAGTTAAAGTTTAACATTCATCTAACTTTGTGCCATGGCTTCTAATATATCAACGTCAATTTCCTATATTAATATGAATTATTTTTAAATAAATAGATTTTTAACACGACCATTCAAATTAGAGATAATGACATTTTGTTACACCTAATTATAGCGAAATGATTTCATACCCTAACTACTTTTATCTATATTTTAGTACTTTAACAATTTTTTGTGACAATATGCTAAAATAACTAAAATACCTTGATTTAAGAAATAAAAATAGAACATGTCCAATTTGATTTATCAAACCATATTCTAAATTGGTTCAAATTTAATTTTAAATTTGTGGGCATAATCGTAATTGCATCTTAAATATAATATATATAAAGTGAATTAGAGATAAACAAAATTGAACCAAAGTGTCATTCCGTTTCGTTGTAGTTAAGTGTAACAAAGTGTTATTATCCCTTCAAATTACTATAAACTATCTTATGTATATAAATCAGGCAATTTGACCGCTCATATGGTCACTAGTTTAACCCCTAGGGTTTTGATCATGAGTTTGAATCTGGGCATTATCCAATTTCGCTCTCTATCATTTCAAACTGATTTGGTATAATAAAAAGCCGAGCCATCTTCGTTCAAATTTTTTTTACTATAATGCTAAGTTGTGCCGTTTTTTCAGTCAATTACTCGAATTTGGAGCTTATTCAGTTTTCAATCTCAACAGACGTTGACTCTTCCTACGGAAACAAATCTTTTAGTATAGAGAAGCAAAAGACTCACCGCAGAGACCTTTCCAGTGCAACAGAGGGGAAGGCACTTGCCGAAGCTTCCCATGTTTCTTCCTCGTACTCAACGAAAGCTGTTGAACAACAAACAACACGGACACGACCAAATTTAAGGTAACCGAATAAAAGCGGTTAATTACGATTATGCCACCGGAGTGTTGCGTACCAGTTCGTGGAGCTGCGAGTGAGCTTTTTTGTGGGTTCGGTTTTTGGGTTCCGATAAGAGAGACGATGGTGGGACAGAATTTTTTTGAATGGAATTGTGAAAGTGAGTGAGAAAAAATATTTAATATAATATGAAATAATTTTAAAATAAAATAATTATGATCGGATAAAGAAAGCGAAAGCTGAGACGATAAGGGCTTGGGTTTCAATTCCTAGTTCGTTGGAGCGAAGATCAGAAACCAATGTTGGAGAATGTTGCTTCGTCTCAGCCCACTCGTGTTGTCCTTTTAACGATAGGAGAGTTTGAAATTCCGGTGGTGTGGTTGTGGGGGTAAATATGTAATTTCACTGGTATCAGAAAAAGATTACCTTGGGTTGGGCTTATCTAGCCCAAACTTGGTATTTGCCATTTGGTCCGATTACTATTCTTCTACAGGCCCAAAAAAATTAACCATATGATAATGAATTTTATTTTTTTGAAGAAAACGAATTTTATTTAGGAAATGACAACTAACCCGGCATCAAGCCGGACAGCTGAAACTACAGTTGGTGGGACAGATCCCTCACCATAATCCCAGCTACTTATATTTTATCTGTATTATAGAGGCCAGTTTTACACTTTATTATATATATAATAAAAAAATTAATTTTAATGTTATTAGAATTTGGATGGAATTTTTTCAAAAAGGCACTGAATTGATTTGAAATTAATTAAGTCGGTTTTGCTCATATATGTACCATAATTGAAATATTGTCTATACAAATGGACCGGTTCAATCGGTTTCATTCCCTCCTTCGTCGAGAGCCTCTGTCCAGCAAGGTTGCTCATCCCTCCCTAACCTCCTTTGGTCACTGTCCAGCGAGGCGATTGTCCGGCGAAAAGTTTTAAGCTCAACGCAGTTCTAATCTCATGAGAACCAAATGTATAATCCGAATGAATAGAGCGTAGATATGTAGAGCACCGAATCGATGGAGTTTTGGGCGATTCACCAAACGGGGAGGCTGGATTTGGATCTGAAATCCCTATCGGAGTTCCCTAATCGAGGGACATCGACATCGTCGTCTTTCTTTGGCGGGGACATCGTCGTCTATTCCTCCTCCACAGGTCCGGCTTGTCAACGAAGCAAAGCGATGGATGCGCGCCACATCGAACAAGAAGCATCACTCCACCTAGCCTTGGCGGACAGGGACTTTGCCGAACAATGGCCTGCTCGTCAGCTACTCCACAACCAAACCCTCAAAACCCTTAATTAATATGAAGGAATTATTTGAGGGTTCCAGACATTTAATTTCATGCCCATACAAGAAATTAACCTCAAAGTTCCATGTTTAATATGGATCTTGCATGATCATGAGATCTAGACTAGATTCAAATTTAAGTATTACCTTGAATCAAAAATCTCCTTGTTACTAAATTGGATTTAGTAACCTCTAAAGATCGTCCACACAGGAAGAGCAATCCAGGGATACTTGCAACGAACCTTGCTAGAAGAACGAAGCAAGCAAAACGGACGGAAAGCGGGGAGGAGAGGGGGCCGGCCGAAACTTGGCAGGGAGAGAGAGAGAGGACGGCTAGGGTTTGTAAAATTAATTGCTTAATTTTCAGATCTGAAAATTTCCCTTTTATAGACCTTATTTGAGCTTTTAATTAATTAAAGGCCTTAATGGGCTTAAAGCCCAAAGCTTTTAATTAATTGTGTAGAGAAGCCCATTCTGGTTAGGCTCAGTTTAGGTAATTTAATTAAATCTATATAATTACATTATAATTAATTAGTCCTGCTAAACCGTTCTTGATTCCGGTTTAATCCTAAACCGAAATCGGTCTAATCTGGTTTAATCCAAAACCGGATTTTGTCTCTCTCATGTTTCCTCCAAATGATTCCATCCGTTTTACTCAACCTTTAGTGTGTAACCCTCTAGGCTCACGACACGTCGGCGAACTGGTAAAATTACCATTTTACCCTTTCCATCATGAGTGGCCTCTAGCAAGACATCATGATTACCCAACGCTTGTGATTATCGAGATTTCGACTTAACCTTGTCGTACATGAATCTATCCTTTTATCCTCTTGATATCTTTGACAACCACGAGGCATAGACAAGTCATCCTCGTTCTATTGTCCTGTTTCTTGATTCTGAGTTAACTGAATTATAACTGATACTACGTATCGTCTGCATGGCCATGCTATTGTATTTCAGTTGTACTCATCAAGTGGCCTAAACTGATATCTGCTCACACGTCCGTATGGGGGGATAAATCCTTCAGCGATCCATTGAGTCAACTTATGTAACTTGTGATCGAGCCAATCACAGTCGTTATTGTAACCCTTTTACAGGAGACGTTAGACTGAGTCAAACTCGTCACTCATTACATATTGACCTCAATGGTCCTTCGGTCTGAGGATGTGATTTCATGATCCGACATATGAGTATGTTCATGACTGTGTCTATGTAACATACTCATGATTCGGGTCGTCCTATATCACCCATGGCTGGTGATATTATGACCTAACTCTGGCCCCCTTCTGGCCATGATCAGTAGAGCGTGATCATTTAGAGTTAGCCTCATACCGATCGCTTCTTATGAAGCTATTCTGATCGGGGACTGCTTAAGTAAGATTTTATCTGATCTGTAGATCTACTATTATGTGTTGACACATCAATGATGCAAATCAAATCATACTTAAGATATTACTATAATACTTAGTAATATGAATGCCGATTTTTATTCAACTAATAATTTTTATTACAAGATTAGATTGAAAATACATTGTGCTAGGGCACAAAACCCAACATAATAACCCACGTGTACGAGGTGTAAAGGGAAATAAACATCACATGTACAAGTATAAAGTATAAGAGGGAAGAATTAATCTCACAAAAAATATATATAAATGATTTATATAAAAAATATAGTCAAACCAACTAATAATCTTAAATTTTTACATAAATATGTATTAAAAATAAAAAAAATTCATACAATCTATTCAAAACTTTAAATTCATAAAAATAAAATTGAGTCATTATCTAAATTCTTAAAACTTTTAAAAAACAACTCGACTAGGTTCTCATTCCATAACTGTTCTTATTCAAAAATAAACACCTCCAACTCTATCAACTCCAACCAAACACTTATTAATTCTTCAATGACAGTGTAAATTCTCCAAGACTAATATTCCAGCCAAACACTAATTAATTCTTTGACATTTGTGGTTTTCCTATCAATTCTACTTCTGTAACATTTCATGTTTATCTTGTTGTAGTTAAAATTTATAAACAAACACGTGAAAAATATCACTCTGTCACATGAAACTTCAAAAAAATGGCAAGATATTTATTTAGTACTAAATATCTACATTCTTGAGATATTAATATTCACTCATACAATAACTAAATAAATAAATATCCACCACTCTGTAAAGAAATATTATTTTTTTGAAAACCTGAAAATAAATATATTAAATTACATAAATATCTACATTTTGAGCTACATAATAATAAGGTTATTGAGCAAATATGAACGAGTATTCATTTTAGCTTTCAAAATAAATAATAATGTACATAATCTATACAGCTCAACCTTTCTAATTAAGCACCATTTCCTTACATTAGAAGAGGACTAATAAATTAATTAAATAATAATGAACCGATATTATTTAATTAATTAATTAATCAGCAGTGTTATTCTTCAGAAGGGATGTAGATTTCTGGTGAACCCATTGACGGTGGTGAAGAAACCGACTCCGACCACGCCTTGCCTGTACGGCAAATACGACCGTCGTTTCTGCTCCTCCCTCTTCGCTCTGTTCCTCACGTAGTGCTTCTCGTGCGCCGACGGCGTCGTTTTGCTCCGCCTCGCCTTCCCGCCACCTGTCGTCGTCTCTTCCGGAACCTTCTCGACCTTCTCGCTCAGGAACACGAACGCGTCCTTGCCGTCGCTGTTGCTCCGGCGCACCAGGTCTCGGAACCGCCGGATCTTCGAGAAGCCGGTGGAGTTACTCTTCTTACATGTCCCCGGCGGCGACGCCTCCACCGCCGTCCTCCCCCTCCACTCGCAGTACGGCCCCGCCGGAGCTCCGTCCAGATCCGGCGACTCCGACGACGAGGACGGAGCGTCCGGATCCGCGACGAACAGCTTCTTCAGCGGCGGCCGGAGACAAGAATCGCCGCCGTCTACGGCGGCGAAGAGTAGGCTCCGGTCGAAAATCGGGAGCGCCGGGCGGATCTGGCCGTCCTGGAACGCTTCCTCGGCGGAAATCGGCGATCTACTGAGATCTGAACAAGCAAACGAAAACTCTTCCTCTTCCTCTTCTTCTTCTTCTTCTTTCTCATCGTCCTGTTCAGGTTCGTTCTCTGGTTTCTCTCTCTCTGCACCTCCGATCTGCAATTTTCTGCTGAAGAACTCGCTGAGACTGCCGGAAAATTCAGTTAACTCGCCGGAGGAGTAGCGATTAGAGCGATCTGGAGATCCAGGAAGAGCCAGGCTCGCCTGCATTTTCTCTTTCTCGGGTTCGTGCTTCGTTTGCGTCTTCTCTGTTCTTCAATTTCTGTTCCGTTGCGAGGCTGTTGAGAGAGAGACGGAGAGAAGTGCGTGTGTGGTTGAGAGTGAAGAAGAGAAAGGTACGATGCTTTTATATCCGCAGTTGCTTTAATTCATTTAATTTCATTATTATTCGGAAGAAAATGCAAATCGATCTCTGACCGTTAAAAATACTTTCGCTCGGAAGTTGTCGACGTTCGGATGTGAATTTTAAATTTAGTGTGAGGTGTTATTTTACGTCATATTTTAATTTAAATCGAATATCTACCTAAAATTATTAATATTTTCTTGAATACGACTCATTTCTAATATTTTTTATGGCTGAGGTTGATTAATGGTAGTTAATATGGTGATTAGGGTGTAAATGAAATCAATCGAGCCTTATTTCGGCCGGATTCTACTTGGCTCGTGAAAAATAGTTTGGTTTGAGGTCGGTTCTGGATCGAACGAGCTTATACGACTAAACTCAAGTTATGCTTGAAATAAAAAGACAAACTTGAACTCGGCTCGATTCGATTTGCTTAAATTTCAATACAATATTAATTGAAAACTAAATAAATAATTCATTAAATAATAAATGAGCCAACTAGAGATTGACTCGATTTGATTCAACTCGTCCAATTTTATTATAAATCTTTATTAAGATTTAAATATATATTAGTATAAATATATAATTCATTAAATATTAAACGAGCTGATTTACCAGCATATCGACTTTTAAAAGGTTAGGTTCGAGCTTAGCTCGTTTATTAAACGAGTTTGATATTGAATTTCAATTTAGTTCGAGCTCGATTATAACGAGACTGGACCAAAAATTTAACTAATCGAACTCGAACGACTCGTTAAGAGCTCGACTCGTGTACAACCCCTAAGAGTGATATGCGTATGACATTTAGTACATAATAAATAACCTTCTAGAATAGCTTAATATACATCATAAATAACTCAAGTGTTATGTAATTAATTTCAATCCTTCCAGAAATGTTCATTGCGTGCGTATTAAGAAATTAACCATTGGAAGCAGATTTACGAAAGTGCCCCATTCTCACAAAGATCTAGCCAACGGTCAAAACACATGAGAAATGGATATAACAGATATATTTCATTTCTTTTCTCCATCAAAATGCTTCTATTTCAGAACAGTAAATACATATATTATATATAAGACAACTAGCGTTCACAAGTCACATAAATTAAGTCTTGAGAGTTCAGTAATCGTAATTTCCTATGTTTTTTGCGGATAATTTCGACAAGATCATCGAACCGGCCATGATTTCGGACACTTTAGAAGCATTTTGCATCATGAGTTGCTCTCCATTGTGCTCTGTCCGCTAGCCAGATCAAGAAGTCTCTCAGTTTCTCCGGCGAAATGTCTGTATTGGCCTTGAAGTCGAAGAACGAGTAATCAAATTTCAAATCCGAAAAGCCCGAACGGTCACAAGAAAAATAAATTTCCAACAATATGTTTAGAGGGCTAGTGTTGAATTAATCTCTTTTTTTTACCTCGACCCTGAGAATGTTGAGGACCATCCCGTTATCGAATGTAGCGACGTTGGCATCGACCACTTGAAGCCCCAATGAGCTCATAGCCTCCACCAGCCTCGCCTCTGCTCGGACAGTGACTTGATCAAGAAGTGTCTCTCACCAATCCGAGTCACTTCAACTTGTGCCTAAAAGACACATTCGGATCATTTATCACTAACATTATCAGATTTTTCAGTTCTAACGGCACACATTAACTATGAGCGCCGTTAGAAAGAAAAACACTAACGGCGCACAAATATAGGTGCGGGTCAAAATCGGATTGGGTATAGGTCGACTCGCACCCGTCCAAAAAACAACCAAAACCGGCCCAAACCAGCAAAAAAATTGAATTTTACCCGTTCTGACCGGGGTGATTCATCGGTACCTGTTGGGTTCGAATTTCTTTGCCAAATTGCCTATATACATATGAGTTTTTTCATTGTTTTTCTTTTTTTTCTTTTATCTAATCAAATTAACAAAATAGCCCGAACTATTTATTACTGTCCATTTAAAAAAGACAAAGGGTAACAAGAATAGTTTAGACAAAAAGTATATGGTAAGAATGTAACACTTTTTCGTGTAACAAGTGATGTATCATTGAAGCTTGTTCCCAAAAGCCCAGCAAGGCCCATTTACAACGGATTGGGCCGGTTTTGGTTTTCGGCCCAATTGAAATTCAAAAGTTCGTTGGGAAGTTAGTGACGAAACGCGACACTTCCCGCCTTCCAACGGCTATCTGAACAACCAATTCTCGTCAATCTGATTCTGAACGACACGAACACACAAACAAAATGAACCCAATCAACAAATTTATTTCCCGATAAATAGAAAATAATAATTCAGACAAAATCGCAGAGTTTGATTTGGATTCTTTAGATAAATCATCGGAGAAGAAAACCCAATGAGACTTCACTCGCTCCTCGCCTCTCTGTTTCCGCTTCTCAGCCTCCGACCGATTTTCACAGGTACAACTCTCGTTTGTTTCCCGAGAAAATCTAACGTAATATTCTGAAACCACATGAGGGTGAATGGGCCGTTTGAACTCAGTTCGATGAATATTCGGGTTGTGCATGTTACAATCAATCTCAAGTCGAATTTGAGTTTCAAATTGTGTTTGTTTATGGACGAGCCGAATAAAAACTTAAGCTCAACATGCTCGGGATCCTCTTATTTAATATTTAATTAATCATAAAATTTTATTTATTATAACTAAAATATACATTTTATTTTTAAATAATTGTACACAATGAAAATTAAATAAATCGAACTGAGTCGAGTCGAGTCAAATTTAAGTTTGTCTACTTTTCTTTGAATCAAGCTTGAGCTTAACTGCGTAAATTTGCATGAGCACGAGCTGAATAATTTTCTCGAGCTCACCTCGAGCCTGACTGTGTAGCTTCGTCTTAGTTCGACCTTAATACTTTTTTCGACTCAGGCTAGAGCTTAACTATGCAATCTTGTCTTAGTCCCAGTCGAATACATTTTTCGAGGCAAATTCAAGTTTAACTATATAATTTCGTCTTAGCCCGAGGTGAATACATTTTCTGAGCCGAGATCGAGTTTAACTACATAAACTTGTTCGAACCCGAGCCTAACATTTTTTTCTCTAAATTTTAACAAAACTAAACTCGATTTGGCTCGTTTACACATCTATACGTTCGTCTCTAGTCTGTTCACAACTTTAAATAACGGTTCGAGTCTTCACCTATCAACTTGAGCTTTTAGTTGGCACGGGCTTCTGGCAGTATCTAAACATGCGCCCTCACGGACAAGCGAGGAGCCCTTTAAAAGTTAGGGGACATTTGAAGGAGAAGTTTGAGAGAAGCCTTGTGAAAATAAGAAATAAGAGGATGAGAGTAAATATAATTTGCATGTGCTGAAATTTGAATCTGTGTCCGCAAGGTAAAGTTAGTTCTGATAACATATTAGAGGATCAGAGGACCAACTCAACTAAAAGTTTAAGCTAATAGTTGAAGGACCAATTATAATTTTATATTTTAACAAATTCTTCTGTTTCAGGGGGTATGCCCCTCGGAATCTGCTACGGCCGCATCGCCGACAACCTCCCTCCCGCCGTCGAGGTCGCCGAAACCCTAAAATCCAGCTGCATCTCGGCCGTCCGCGTCTTCGACCCCGACCCCGCCACCCTCCAGGCCCTCTCCGGCACCGGAGCCGCCCTGATCGTCGGCGTCCCCAACGAGCACCTCCCCTTCCTCGCCCTCGGCACCCCCGACTCCGCCCTCTGCTGGCTCCGAACCAACGTCCTCCTCCACGTCGCCGCCGACCAGGTCCGCTACATCGCCGTCGGCAACGAGGTCTTCCTCCGAGACCCGCGCAACACCCCCCACGTCGTCCCTGCCATAATCAACCTCCACCAGGCCCTCCAGACCCTCGGCCTCGCCGGCGACATCAAGCTCTCGTCGCCGCAGGCCGCGTCGGTCCTCTCCGGCTCCTTCCCCCCCTCCGCCGCCGCCTTCGCCCCCCGCGCCAGGCCCGCCATGGCGGACCTGCTCCGCTTCCTCGGGCGCAGCGGCGCGCCGTTCATGGCGAACCTGTACCCGTTCCTCACCTACACGGCAAGCCCCGACCCGGCATTGCTCGATTACGCCCTGTTCGGGGGAGAAAAGACCTTTTCCGACGGGAATTTAGTCTATAGCAATCTCTTCGATGCGAGCTTCGACGCGTTCGTGCACGCGATGGAGAAGGAGGGGTTCGGGGGAGTGCCGGTGGTGGTGACGGAGACGGGGTGGCCGACGGCGGGAGGGGAGGGGGCGAGCGTGGAGCGCGCGGCGGCTTACAACGGGAACGTGGCGAGGAGGGTGCTGAACGATGTCGGGACGCCGAAGCGGCCCGGGGTGGGGATGGAGGTGTACTTGTTCGATCTGTTCGATGAGGATGGGAAGGGTGGGGAGGTGTACGAGAAGCATTTCGGGATTTTTGGGCTTGATGGTGCCAAAAGTTATGATCTCACTTTTTGTTGACACAACTAAGTAGACAATTAACTATCTCCATTTAAAGGACACTTTTTTGTTGACACAAGTAGTCGGCAACGAGGTCATTTTCTTCTTCACAATGTTAAAAAAATGGAACCAATTAAATCGAAGTGAACCATTTTGATTTGAATTGAATATAAGAAAAATGACATTTTGGTGTTCCTAAATATACATTTTTGACATTTTCATATCCTATTTTTTTTAGTACCATGAATTTTATTTTAGGACAATAATTCCAAAATAACCATGAATTGAACTAAAATTCAGGGTATTTTTGGGTCATTTACCCAAAATACCCATGAATTGAACCAAAATACTCATGAATTGAACCAAATATCCATTTTTGGTAAATAAATGGTCATTTTCCCAAAATGAAATTCAGGATACTGAAAAAAAGAGTAGGGTACGAAAATGTCAAAAGTGTATGTTTAGGTGGACAAAAGTGTCATTTTCCCATCCCTTGAGTATAATCGACCTGGCTCGGTTTTCAACCAAACTGAAGTAAAATTCTTTTGATTCGGTTTCAGTTTATAAAATAAGAATAGATAAAAACCAAACTGAACTGAAAACTGATCAATTAGAACACATGACTCATTTTAAGTATTGATCTTTATTAAATGGTCTGAAAACATTGGTCTCCAACAAAATATGAGTCAAGACCGATTCAAAATATGATGATTTTATGAAAATTGGTTCAAAGAAAACCTAACAAAAAATCAGCAAGTCAAATAATAACTCAAACTGGTCTGAAATATGAGAATTTCGTGAAATTTGGTTCATAAAAAATTAGTCGAACCAAAAACTGGTATATTAAAAATCTAACCGAACCGAAGGTGTTCCATTTGTTCAGTTTTAATTTTTATTTTCTTAAAATCATATTAATAGGCCGTGAACAACACTGTGGTGGTAAGTAACGGTAAGAGAGCTTTATGACGGAGGTGCTTTATACAGGAAAGCATGAACTTTTAAGGGGTAATTTAGGAACGAGAAAAAACTGAGGGCAAAAGGGTCAGAAATTTGTTTGGACTGTTAACGATGTGTGACTGAGAAGTGAGAACCGAAGCGCTATAAATACAAGTTCGAGACTCGAGAGGGTCATTTTTTAGGATAAAGCTGCGCGGGAGTTTCTTCGAGAGCTTCTTCTCCGATGAATATTTCTCCAGATCAAACCCTCAGTCTCCATGTGAGTCGCTCTTCGATTTCTTCACAAATTGCACTGAAATTGCTACCGATGAAGCAATTTCTTCGCTCTCTTTCCGATCGGAGCTTCTCGTCGTGCAGGTGATTGCTTCAGCGTTTCAAAAATGCCGTGAATCTGAAGAGCTTCGTCGATTTTCCTCTGAAATCTAGTCCTCTTCTCTTCTACAGCCTCGTTTGGTTCAAATTTCAGGTAAATAGCTCTTTCACTCTGTGAATGCTCCTGTGCACAATAATGTCGCCGATCATGTGTATGATGTTTTGCCTGAGAGAGTTTTGATTAGGTCTATTGTGTGAAGTTTCAGATCTGGTGATGGACACAGCTTAGAGGAGTTCCAGAGCTTGAAATGGCGCTGGGAAGGTGTTTCGGCTCAAAATTGGGGGTAACTAAGTGTTCTAAATATTGCGTTCTACTTTACAGATCATTATAATGTTGAACTTGCAGCCAAGTTCTTGAGGAATGCTGTTACAAATCAGTAATTGTGGTTGCTTAGATCTGTGCTGTTTTTGGATGGATTTTGGTTGCTTTCTATATCAGATCTGTTACCGAGTTCACATTTTTCATTTACTTGTTGCTTTCAGTTGATAGCTAATACATGCATATTCGTATCAAAAGAGACTAATAGTGATTATTCTTGCTTATAGTGTAAAGTTTCCTGCTGTGAAGGCACTAGGCTGGCTTTCTGCTAATGCTTGTCGATCGTCCTGTGTTATTTTTTGTCTGAATGTAGTGCATGTCACGTGATTTGATCATTGTTCATTTATGTTATGTATGAGAAAGATTGAATGATCATTGTCTGTGTTTACTCGTATGCACATGTTCTTAGATCTAGTGTTGATCTTATGAGTGGAGACTGCAGAGATTTGTGATAGTAATTATCAAGTAATTGTAAAGGATGGTGCATCGAGGGGAAGGTTGTGATTTAACTTCAATTTGTTGTTGATTTTTCTATTTTCTTGTTATGACTGGTGGATCACTCTTATTCCAGTGGAACTGAAGTATGTTTGTCTGTATCTGAAAGTGTTGATGGTTTATAGGCAGAGATCAACTGCATCTTAGGAAAGGGTTGTTTGCGTTTTGCTGAATATTTGTCGTTCACGTGACTTTGTCTAAGGGTAGCTTTTCACTACTGCACATATTTGACCGATAGCATTTACAGTAAACTATTGTTTTTCATTTATGAATCGCTGTTCCCATGCCGTGGTACTAACAATTGGAGGACAAGTCTATGAGAAATTTGGTTCACCAGAAACTTATGAATGTTGATACGCCACTCAAGTCTGGCGCCATTATTTGTTTGCTTCTCTTTTGCATGATAGTAGTTAACCAGATAGAGAAATAGATGCAGATTCTAACATGTTCAGCAGTAATGATATTTGGCTAGATACTTAGATACCCAAATATGAGAATGGAAGTCATATTTAGTAAATAAGCCTTCTGATACGAACATAGAAATATTAAGAGACGTAACACGTGTAGATTGCATTGCCGCCAATGATATCCTAGTTTCATTTGCATATAATGCATATAAATCTCCAAATATGATGGGGAGCCTGGCCACTAGTTGTTGATCTTGTCACATTTTCTCTTGTTTTAAATATCTTTCTGAAATCTTGACTATTTGAGAAGCCCTTCACAAACATTGAATATCTATATGCATGGACTAAGCAATGCAGAAAATCGCATGGTTGCTCTAGGCTCAAAGACTCTCCACATGCATGGATGTGGAGGCGGTGAGTTATCATCTCCTTTTCTGACATTGAAAGGACAATATGTTGATCTTCATTCCTTTTTTGGAAGAGTCCGTTCTTTCCTTTTCAAGATAATATTATGTTTGGTTGATGAATTGCATTTGGCCCTTGATGTGGGTGCTCAGTTGAATCCTGAACGTTGGATGGGCGCGTCTATTATGGAATCTTCAGTGAGCAACAATACAATATAGGTCCATCATATGATTGATTGATATCTTCACTGAATGGTCCAGTTGCCCATCTAGCTGCCACATGCATGGGGAAGCATTGTCACATACTACAAAGAAATTGCTGGGCACATGTAGTGATTAATTTGGTAAGTAATGATTTTTAGATTTGAGTTTTACTTTTGATATTTGACATATTTATACTGAAAATATCTTAGTAATGCCTATCACCATTATTGATTTTGGGATATTTTAATGTGGAATCTATGTTTTGTCATATTATATGGGGGAAATTTATCAAACACTAGTTGTTTGTATTTAGATTATGAAACACCATAAAATAGGTTTCAAATGCTTATTTTACTTTACTGATGATTAGACTAAGTAACGATGACTCCTGTAAAGTGGTGTTTGTAATTGAATAACAGAGGTCATATTAAGTATAGAAACTATAAGCATAGTAGCGCATCAACTTTTAAACCTTGAACACTCTATAATACTTGTCTAAGCAGCAGGAGGAGCGGGAACATAAGACATTGTTGGCTCTTTCATGGAACCCATGATTGATGTCGACCTTGCGAACATCTCTCCCTCTGTAATGGAGTTTGGGATGTTCAAATCCAGTGATTGGTCGTTGTAAATATCCCACCATTTTGCTATTAACACCTTGATATCCTCCCTGTCCATGTGAATCTCCTCGCCTGTGTACCTCCACGGCTTTGATCCCTATTTTCAGAAAAGACAAAAATTAAGATCATTCACTAATTGGAAGTTTAGTATTAATCAGGACAGAAAAGAAGTACTTACCGCAGCACAGTAGTGCACCACCTTAACTTTCTCGAGCTCAACATGCTCCGGATGACGCCACAACATAGCTAGAACAAGATTGTAGACTAGAGGGATTGGCTTGTACACTTTCTCGAAAAACATATTTAAGAAATCCTGTCAAATAAAGAACATATTAAATTATAGGTTAAGAAAACTCTTCATTTCACAACTGAATAATGCATGTGTGTGTCTATCTATATATGAATATATGATAAAACTAACTTGTTGTACTCACTTGTTCAGCAAAAGGAGTTGGCGGTGTGATCTGAAGATTTTGGAGAAGGTTCTCATAAGTCAAGCAATTTGGCTCGAACACGAACATACCGGCATTGAAGTACAGAGGAGGAGGTGATCCCATCTCCGCGGGCCATTTGACCTTATCGGGACACTGCTGGCAATACCCGATCGAGTACTGCTTCGAATAGCTCCACACCTTCTCACAGTAGCAGTCCATCACCGCATAGAAGTAGCTGTCCGGCATGTCAAACAGGTGATCAATGTTCTCGAACACTTGTATATCAGCATCCAGGTATATCATCTTGCTATACTCCAAGAACTGCACACACACATATACACAAGCACATTTATATGCCTATACATAACAGTGTATAGGATCATGTATTTCTTGCCAACCCATGTAGGTTTTTTCTAGTATATATACACAACTCAAATGAATATAGGGTTTATAGTGAATGCAAAAAATGGCTTATTAGGTGAATTATGTTTACTTATGAATATAGGGTTATAGTGAATGCAAAAAATGGCCTATTAGGTGAAATATGTTTACTTATGAATATAGGGTTATAGATAGTGAATGCAAAAAAATGGCTTATCAGGTGAAATATGTTTACTTATGAATACAGGGTTACAGTGAATGCAAAAAATGACTTATTAGCTGAAATATGTTTACTTATGAATACAGGGTTATAGTGAATGCAAAAAAACGACTTATTAGCTGAAATATGTTTGCTTACATTCCATATACGGAGTTTGGAGTAGTTGATGACAAAGTGTGCCATAGCGAACTGAATTTGGTTCTCGGGAGGGTAGATAGGAGCGATCTCGCGGACAATACAGCCCTGAGACCTTAAGATTTCACGGTGTTCCTCCGGGACATCGGGCAGTATTGCGACCACGAGAGGGTAAGCGTTATTGGCCTTCCGGAGACCCTTAACCAGCCCGACCACACCCTTCACATAATCCCCATTTCCCGCCAGAAAAGTCACATAGGCTCTCTTGGAGCTCTTGGAGTAACATGTACCGTTATGTGTAGTATTTGAAACCCTGCCTTCGAATATGTCCACGGGTACTCCCGGAGCCATTGGCGAATGCTTTGAACCAGGATATATAATATATCGGTGTTGAAGGTTAAAGTCGAAGTTGTTGACGAAGGCTATAGGTTTTGAGAGCTGAGGGTTAAGGAAAGTAACACAGCAACACTGAGGATGCCACCTTACTAACCTTTGTTCCTGAGGCCTACTATGTGACACTCAGGGTCCTTAAATGGAGATGAAATGAGACACAAATGAGACCCAAATGCGGTTTCATTCTCATTTTTCATTTGGGTCCCTTTCGTGTGTTCTGTAATATACGTGGATCAAAGAAATAATAAGAATGGATGAACAGTGTTTGCTGTAATAAAAGGACCGTCCATCGTAGCCTTATCATCGGAAATCAGGATCTACGGTGGAGATTGTGGGTTGGGGAGGTCTTTAGTCAATTTGGAGGTGGTGCCATTGGAGGGTATATTTTCTCACATATTCTCTATCAATTACCATAAGATTCTTTGAGAGTGAATTGTTAGCTTCTCGTTTTCTAGTTTAATTTTGTGGAGATGGAAACATACGGATATTTTGAAACTGAAAAAAATGGTTTGGTCACTTTTTATCAAGCAGCTCTTTTAGTTAAAGGATTTAAGAAAATGATAAAATTTAATAGGAAAATTTTGTTTCATTATGTTGACGTTCAGAGATCAAACTTGCCCGATGTTTAGTTTCTAACTTGCCAGATGTTTAGTTTCCAATATATTCTTAGTGAACATTGAGAAATATAAGATCAAGTGCTGTATTTTTTATTTGTTTAAAATTTAACTCACAGGCTATTTATGCGAAAGTCGTCTACATGCCACGCTCTTGACGTGTGAAATAAAGAATGGGAAGGATTGAAACGAGGGCGTCTTGAGGTTAGTTTTCTATCCAACCAAAGAGCTGTTTCTCAAAAATAATATGGAAAAAGAAATATATCACAATAAAAATGAAGGCAAACCTGTGTGATCTATGTTTTAAACAATCAGTAGCAATAACTGGCTTTTAACAATTTGATCACCTCCTACTCCTAATCACGCATGCTCTTCCTGTAGTTTTAAGTGTAAATATCTATAACTCAGGTCTTTTAACTAAGCCCTTAATTTGCGTGTGTGCCCTAGTAATTGTTGATGATGTTGACAGAAACCTATTAATATAGAAACAATGATTGAGTTGAAAGTGATATTTGAAACACGAAGTTGGACATACCGTTACTAGAGTTCATTCTGGCCACTAGCTTTACTTTTGTTCATCTGGAAGAAGATTAAATGTGAGGTATGGGTGTAAAATAGCCTTGTCATTAATGAGCTGCTCGATTTCATTTGTTAGATATACGGATTGCGTCCGTTATCATCAAACTCAAACTGAATTCTGGCTCGTATAATGTATAATCAATTATAATTTTTTATAAACATATAGGCAAAACTAAGTGAACATGCTCGAACTTGAGTTTGACTATTTTTTGTAGTCGGGCTCAAGTTTAACCATATAATCTCGTTCGCTTCTGAACCAAGCTCGAGCCAAGCCTTGAATTTTCTTAGATTTAAGCTCATTACACCCCTAACGCGAGGATGAGCGTATTATACATGTTAGTACTGATAAGAGCTCGGTCAATTTTAGCTAAGTCGGCATGAGAGAGTGTGAGAGAGAGAGGGGCTGATATTGAGAGATGGAGAGAGTTGCTGATTTTTTTTTCTTTTCTGAAATATAGCATTTATTTATTTTTCTTCTAAACCCGTGGACCAAATCAGTTTTTGCCACTAGAGAGTCCAAAAGCCAGAATAAGTCAGTGCAACGCGCCATTGAAAGATAGAACTTAAATGGGTCTGGCTGTCTGCATTTAGGTTGTGTGATTCATTAGAAGTTGATGGGTGCTACATT
The DNA here is from genome assembly GCA_963920655.1 of Geranium rotundifolium. Taxonomy (NCBI): domain Eukaryota; kingdom Viridiplantae; phylum Streptophyta; class Magnoliopsida; order Geraniales; family Geraniaceae; genus Geranium; species Geranium rotundifolium. The sequence continues at coordinate 1,223,832 of OY987316.1, read as the reverse complement.
CCAATACAAAATGTGGTACCATATAATATTGTTGGGTTAAAAATACTATATAACTCCAAAAGCTGAGATAGATTTTTGCGGCTACAAATAGACTGCACAACCCCAAACCAAACTCCACCAGGCACTATTTAGTATTTCCAATCGACCCACATATATTTATGCACCACTCACTCGATCTGCTCCTCTTGTTGTTCTGTATGTTTGCACCACTCACTCGATCTGCTCCTCTTGTTGTTCTGTATGTTTCTTGGCCGTATGGTTAAAACACTTTATCATTCCACATTACCGACTCTATTCAATTAGTAGTTTTGCGATCCGAATTGCAAGTCGAGCTCAACAAGTAAATCCAAATTCATTTAACACAGCTAATAACAAGGCGAAGACCCTAGAACCAACTTAATACAAGCTTAAATTTTAGGAAGAAAAAATGTGTAGTGAAAAAAAATAAGAATTGCAAACAATTTCAAATGTAAGAGCAAGTTGGTGAACACACTAGATAATATGGTCCATGGAATGACTGCTCGATGGCCTCTTCATGCCTGTAAAATTATACATAAAAAAAACCAGGATGAGAAATGAGAGTTGGACAAATGTGTAATTCACAACATGCAGAGCTCGAGACTAATGGTTGTTTGAAATATAACTCCCTACGCATCATCATAAGATGATTTGACTCAATTATTTGGTTCGTTTGGATAACTGATAATTTAAGCCAAACCCAAGCTAATTCAAAACCAGTGTTCTAAAAATCAACACCGACACGATTCCACACGAGAGAATAAGTCGGCTAGGAGTATTTAAGCACGTCTAGATGGGTCTTGGAAGATTCAGGCCAATTCTTTTTTTAAATATAAAAATAAAAAATGCCAAAACCTAAAATAATTTTTTATGGTACTAAGTACTTTTATTGTTATTTTATTATTTTTGAAGGATATGAATGTAACAAGAATTAAAATGTTATACATTTATATCTTGTATTTATTTTTTATTTGTATATATCATAACTCATAATTTAATTGTGCATATATGATAATTTATCGTATATTAAAAAATGGCGCAATACAAACCCAATTAATCTTTAGAGTCTCTATCGTCCTACTGGGGCTTAACATTTTTTTAAACAGTGTTTAAAACATGACAAACAAAACGTTTCAAATGATTACTCATTTCAATCGAAATCAAAATTATCTCAAATGCTATATTTGCACTTAGAATTTCTAATCAAATCCAAGAACCCCAAACACTACTCTCTTTTTTATCAGCATACCAAACACTCTTAATTGTTTTACGATTTGGCAAAAAATAGAATATATTAGTTCCAATAATTTCAAATAAATTGTTGGGAGAAGGTTGTTAGAGGAGTCAAGCTTTTATCGAGCCAAATTCAAGCTCTAGGTTAGGCTCGTTAGCCTCGCGAGTCGACTCGTATGTATCTAATTAACTGATACTTTTATATGAAGATTTGGTGAAAAATATATGAGGCAAGCCGATTCGGCTCTAACAAAATAGGCTCGATTCGGCTCTTTTATGCTACTTGTACATACCTTGTTGGCAATGTTGTTGGAAAGCCAGTCCAACCCTTCATAAAGCCCCTCTCCGGAGGTTGCACATGTGCTCTGGATGTACCTGTAAGTCCCATGAAACATTAGTTGACCATTTAATTAAGCCCGTGACAGTATATAAAAACAATAGCAGAGCAGTACACAATAAAAAAACAACTTACCAGTGGCGCTGTCGGAGAGAGTGGAGGCCAAGCTTATCAGTGATCTCGGCAGCATTCATTGCGTTAGGGAGATCTTGCTTGTTAGCGAATACAAGCAAAACAGCATCACGCAGCTCGTCCTGAAAAAAAAAGTTAGCATTAGCTTTTTCAATCTTTATTCACTTCGGGCAACTATTTTAGGAAGAGAAATCCCTACGGAAAAAGGTTAAGTGTATCCGGTAATAGATCAAACAATTACGATTTTAACTGTATCTATCTAGTACAAAGGTCATCACAAGAAATAAACATGTTTCATATTCATACGTATTTCACGGATTGGGCGCCTTTATATAACACATGTTTGACAAGGGTCTAAAACTAGGTATTTAGGAGAATTCAGAGAGAAACTGAGAAAAATCCTTTTGTATCATATATATGAAAGGCAAAAATAACAAATATTTTAGTATATTAAGATACTTTCAAACAACTTAAAAGGTTAAAACAAAAGGACAAAATATAGTAAGATTTCAAAATATATGTAAAAAATAAAAACAAACTTCGACTAAATGAGAATTCGTCAAAACTGAATTACCGAGAACATGTTCTAAAACTCAGTTTTACCAAGTTCTCAGGGAGAAATAGGGGAGAACTCGAGAGTTTTAGAATATATGGTTTACTAACCACTTGTAAACTCATTTTGATAGTTCAATTACAGTTATCAACTTATATTAAGATACAACATTTTGATTGAAACCTCATGTAATAAAGCATTTTGATTTAAGCTCAAATCTGAACAGGTAAACAACGCACCTCGTTTAACATCCGGTGCAACTCATCTCTTGCCTCAACAACTCGGTCTCGGTCATTGCTGTCCACCACAAATATGAGGCCTTGGGTGTTCTGGAAGTAGTGCCTCCACAACGGACGGATCTGTGCAACAAGCAAATTATTGATCCTCCCGATAAAATTGACCAAACCCAAAAATGCTAAAAGCTCAAGAGAAACCGTGCTTCCTAAGATAAAGAAAAATGAAGTGATAGAAAAACAGTATAGAGTTCACACCTTATCTTGACCCCCGACATCCCAAACAGTGAAGCTGATGTTTTTATATTCCACGGTCTCCACATTGAACCCTGTCAAGTAAATGCATGTTAAGTTACAATCATCAACATAATACAAAAATCTGGACATAATGAACATCAAGTTTATGACACAACGAGATTGTGACCAGTATTCTGAAAAACGCTAGGCGCTAGTCGTGCGGAGAGGGCCTTATGGGAATTAATAGGGATTAGTCGGTGATTAATCATAAATTAATTGAAAATTTATCAAGGACTAATAAAAAACTAATAAGAGATTAATTGGAAAAGTCGGGGATCTTTAGAACAGTAATCGTGACACAACCTAAGAGCTTAAAGGAGATAAAGTTCATCACCCAAGTTACGAAACGGAATATACTCTTTTACTCTGTTGTGAAGGCACAATAAGGGTTTTAATATCTAAATCATAAAAGATGTTTTCCCTCTTATTATATGCTAATATTCTACCATTAATTTGAGTTGATGTGGCAGATATCTAAGATATAGAAAAGAAAAGGCTGTAAAAATATTCTTTTAGCACCACAATACCATGGAAATTGCAAACAAACTATATAACTGATATTAATTAAATTATTCAAGCGAGTAGTGCTTACCAATGGTAGGAATTGTTGTGACAATCTCTCCGAGCTTGAGCTTGTACAAGATGGTAGTCTTACCAGCCGCGTCGAGACCAACCATAAGAATCCTCATCTCTTTCTTGGCAAAAAGCCGACTGAACAGCTTTGTAAATGTCAGCCCCATTTTCCTTTCTGATCGTGGATCCCTACATATATAAACATTAGTTTTACACATGCGCAATGACAGAATTGAATTACAAGAATAAGACAGGACCAAACGGCAGCGTACAACACCAAATTCAGTTCAGCGTAAAAACATGGTCTACACAATCCAGATCAACCAGATCTGTACGTGAGCCAATCATGAACACCTAAGATATCATTCTATGGTGTGTAAGAAGCTCATTATTGAACTCAATTATGATATAACAAGAACTGCATGACAGATTATACACATGATTCAATAGTTACATAGGATCCATATGAATTCACCAAGCAACTCTCAGATCAGACTAAAACCAACACCACACCTATGGACCTAAGGCATAATACACAACATATCAACAAAACATTAAATCAAGGTAGAAATGTCAACAGAACGTGAATTCAACACGGCTCCTCGAATCACATTCCATAGAAACACTAACTTGATTGGCCAAAGAACACAACCTCAAATTAGCCGGAGGAGATCGTGACTGTGTGAATCAGGCCACAACAACGATCGAGGCTAAATCGAGAAAAAGATTTATAAAGTCCAAAGCTCAAGATCGAGGGCTTCACAAAGGAGGAACCATGAGACAAAGCACACAATGAAAAACGGCTGCATACAGCACAAATTACAGTCCATCGTAAAAACAAGTTCTACACGATCCGGATTTGTCTATTAGTGTACCGAAGATCAACCAGATCTGTATGTACTATGTAAGGCCAACATAAACACCTATAAGATCATTCTATGGTTTATAAGAAGCTCATTATAGAGCTAGATTATGATATAACAAGAATTGCATGCATTCTACACAGATTTCACACATGATCCAACAATTACAAGAGATCCATACGAAATCACCAAGCAACTCTCAGATCAGATCAAAAACAACACCGCACCTACGTGTAAGAAGCTCATTCCAGAACTAGATTAAGATCTAACAAGATATGCATGCATTTTACACAGATTCCACACACGATCCAACACTTGCACAGGAATTCAAACGGATTCACCGAGCAACTCTCAGATCAGACCAAAAACAACACCGCACCTCCGAACCTAAGCCATAATACACATAGCGCATCAACAAAAACGCTAAATCGAAGCAGAAATGTCATAAGAACCTCGAACTCAACACAGCTCCACGAATCACAATCCACAGAAACACTAAATTGATCGGCCAAACGGCACAAGACCTCAAATCAACCGGAAAACGCCGAAAATGCGTGAATCAGACCGCAACAACGATCAAGACTGAATCGATAAACCGATCTACGAAGTCCAGAGCTCGAGATTTACCTTGATCGAGAGCTTCGCGATGGAGGGACCGTGAGATCGAGCGCGCACAGGAAGAGAAAAAGAGAGCGTTTCAGAGCAAACCGCGATATGATGTGAGAATTGGGAGCGAGAGATTCAATATTAAAGGAGAGAGCAGACCGTACCAACCTGCCCCCAGAGTTCCGCTTAATAACGACACTGCCCCTGTACGGCAGAGTGGTCATTTCGAGTGTGTGCTACGCAAATGACCCAATCGGCTGTTGCCACGTCATTGGAGTCCAGATCGAGAGCCGGACGACATTTATAATTCTGGGCCAAAAGACGGAAATGCCCTTGTCAGGGTAGTTGGATCCCGAATTTAATCACTAGTAAAAAGCCACGTCATATCAAAAAAGCTTGCCGCTGTATTAAATACGGTCGCCGACCAGTCGTTTTTGCTGTTAGTTCAAATTCGAATGTTCCATAATCAATTCGATCATGAATGACAACTGACGAATTCAAAATGTGTTATTCATTTTTGGCTGGCTCAATATCCGTTTCCTTGAAATATAAAACTAAATTAATATATTTGATATCGAGTAAAGTTTATATGATTCTGACTATAGATTATAATTTTACTCTAATTCCCCCTTAATTTTATAAATATTTTATGTAACCCGACCTCAATCAAGTCAGGGGTTTCGGGTCTCCGGTCAAATCATCTTATAATTCCTAAATAAAGGAGAAAAATAAAACAAAGAAAAATTTGAAGCATGTGGCTTATTTTTATGCTAAAAGCCAATTAAGTTCTGTTCTGTTGTTGATATAGATTTTGTAGACAAACGCGTGAAATTGGAACAGCAAAAATGAGCTGTTGGGGAGAGAAGAGTTTACATAATTAAGACCAAACCAAACCAGAAACGCCAAACTAAAAAACGTCGTCGTTTTGCTTTGGAGACCCAGCTTCTTCAATGTCGACCCCAATGAGTCTGTTCGTTACTTGTTCCACTAACAGTTTTGGCCAGCTAATTTTTTCATTATAAATTCCTATTTTTCCGAAGGAACAAAGTATTGGGTTATTAACAACTAACTAACAGGTATGTCTCCGAACGAGACATTTATATATATATATATATATATATATATATATATATATATATATATATATATATATATATATGTATATGTGTTTATTATCGTATGCTATGAGTTAAATAAATTCAGAGATACAGAAATGTCCTGCTTCTTTGCTCCATTGCACAGCATTGATACTGAAACTGGGTACTGCACCTGAATCAATGGAAAAGGAAAAATAAATTATTCTTGAATATCCACAATTTAAATTCTGATACATCAAGTGGTCACAAAATTGACATTCTTTTGTGGGACACTTGTATTGAACCCGGGACCTATTTTTTTTGGGGCACTAGTCAGACGGAGAGGGCATTCTAGAGATTAATAGTTAGGGAGTAATCGGATCAAATGATTAATTGGACAAGTCGGGATTTTTTAAAACCCTTACTCGTACCCGGGCTGTGTAAGTTTCAATGTTATCTTCACATGCCATAGTTTTGTTCTATGAACAGGGGTGTGAACGAGCCGAATTGAGCCTAATCTTGTGAAAGTTCAACGTCAGCTTGTGAACCTATCGAGAATTGTTAGATTGGGGTCGAACTTGGCTCGTCTATCAAACAATCCTAACCTTGAGCTCAATTATATCGCACATTCTGTATATTTAACGAATCAAGCTCAAACGGCTTGTTAAAAGCTCGGCTCATTTACACCTGTGTGTGTATATCCGGGACATAAGCATTGGGAAGAAGTGAGTGAAGAACAAGGCATTACCTGGATATTTACAAGGATTTATGTTGTTTCAGTCTATTTCAGTTTCAACGCCAGTACTGAGCCCACCGATGGATTGTCTCAACCATTTGAGGAAATAAGGCGCTGACACTCTCATTTATCAGATCCTGGAAGAAATGAATACAGGCCTCGTCGTCCAAATCCAGCCGGAACTTCTCTTGAAGCTATATAAGCCATAAAACGCATCTCAATAAGCAAAAAGAAAACGATCTAAGCAAACGAGCTATCAAATATAAAGTTACCTTAAGAATTCCCTTTTCAGGATCAGAGGCTATGTCCGGAATATTGGAACCCGCCATTAGATGAAACAGGTTTAATATGAGGTTGCTTGACTTTCGGAGAATGTTGTATGCTTCACAGCAGTAAGATTTGAATCTTGTATAATACGGGCTGCATAAGGAAAAAGGAAATAACCATTTGCTTTGTGGTATTTTGTTGGGGGAAAAAAATTCCAAATCATGCCATAAATTTAATAGAATTTTTTCCAGACAACAGCATCAAAAAATATTACCTCTCAGCGCCACCCATAGCCTCGACCATTTCTTTGCAAAGCTTCATTGGCGGTGGAAATGGCTTAGGATCTTTGCCAAGGATAAAGCCGAAATCAACATGGAAAAGAGCTCCATCGTCTCTAAGGAGAAGATTGTCCAGGTGCCTAGAGGCGTTAAAATTAATTTCCTCAGAAATGCAATTAATTTGGCGAGTGTTCAGAAGTGAGTTGTATAATTGATAAAGTCAATCTATAAAACTAAGCATGAAAACATCACCTGTCTCCAATGCCCAATATATAAGTGATGACAGAGTAGCCAGCGCAACTTTTTATAAATGTCTCGAGGCAACTGGCAGTAATCCCGAACGGGCCATGCTCATCAGCATGAAACTTCTGAAGATAACTTATAATGCTGCGATGCTCTGAGAGAATCTGGATACAGCAAGCACCAAAATCTCACTTAAAGATGGCAGTAATTATATGCCGTATGGAATAGCTTTATACTGCATGATTACATGATATTGCATAATATATAGCAATTAACAAACAGTAAAGATAAGCAGAGATTAAGAGATCCAGACACTACCAAAGCCTACTTGGCCAGGTGGTTAAGTGCTTGGGTCCTTGTAGGCAGCAGGCACTTCTGCTATGTCAAAAAAATAATATTCCAAGCAGTAAATTGCTTGGGTGGTAAAGCTAACTATAACGGGATGCTATGAAACTAACAATTTAACAGTTCCAAGCCTCTGGACCGTGAAGCCTAAGAATTAGTAATAACAAAACAAAAAAAATGTTCATACTGAAATGCATGTCAACCGCATTCACAGTGAAATATGCATTGAAGATAGAAATCAGAATTACGCAATGCAGCTTAAATATCTCCATAATTGAAATGATTAGTTCACTGAAAACAGAGAAATATCAACAAAGGATGTGATACCTGCGCCAGAGAACGGGATGGTATAAATTCCAGCATTCCTTCATCTTGTGCAGTTGCAAGTACTTTATATGGAGTTAAATGCAGATCAAGATTTTCCAATTTAAGCAACCGGTCCATGAGTGATACCATTTGAACAACCTACAGGAAGCACATATTCTTGAATGTGTGACAATTACATCAATGCATGTGCTCCGGTTTTATATTGTTCACCGTCAAGGTGTGTGACAAGGGTAATAACATATGAATATGTGTTTGTGTATGTGGGTATTAGAGAGAGAACGAGTTTGAAGCCTAATTTATGAGTTGATGATGCAGCAATAAACAACCAATCATACCAATTGATCTTGTCGGATATCATCTCCCTTCTTAAATATGACCTTGCAACTTCCACCATTTGCTGTCCGAAAAGTAAGGCGCAAAGGATGCAACGCACTTTTGAATATTGATGACTCTGAAGGAACAATTCCTGTGATAAGAAGCCCTGGAGCCAGTGGTGAACACATTGGCTGAAAACAAATTTAAAAAAATAAAAGTTTAGCAGCTGTCTATAGCCGAAAGAAGACAACAAGAATATTCCCTTAGAAGTTTAACACAAATAAATGATCAACGGACAAGGAACTTAGCATTCATATATACCTCTTCAAAGTAGGTAAGTTCACTGAGAAGACCAGAGAGGAGCTGTCTGAGCTTTTCAATCTTCTTTTGGGTATTTCCCCGTACATTTCTAACATCTCTTGTTATAGAACACAACTGAGCAGTCAATTCTGTCTGGCGTACCAAACTTTGCCACTTTTTAAAACCATCCTCATCTCCGTTAACACTATCAGCCAACTATATAAAGTGAACACAACTTTAGCTAATACAGTTATTTTTCAGTGAGGCAAGTCAATGCTATAACTGAACTGCAGAAACAAAAATAACCAGCATCTTTACCACAATCTACAAGTGTAAATGTATGAAATTGAAGATTAAATTTTCTTTTTATTAAAGTTTGTTTTTTCCTGCTTCCCGAGCAATACAAATTAGATTTTGCAGCTTGATCCATGCACCCATGACCCAATAAGAATGATATTCTATGTAGCTTACAAAAAATCTTCAGCATATGCAGGAACTACCTTATATTACTGTCATACTACTTTAAATGCCAATAACAGGTACGAACAATTTATCCAACTACTTCAAAGGCTGTAAACTATTAAGCATGTGGCATCACAACTACATTCAATGGAAAATGGAATTAAAACCTAAAAATCATACCTTTTTCATATTCTCTTCCAGGAGCTCATAGGTAGAATAAAAACGTTTGGCATATGCAGGATCATAAAGTTCAACAGCAACAAACCAGCGAAGGAAGCTAGCCAACTCGATATTGCGTACAGCTTTCAAATTCAAGTACACAATCAGATGTCACCAGCAAGTTAGCTACTAGATCCCAGTAGGAAAAATTGAGGCAATTTAACAAGTTTTTACAGTCATATACAAGTTTACCGTAGACATACCACGTTGCACAAGGAATTGGCAAAGACAAGACCTATCAGAACGCTCAAACCTAAGGGCCTGAACCAGTTGAAGTAAATAACACTGCAGTTCGTCATCATCAGCTCTTTCAAGGACACTTACAGCATATGCACGAACCTATTCCAAGGGATTACAAAGGGCAAGGGTTAGTAATCAAGAAGATATTGTTTCCTAATCTACACCAATAATAATAATTCCTCCATTAGAACAAACAATATCATATTCTTTTGATATTACTTCTTTCCATGTTACTTTAGGCCTACATCTATCCTATATTCCTATTTGGTTTCTCCTGACTGGATTCTCTCACATTTTCTGATGGGGTCACTAACCTCCCTGCACAGTACATGTTCTAACAACCTTAACCGGTTTTCTTTCATTTTATCTGGCTAGCCCAAATCTTGCTTAAAATAGCCTCGTTCCTAATATTGTATCTTCTGATGCTACTAAAAATCCACCATAACAACAGCAAGTGAAGTAAAGAATCATGAGAAACAAATATAGTGGTTGAAAACCCTAGAAGAAGACAACAGCCTTATATAAGAATAACCTGCCTCTTCACTTTGAAATAGCGGAGATAAGAGTTCCAATGCATCACTGACGTCTATCATTTCCCACCTACCCATCAACTCTAACGATTGCTTTGCTTCCTGCAAATACACATATATGAAAATCTCCGTCAGTGATTAATGTGTTAATGACTGAAATGATAGCGGAATATAGAGAGAGCAGCCAACTCAACACAAAGATGTAACATATGTATCAGAATAAAAACAGTAAAGGTTTTACATAAATAAGAGCACCAAGAATCATTTAAGATAAAATGGAGGGAGAAATATGAGAAACAATGTTCCAACTACTTGGTCTATGGTTTAATAGGTATTGGTAGGAGAAGAGCAAATGCTTACTTGAAGATCACTCCATTCAACACATCGAAGAAACTTTGTGAGAGCCCTCTTCTCCGACATCAATGAGAAACGAAATTTCCACAAAAGCTGTCTTTCTTCTCCGCTCAAAGTCCTAGTAGGCGGGTATTTGAGTATTCTTTGTATTGACCTTATAACCAAGAAAAACATACCTTTAACTCGTGAAAATTGCACCAATAAATAGTACTAAACAAAAGGTGCTGATGATTAAAACCAGCTACAAGTAACTACCGCAATCCATCAAGGAAGAAACAGAATGAATATACTGAAACCTTATAATTGCTAAACAAAGACAAAACCAGACATTATTCTATTTGCAATGAACCAGTTAATCAGTATATACTTTGTGGACGTAATTTCTATGTACATGTGTGTATATCAGTGCACTTGGCATCCATTTCTACAGAAGATGCTGAATTGAAATGGGGAAGGAAAATAAACTCTAGACTTTTTCTATAATAAAAAAATCAAACTTAAACCTAACGTATTGTGAAATGCTTCGAGCTTACTTTCTTTCGTTAGAGCTTGGCTTAAGATCTCTATCGATGATACCACGGGTTAAACTTCTTGCCAGCTTTAGTTGTTTGTGCTCAGAAGGGTTTATCTTCCCCACTTCTTGGTCCCACACTATAACAAGTTCATTTGTTGAAGCAATATTAGGCGGCAACAAGAAATTAGCTCCAGATTCCTACAAGTGAAATAGACATAACTTGTATGATTTATTGAACATAATCTAAAAGGCCAAATGTTGCAACAAATAGAATCAAATGCCATATTTTAAATGAAAGCAAACTTTGCATACAACATATATTGCCTACTATTGCAAGAGATCATAAGACATATTTACATTTTCACCAGAACAATGATTTATGAATCTAAGGGCCATAGAAATTAATTACCTGGAAAACAACTCGATGTTCAAAACTACAGAAATCGACAACAAGGTATATATGAGAACTTCCATTTTTAGAGCTTTCACGTTCCTTGATCTTATCCATTGCTTTAAATGCAAGGCGGTCCAGCCAATCAATGCGTTGAATCTGCCCCCTTTCATACTTATTCAAAAGCTTTTCCAAGCGCTCCAATTCTCCGCGCTCATGCCTTGGAACCTTTCCAGGTGTAGCTGAAGGATATGATCCATCTGCTTCCTTCCCTTGCCAAAGCCTGAGTTTTTGCTTCCCAGTTTTTAGTTCCATTTTGTTATTAAAGAGAAGAATTGTAGCCCCGCCAATCAATCCTTCATCTTTCTCGCATGAAACATCCCAAACCTGAATTCCCAAGAAATATATAGAAGCTGAGAGCATAGAATTGACACATAATATATGACACCAAATCTTATTCTGAACAAATGAACAACACAAGTGAGGCAAAGCTTTAAGGTGGTCTTCTTGAAAAAAGAGCAAAAATTCCTCTTCATAAAATCAGGTTCCGAGATATGATTTTTCTCTAATGTGCATATATGAACAATGTGAACTTCGGCGTGTCAACAGTTACACAAAGGTGCCCACACAAAAAATGTAGAAGAGAAACTGCTCACTCACTGTCAGAGTGAGTTGAGAATGCACAGTTAAGTCTCTGTATTTAGTGCTTAGTGTGATCAGTTCATTCCAACAAAACGACGGTCCTGAAGATTCCAACCTGGCACAAGAAAAATGTATCCGTATAATACAGAACTACCATCGATACCCAGAAAATCGAAAATATGTCTACAAATCCAAGTAATAAGCAAATTGAAAATATGTCTACGATCAATTACCTAGTTCTCATGGGCAGTCCAAAAGGAGCACCATCAATGTACAATGCACACTCCACGTATAGCTCCGGTCTTCTTTCCTCCGCGCCGGAGATGACTTCTGCAGGAGAAACAATTTAAACTAACTCAATAAGTCATCACATAATAAGTCATAATCATCATTCGGAACTCTTATTCTTCCCCAAATCACACAACTTATAAGTTATAATCATCAGAAATGACTTAAACTGCCATAATCCCCTTTTGAAACTCTAGTTCTTCCCCCAAATCACACAAATTATAAGTTATAATCATCATAAATTACTTAAACTGCCATAATCCCCTTTCGAAACTCTTTGTTCTTCCCCCAAATCATACAATTAGTAACAATTCATCACTAACAGATCGATACAAAGCCAAACTAAACACATAAGTCAAATCTCGTTTCCAGAAATTCAACAACTAAGCTTAATTCAGCCAAACAGCGAAGGAGCTCACTCCGCAAAACCTGAATTACTAGAATTGAAACGAGCTCCGTTCGTTTTCCCGGTAAACAAACAGAAAATCGGAGGGAAAAGAACGTACCGGGACTGGAGGACTTCTTGGAAGGCAAGTTTCCTTCCAATCTCTCGACTCGAAAGGTCACTGGGAGATTGATGTCGCAGGACAAGAAGAAGCGAAACTCGTTCCCGATCATAGCTTCGATTCTTAGGGCTCAGAGCCTCTCGCTGATTCGCATGGAGTTTCTGGTGGTTTCGTTGTGGATCTGTGGAGTTTCGCGCGCAGAAGCTACAGCTGAGCTCGTGGCTTCTGAGCAGAGAAGGCTGAGAAAATCAGAGTTCGCGTGGAGGAGACATGAACTGGAGAGGACGAATCAGTTTGTGACGGACGAAACCGGATCGGGCAACGAAATTGCCATGTCATCAAATCTGGGTCCCACTTTATTATGTGTATTTTTCTTGGACTATATATTTCTCAAAAAAAAACTTATTTTTCAATTTCGATTTTCGGAAAATTATACAGTATATTTTTTGAAATTTTCAATTAAATACCGTGTGTACTATTTTAAGTTTTAATTCCTTAAGAAATTTGTATTTATTTTTTTACTAAATTTAATCACGACGATAAATCAAACTGGCTGAAAAGCACTATTTTAAGTCATATGTGATGCACGCTAACCTCTCAAATTTTAAAAATTCTCAAAAAAATCTTAGAATCAAAAAATAAAATGAAAAAAATGGCAAAGCTGCATAATCAAGTCGGACGATGGTGGAGCTTTGATGTCGGAGAAGCATTGTGGGAGCCATGGTTTCACGATGGTCAATGGTGGAGCTTCATTGCCAGAGTCGATGAATTCAATTTCCTCCTATTTTCTGTATTCGACGAAGCGGATCTAAATGAAGATTGTTTGGGGTGTTTTTTGGAGATGATTTTTTTATTAAAAGCATGTTTGAATGAAGATATGAAAATAGTGTCGTTTTGGATATTGTAGCACTTTAGGGAGGGGGGGGGGGGATTTTGGTTTTTACGATTTATTCGTCTACAAGCAGTGTTTTTCAAAAACCATTTTGACTGTTCCAGACAAATCCACAACCCTCCAATTCGTTATGGGGGGAGGAGTTTAAAGCTAGGGGGGGATGACTTTGGATTCGCTCTCGACATGGACTTTCTCAGATCTAGAGTTCTAATCCTAAGCAGCAGCGAATTCTTGGTCGAAGGCGGTTGTGCAATGGATAGGTGGGCTCGATGGGAATGGAGAGGTGTAAGGTCAGACACTCGAGGTGGGATTAGTGGATGGAGGTCCTTTCGGTGGACTTGGGGGATTCAGGGGGCGACCGGGAGACTACCACCGACTCGGGATCCATGTCACACCACCCTATTTCTAGCTCACTAGATCCCCCGAGTGAACATTGCCACCACTTAAGATCCTCAAACTTACCTTAAAAAACTGAAGCATAAAAGAAGTGTTGAACGACAAAAACCCGATCAATCACTACAATCTGTACTTGCATTCAATGCTTTCTCACTCAAAATACAACCAAATCTAAGGGTTACCCAACGGTATCTTGTTAGGCACCAATAAGACAGGAGGGCCGTCTTAAAAACTAATCGAAGATTGTTGAAGATAAATCTAATAGGTAAACACTTAACCAAAATGAATTCTTTCCTAAGATACTCACGTTAAGCATACTTTGTCAACTAGTACATTTCGATAATTGACTAAGCAAGTCTCACTTGTTAGGCAGAGTCTCACGAAACATTTCCTCTCCAACTCTATTGTTTCTGATTATTATGTTTTTATTATCGCCCCGAATAGATTCAATCACAAATTCATTTCTCTCAGTCCCAAGATAAGCCAACAACATTACAATTTCAGATGATCAGAAAATTGCAAAAAGGTTATCAATATCACCATAGAAAAAAAAAATACAAATTAAAAGAAATCAATTTGCATTTCCAGAAATTATGTAACCATAACCCAAAACAGTAAAAAAAATCAAAATCACCAAAGCAATTCAAATTCCAACCTAATCTCCACCGGCCTTCTGGTACACATAAGTCAAGCCACATTTGCCACAGTAGTGCCTGTCAAAATGATTGGCCATGAACGTGCCAGCCCCGCACTCGGCGTTAGGGCACTCCTTCCTCAGCCTCTGGACCTTGCCAGAGTCGTCGACCTTGTAGAACTGGAGCACCGCGAGCTTGACTTTCCTGTGCTTGTGCTTGATCTTCTTGGGCTTGGTGTAGGTCTTCTTCTTCCTCTTCTTCGCGCCGCCGCGTAGCCGGAGTACGAGGTGGAGCGTCGACTCCTTCTGGATGTTGTAGTCGGCTAAGGTTCGACCGTCCTCGAGCTGCTTTCCGGCGAAGATGAGGCGCTGCTGGTCCGGGGGGATGCCCTCCTTGTCCTGGATCTTGGCCTTGACGTTGTCGATGGTGTCCGAGGACTCGACCTCGAGTGTTATGGTCTTGCCCGTCAGGGTCTTCACGAAGATCTGCATTTTTTCTGGGGGAGGTTCTTGTGGTGGTGGTGCGGTGGAGAAGACGATGGGTTTATATGTGGAGCGTCTAGGGTTTGGGGTGTGGGTTTTGTGTGGTGAATGTGGACTTAGGCTCTGGGCTTTCGGGCCATTTTGTCAGTGGTATAAGTGGGCATTTTAGATCTGGAACAAGAGACCCAATACGACCGAAATTTGTGCGGGTGGGCATTTTAGATCTGAAACAAGAGACCGAACTGCTGTGTAATTTTCGTTCGAACTTTTGTTCTGTTTTTAAATTTGAGAGAACTAATTGATTTTGATTACTAAAATTTAGAACATTTGTGTAATTTTCGTTCGAACTTTTAATACTTTCAAATTAAAATTTATGTTTATAAATCAGGGTTAAAATCGTTTAATTTTGGAACGATGGGTTATAGTGATTGTGCAGTGGAGAAGACGATGGGTTTATATGTGGAGCGTCTAGGGTTTGGGAGTGGGTGGTTTTTGTGTGGTGAGGAGGTTATTGGAATGTGGACTTAGGCTCTGGGCGGGCCATTTTGTCCATTTTGTCCGTGGTATAAGGGAGCATTTTAGTATAAGTGGGCATTTTAGATCTGGAACAAGAGATCCAATAAGATCGAAATTTGTGCGGGTGGGAGCATTTTAAATCCGAAACAAGAGATCGATCTGGCATCAAAGAGTCAGGAATTTTAGGTGATTGTTCCAGTTTTAGTTTTAAATTTGAGAGAACCGATTAATTTCGATTACTAAAATTCAGAATAGTTGTGTAATTTTCATTCGAACTTTTAATACTTTCAAATTAACATTTGTGTCTGTAAGCCACGATCGAAATCGTCTAATTTGAAAGGATGTGTTTCATATGTGAAGTTTAGGGTTTGTGGGGTGGGGTTTTGTGTGGTGCGTGCGGGTGTGTGGGGAGAGTGTGTTCCCGCGGGGTGGTGGGCCGTTGGATGTGCGTGGTTTGAAGATTATTGGACGGTGGAGGTTGGCCCAGTGGTTGAAAGTTGAAATGTGCGTGGTTTGGAGATTATTGGACGGTGGAGGTTGGCCCAGTGGTTTAAAGTTGAAATGTTGATCGGATTTGTTTGTGGTGCCCCTTTAATGGGCTTTCATGCCTTTTTGTCCGTATTATAAGCCCAATAAGATTGAAATATTGTAATTACTTCTCAACGTAACAGGCTGTTCACGATTTGATTTAATTCAATTTTAAAAATATTAGGTTTTAGTTTGGCTCAATACTTCATGAACTAAATTTTATATGATTTTCACATTTTAGATCATTTTGATTCATTATATAACTTATTCATTTTTTGTTGGACTTTTATTAATCGATTTTTTTTATGAAATTCTCATAGTTTGATGTGGTTTTTGTTGGGGAGATCCGAGTCTTACTTAAAAGGCTCACTTTTGACCCAAAATACTAGTTTATTGGGTTTAGGATTCAATGTGTATATAAACTCTCCCTCTCCACATTGAGTCCCATCACATCGAGTTGGCTCCCCCTAAGCTCACATACGCCATAGGAGAATATTCGACACATGCTCCGATACCACTATTGAGAAGATTCGGGCCTTGCCTATGAGAAGCACCCAAGGAAAGCCCATACACATATTAGAGCTCACTTTTGACTCAAATTGTTGTCTGAATATGTTAAGGCCAATTAATAACAACCGATGTCTTCAAATAAGCCACGTGTTCAAAACGATTATTTATTTGTTTTTTTATCCATTATCGTTTAATAAATTAAAATTAAACTAATAAAATTTTGGTTCAATTTAATTTTGAACCGAACCAATTCAACTTTTTACCCGTCATAGTCTTCACGAAGATCTGCATTTTTTGAGTTGTTGAGGGGATATAGGATTGGAGATGGTGCGGTGGAGAAGATGATGAGCTTATTTATATGTGGAGCGTCTAGGGTTTGGGGGTGGTTTTTGTGTGGCGAGAAGATTATTGGACTGTGGAGTTAGGCCCCGGGGGTTAAACTTTAAATGTTTATCAGATTTGGTGCCCCTTTGATGGGCTTTCGGGCAATTTTGTCCGTGATATATGCCTAAAGAGATCGGAATATTTGGGAGTGGGCATTTTAGATCTGGAACATGAGACCGAACTGGGATCAAACCGGAATTGAAGAGTTTAGAGCTTTGGCTTATTGTTCCAGTTCTGGTTCTTAAAGTGAGAGAATTATTTCCTGATTAATAAAATTCAGAACTGATGTGTAACGGGTAAGAACAAGAATCGGTTCTGGACAAAAAATTATCTTTTGTTAATAATTTATTTGCAAACTTTGTAATTCAATTGGACTGTAATAGTTAATTATTATCGCTTGAACTTTCAGTCTTTTCAAATTTTAAGTTTTTGTCTGTAAACCGAGATCGAACTCGTCAAACTCGAACCATAGATCGACTGATTCAAAAAATAAAGATCAAACGGTTTTAATAACATGTATCAAGATATAAGTTGATGATAATGAAATAAAATTAACTTTCTTAATATGATAAGTAGTACTTTAATCAAATATTTTGGAAAATCAAACAAAGATATACAGGATTTATTTAATTTTAGTTCCAAGAGTGAGTGAGGTTATTGTAAATTATATTTTCTTGCATTGTAAGCAAAGATTGTTAGCACATAGCACCCATTTCATATTGGGTAGATGTAGGCACGTGATTAATGTTCTACCAAACTCAGTCCAAAGATCAAAACCATTGAATTTCAAACTATAGCATTTAAAATAAAATAAAACCTGCATGAACAACTTGTACTTAAATTAAAGTCCCAGAAAATTGTGAAGTGTTTGCTAAGTCTACTCACATCTACTGGGGTTGGTGAGATCAACAACGCACACGTTATTTTATCATCAATTTACACTTATTTTATTTGCCTATAAACCATGTGTATGTATATACTGTTTCAGTTTTGTATTGAACTTTGGTACTTCTCGGCATGATTTGACGATTCAGATTTATTAACCGTATATATTCAAATAAAAAGGGTGATTATCTTGATTTTTTGAAAAATATATAGTATAAACTATTCCATCCAAACACAATTAGATATTGTATCATACAGTAAATTAGCCAAGTGAAAATTATTATTGTGGATTGGCAATTCATATTACATGTGATTCACAAAATATATATATAAAAGTAAAATATTTAGTGGAAATTAAATATAATACATGTGAAAATAAATTTAATTAAATTATATTAATCTCAGTTTTTTTATTTTATCAATCCAATGACAAAAAATAAGAGATTATTTGATAAGGTTTTCGTTAACAAAGCGGCCGCTTTTGTGAGCGGTCGCCTTTTTATCTTCCGGTCCAAGCGGATTGTGGTGTTTCGATCGGATTTTGACGGTAGTGTTGCCCGTTGATCATGCGTGTCTCTTGGGTAGGTTTTTCCATGTATCGTCTGAGTGCGAGTGTCATGCACCAACGACTGTGTTTGTGTGGGCGAATGTGTGTTTTTGGTAGAGTATTGTCACACTGTGATAGAATGTAGATTTCGAGTGCAGGAATTTTTAGAGTGTCACTAGCAGCGGGGTGGAGGAGGTGGGTTTTGCCCTGGGCGACCCAGTGGAAGGCGATAAGACGGTGGCTTTCGGTCGCGATGGCTTGGTTAAGGGTAAAATATCAGTGAGTCCAATTCTTTGTTAGGACGAAAAAATTATAACGGGAAATGAACGTGTCGATCCATAGAAGATGAATGAGTTTTATCATCTAGTCGTTTATCTATAAGTTTAACGTGAGATTGTCTCATCAACTCTTGACACATTTATTTCACTTTAATAACCATTTTGTACTCAACTTAAAATAATTTTTATTTTTAAATCCAATCAAATTTTAGTTTTTCGAACCATGACTAATTCTAGTTACTTATTATGTTAACTAATACTCTAATAGATGACAATTTAACCGATTGAGCCGACCCGTCTTCAATTGTCCAAATGGAAAATATAAAAAAGATCGATCGTTCAAGAAAATGGGCATGATTAATTAATGAAACCAAACTACTGTTTTCCAAAAAAGCAAGCCTCTTAAGTTCTCGTTTTTGGACCGGACCGCCAAAAAAAAGTCATCGTAATCAACGGTGGAGAAAGCACCAAGTGGACCTAAAATATTAACCATACGGTTGTGGGTTGGTCCAAGAAGAGGGTAGGTGTGCGCACCGCACGTGTCCAGCTCCATTAATTCCCGCTAAAACATTTTATTTATTTATTTATTTTTATATTTTCCCAAATCTCAAACCGAAACCAACCACCATATTTTGATTATTTTCGAATTAAAAAAAAAAATTAAAAAATCGAATCAGAGCCCGAGCAGTGAGTACTATAAATAGAGGAACCAAATCGCTGAAAAATGTGTTGATCTCCGATTTGTTTCTCTAATCAGTCCAAAGCTCAGAGAAGGTCTCAGCGCGTCTCTTGCTTCTCTCCTTCAACGGTAATGTCTCGTTCTCTTCGTATCTTTTGGGGCTTGTCTTCTTCGCGTAGCTAGAAATGTTCAGATCTGTAGCTTTTAGCTTCTGTGGATTGTTTGGTTGTTGTGATTTGGCTTGGTGATTCGTAGATCTGAGTCGAAACCTTGTGTATTTGGTGAAAGCAGGTGAAGAGAAATGGCGAGGAAGAAGATCAGAGAGTACGACTCCAAGAGGCTGTTGAAGGAGCATTTCAAGAGGATCGGTGGTTCCGAGTTACCGATCAAATCAGCTCAGGTGAGTCTGTGGATGATTTGGTTATGAACATTGATTTGATTATGTGAGAATGCATATATGTTTTGTGTAGTCCTGGAGTGTTTGGTAGATTGCTATTAGTTGATTGATGTTCACTTGCTCACCTAATTGTTACTATAATTTTTGTGTTTGAGATTTGAATGGTTAAAGCGGTTTGAATTTCAGATTTGGGCGACTGTATTTAGTTTGAATTGTTTGTTTACTGATTTGGTAGAAAATTGAACTAACCTGAAAAATTCGGAATTTTCCTAATTTGATCTATGTTCAATTTTAACCAAGTTTGACTTAATCTACGACTGGATTTTATTTGCTCCTGGATTTTTGTTTGAGTTGGGGATACAATCATAATTTAAGCTTGCAATTAGGGGAACACATCTAGCTGAATTAGGATATGTCTGATTAGAGGATTGAGATTTCACTGGTCAACATCAATATACATCGTCATTGACGAGTGGGTCTACTGGTTTACTTAGTTGTGCTGTGTGTCATTAACTGTTTTCCATGAAGCTGAGTTAATTTAGCTATTTTTAGAAATAGAAATGCTCTGTCATCATGATTCACTGAAAGTTACCATTTCTAGTAGTCATGAAATTTGGATGCAGCTTTCCAAAAGTTGTTAAAATTACAAAAATAGGACTTTGTTGTTTTGAAGTCTTCTGCTCTTCGGCTACATGATTATGTTATATCCTTAACTTGAACCTTCCGTGTCTGTGGTTCAGATTACCGAATCCACCGACTTTAATGAGCTTGTGAAAACGGAACCCTGGATCTCATCCGGGAAATTGGTTGTGAAGCCTGATATGTTGTTTGGGAAGCGTGGGAAGAGTGGTTTAGTGGCTTTAAATCTTGATCTGGCTCAAGTCGCTTCTTTTGTGAAAGAGCGACTTGGCAAAGAGGTATGTCTGCCACAGTATCACTTATATGTGTATTTGGTTTTCTTGCTTTATAAAGCTGGCTAAGATGATTTGTATTGTTGGCTTACATAAATCTCTGTCGGTTACCAGGTAGAGATGAGCGGGTGCAAAGGACCCATAACGACCTTCATTGTCGAGCCCTTCATCCCACATAACGAAGAGTTTTATCTCAATATTGTCTCCGATCGTCTTGGCAACAGCATCAGCTTTTCAGAGTGTGGTGGAATTGAAATTGAAGAGAATTGGGATAAGGTGCCTCCTGAATGTGAATTTGTTAAACAAATTTATCAACTATGGAATCATCACTATAGCCTTAAACTCTTCTTATCATCATACGTATATGTTATCTTTCTCGTAGCTAACGGTGCTAAATACTTATCCAGGTTAAAACCATCTTCGTCCCAACAGGTGTATCTCTTACACCGGAGATATGTGCTCCACTTGTTGCAACCCTCCCATTGGAGGTAATTTATTTAGAATTGATGATTGAAGTAGTAGATTATTTTTGTTCCATATTAGGCTTTCTGGTATGGCTGTGTCGAATTTAGGGAAGCAGTTCAGTAGTCACTTTCTCATATATTTGATTTGGTTATCCCTGAAAATAGTTTTTTTTTTCTGATACCAGATCAAAGGAACAATCGAGCAGTTTATCAAAATTGTCTTTGCTCTCTTTCAAGGTTTGTTTAAACCTTCCTTTTTATAGTGCCTGCAATGAAGTTGTCGTGGAAAGAAAGTCAATAGCTTGTATAGCTTGGCGATAACCTTTGAAAACTTTTGTTTTTGTAGATCTCGACTTCACGTTTCTGGAGATGAATCCTTTTACCCTGGTTGATGGAAAGCCGTATCCTTTGGATATGAGAGGCGAGCTCGACGACACAGCTGCTTTCAAGAATTTCAAAAAGTATATTTCATATCTTCAGTCGTTTTCTTCTCCTGCTGCTTCTCTGTGTACAAATCAAAGTTGAGGTGACTAACGTATTTAATCCGGCTTAAGCACCTTCACTAATCATCCTCTTGTATGCCATTGTTCTTGCAGGTGGGGCAATATTGAATTTCCAATGCCATTTGGAAGAGTCATGAGTGCTACAGAAAGCTATATTCACGGGCTAGATGAAAAGGTATCGACCCTCAGATTGTTTTTGATTCAAAATTTAGAGCACTGTTGACCTATAATAGTTTGAGTAGAAATTCTACTGTCTTGGTGATTATTTTCGTCATCTTGGTTTGAATTAGGAAACTTAAGTCAGTCCTTATCTACAGATCATCAACTTTAGAAATATTATGATCAGTCTTTCTAATATTTTTCATAATACATTTTCCTTAAATCTTATTGATCTTCCATTGCAGGCTTAATTGAAGAGTTACTCAAATTCTTATTCTAATTACATTTGTTTGTACACTGTCTTGCAGACAAGTGCATCTCTGAAATTCACAGTTCTGAACCCCAAAGGACGAATCTGGACCATGGTAGCTGGAGGAGGTGCAAGTGTCATTTATGCAGATACGGTGAGTGTATATATGCGTATAATGCACAACTCTTGTGTAAGCATTTTGGAGTTATTTTATTCTTGTCATTTTCCGATACTTTTCATTTACGTAATTTTTCTGTAATCAGGTTGGTGATCTTGGTTACGCCTCCGAGCTTGGCAACTATGCAGAATATAGCGGAGCACCCAACGAGGAAGAGGTACTTGCATATGCCAGAGTTGTAATCGATGTAAGGACACTTCCTCTCCACTTCATATTTCATCTGATGAAAAAACTTGCACTAGAACATTAGGACAAAATGGCAAGATGTGTACATTGTTAGTGACAAAAAGGTGCTGAACTTTGATTTTTTTGTGCAAATTGTGTGCATTTGTACAAAATGATGAAATTACCATTAAAAGTAAGAATTAGTTTTCTTATAAATAATTTTAAAAGCATTTCTGAAAATATCTTTTAACTAAAATTGTATAATGATTTTTCATAAAAAAAGTTCTTAATTCTTAGTATAAGAGTCAATCTCGTCATTTTTGTATAAATACAAACACTACAAATTCAATATTCATAGCACTTTTTTGCACTACACATTCTTGCAAAACTGTGAGTGATAGTATACAACACCTCTTTTCCATTTTACCTAACATTATATATGGAAACATTTATACATTTGTGTCCTTTAGGATCACAATTTAAACATTTTATGTCACGTAATCTCTTATTTTATTCCTCCACAGTGTGCAACTTCAGATCCCGACGGCCGTAAAAGGGCTCTTGTAATCGGAGGTGGCATAGCCAACTTCACTGACGTTGCCGCCACATTTAACGGCATCATTCGTGCCCTGAAGGAGAAGGTGAGTCTCCGTCATATTTGACCATTAGTCTTTTGTGCTTAACTGATCTGCAGAAAGTTAATATTGAGCTTTTGGTTAATCAGGAAACAAAGCTTAAAGCCGCTAGGATGCACATTTATGTTAGGAGAGGAGGTCCCAACTACCAGAGAGGGCTAGCAAAAATGCGAGCTCTAGGCGAGGAAATCGGCATCCCTCTGGAGGTACGTACTTAACTAGTGCCCTGAAATAAACTGTGAACTAGTAGAGTTTTTAATGTGTTACTCAAGTTGAGCTTGTTATGTTAAAGATTTGGCTAGAGCTTGTTGTAATCGAGCTCGATTCAAATTCAAATTCAAGCTGAGTTAACAAACAAGCCGATCTCGAGCCTGACTATTTAAGGCTTGTCAGGCTCTCGAGCCGGCTCGTTTATATTTATTTAATCAAGATTTTTTAGTTAATATAATATAATTATGGTGAATGTATCTATAGTGAAAAAAGTATATGAGCCGAACTGAGTTGATTCGAATTTGAGCTTAATGATTTTTTTGAGGCCGAGCTGACCCAATTCTTTCTATCGAGTCGTGCCCTAACAAATATAGACTCGATTCAGCTTGTTTACACTCTTGCCCCAGAATTATACAAAAATCCTTACCATTTAGTAGTACATTACTGATCTCTTATTTTTTGTCTATTTTTCATTCAGTTGTTTACTATTTATTTGATCGATCAATATACATGATATTCCAAATTTATCATAAGATTCTTTGAACTCGTCAATCTTTGAGTATTTGAAGAAACTTGCTAAATCGGTATTTTTTGGATTCTGTTGTAGGTTTATGGGCCAGAAGAAACGATGACTGGCATTTGCAAACAAGCGATTCAGTGCATCACTGCGTCTGCATAAGTAAAGTCTAACAAAGCCTCTTTAAGGTTAGGCAGTGTATTTCTATTTTCTTCCCATTTCTATGTATGTTTCAAGAGTGTAATTGTCATTTGCCACCATAATAAACAGCTTTGTTCTTTTTAATGAATGTTAATGTAGTAATATTATGTTTTCACGTCTCGGGGTAAATTTCAGTGAGCCAGGGCATGCTTTTTATTCTTTCATTTGATACTTCACGTCTCGGGGTATCAAGTCTGTTCATGAGTATGTCTCGTCATTTATAAAAGGAGATGCAATACTTTAAACTTGATAGATACCTTATATCTCCGATTCGATGAAGTAAACAATGTAAATTACTCGACTCGTTGTGAACTTGTCTCGTTGTCATTCTTACCGAACTTCCGATATTTTTGCGTGTGATTGAAATATTATACCAACTTAATTCAATAGAGATATTGTGATGAGTGGGGAATGGATGTATGCAAATTATCCTCATCTTCAAATGTATGTCACTCCAATTCCCATGGTCTCTAACACCCATGTTCATGATGGATGTTGTAATTTGGGCCTTTGTGGGCTCTTGTTGAGTCAAGATTGGGCCCTGCATTGCACCATTTGGGCTTGTATCGAATTGATCTTGGTATGGGCTTTGTAGTGGATATTGGTACCGGGTATGCACTCTCCTGCAAATCATGCTTCAAACACGAGCATACAAACCATTGATTAAACCGTTATTTTATTATACAAATAATTCGAATAAATCTAAAAAAGAAAATTAATTAATTTCAATTGAAACAATTGATTTCAATTTATTGAAACATGTTTCATTTTTTCTGCATTGTAGTGAGATGTTAAACCGGTTGTAACGAAGGGGAGATGTAACGAGGGTTTCGAGTTCCATACTATAGCCTATGAGTGAACCTTATTGGAAGAAATGTGTAGCGAAGATTTTGGGTAAGAAGATAAATAAAATTTCTACCGTAAATACTTTATTCTGTGGTCTAAAAAATAAATTGTAGGTTTGTATTTGAAGCATAAATTTTGTAAATGGTTACATTCCGATAAGACACGCCAATGACATATTAAGCCCAATTGGGTTTATTTGGGCTCGGGTTCAATCTCTTATTGTTGGCCCAAACATGTACTGGGCCGGGCACAATAGGAAGTTGCCAACACCACCACAGCAATGGCTGTTTGGTTACATCACTCTCAGTTCTCTTCTCGGCGGTGTCTCGGGAATGTCCATCCACAGGGACGGTTCGGTTTGCTACTGAACAAAAGGGTCTGTTTGGCCCGATTGCTCCTGTGTATGAGATAATGTAAGCTTCTCTTTCTCATACTTGCAATGATTCTGATTTTGCATGATATATTTTTTAGGGAGTTGAATGATTTGCTGAGCCTGGGTCAGCATTGGACTTGTTCCCTTAATTTTTTGTATTTTAATTTTTGGGATGTTTTAAATCATGAAAATAAATTGAACTTGTTTGTTGGATTTGTGTTGTGGATGTGGGGATTTGGCATTTCTCTTGTCTGAGAAAGTTGGGTCTCATGGCAATGTTTGTTCTCTTTTTTTCCTATTTTTTTATCAGCCTGCAGTGGTTTTTGAAATGCTACAGTGTTGGCTCCACTCTGAGCTTATTATTGATCTTCTACTTGGAACTGCTTTGATAAAGGCTATTGCATTTTTGTACATTTGAGGGTTTTCAGGATAAATAGTGCCTCACATATGACTGACCAGTGTTATAAAAATAAATAAAAAACGCTAGGCGCTAGTCGGGCGAAGAGGGCGTGATAAGGATTAATAGGAAATTAATTGGATTCAGGAGACAAGTCAGAGATTTTTAGAACAGTGAATGACAAATGGTCTTTGAAGTAGAAATAGATTTATAATTATGATATATCCTCTTATCGACAAAAAATGCTCGCAAAAGGGTACTACAAAAACATAGAGTGAGCATTGATAAATCTAGTTTTCTATCAAAGTTGTCGATCCACATTCTATCATTCTCGGCCTTTTCTTTTCCCATTTGCATATTCACGTAAATGCTCCAAAGTCCCTGCAAGCGCAGCCGATTTGTGATCTTTGTATATTGTTTTTGCTTTTAGATCCTCTTGAGCTCATCTAGGGTAGAAGGAACTGTAGGAAATGTTAGCTAGAGATCCAGAATTAGAAGGATTTGAAGAACTATAGTCTTTCTTGCGAGCGTCTTTAAGCTCCATGGTCTTCTCGTCAAGGAAAGGGGGATTGGTGGGTGGAGGGAGGTCTTCGTCTTTCTTTCTTAGCCACTGAAGTGCTTTCGACATTGACGGTCTCAGTGACGGACCTTCTTGAGTGCACAGTAGTCCTATATGCATCACTCTCAGAATCTCGTTCTTCATGCTGCTGTCGTGGTAGTAGTCCTGCAACATATTGTTGGAGTCGAATAGTTCGTCGGCAGTTCTTGACTGGAAATGCCTCCATGCCTGTTTCATATCAAAACCGCGACTTCAATGAAAATTAGAAAGAACCCGAAATGGTTAGAAACTTATGGTAAACTTACTAGGGAAAATTGCAAAATGGTGCCCTATAATATAACACAACACTTTCTTGCAAAAATGTCATATTATAGGGCACCCTTTTGCATTTTTCCCAACTTACTATGCTAACGAGGCTGTCGGAGAGTTCTGATTCATTGCTCCTATTATTTTGCCTTCCTGTAACTATCTCTAATAGAAGTACGCCGAAGCTGTATACATCTGCTTTCTCCGTTAATTGACCGTGAGCTAGGTACTCTGGTGCCATGTAACCTCTGTGGATTGGCAAAAACCATAAGAAATAGCAACCAGACCAAGTAATGTCTGAATTTGTTATTTTCTGATTGTTCGACGTTTTTTTCCAGATAACTGCAAGAAGAGAGGATTGCTTACAAGGTTCCGGCTATGGCAGTACTGATATGGCTCTTGTCTTCATCAAAAGATCTGGCCAAACCGAAATCAGCAATCTTTGCCCCGAGTTTCATATCCAGCAGGATGTTACTGGCTTTTATATCTCTGTGAATGATTCTGACATTCGGGTTCTCGTGGAGGTAGACTAAACCTTCCGCTATCCCAATCATGATCTCGTATCTCTTCTCCCAGTTCAGTGCTTTACCTCTATGTGGATCTGTCGTGCACATTGATTTATTGAACAAATTCAGTAACTTTTTTTAAAGAGAAAATTGCAAAAAGGTGCCCTATTTTATGACACTTTTGCAGAAGGGTGTTGTGTTGTTTGCATTTTTTTTTGTAAAATGTGGGTATTTTTATAAAAATGACGAAATTTCCCCTGAAATTAAGAATTAAGACTGTTATAACATAATCTTAAGTTAAAAAGTAGTATAACTAAAAAGTTAAATTACAAAATTCGATCATACAAATTTTAGTTAAAAGATAAAACAGAATTTAAAAACAAAATTTAAATTAATTTTTAGTTTCAGGGGTAATTTCGTCTTTTTTTCAAAAAATACACACATTTTGCCATTAACAAACAACACCCTTTTGCAAAAGTGTCATATTATATGGAACTTACTTGTAATTTTCCCTTCTTTAAACATACAATGGACTCTAATTTGACTTAAGTGTTATAATACTTGCAGAAATCAGCTGAGTTTCAGTTATTACATACCAAAGATGAAACGATCGAGGCTTCTGTTAGGCAGTAACTCGTAAACCAGAAGGCTTTCAGGGCCCGAACAGCTGCATCCTAGCAACCTAACCAAATTTTTGTGCTCCACGCTGCTGACCATGTTCACTTCATTGAAGAAATCCGCTGCTCTATGTCGGTTGTTGAAGTAAAGTCTCTTCACTGCAATCTCTCTTCCATCGGCCAGAACGCCCTGAAATTCCAGAAGCTCATGAGTCTCCTGAAAGCCAATCAAAAGGGTATCTATTTCTACAGTATGTCTTGCAATTTACCTTATAAATTATTTATTAGGTCGTGTTTCTATATTTTAACTTTTTATTATTAAATTATATCTGTACACAACCAGAATATGAATTATAATATATACAAATAATAATAATAAATACTTAAGATGTAAAAACATCAATATTTTAATATCTGCTACATTTATATTCTTAAAAAGATGATAAAAGTACCCTTTAGTACGAATTATTTTAGTTTTTGATATATTTTATTTTTTAATAATTCCGCATAGATCCGCCTTATTCTGCCTAGCTGACTTAAGCCACCCCATTTTATGAAATCGGGTCAATTTTTAGAATATGGAATCTACCTTATAAACTGTTCCGAATCCTCCCTGTCCCAGCTTGTTGGCATCGTTGAATGATCGTGTAGCCTTCTCGAGTGTTGAGTACTTGAAGTTCAAGCTACTGTCATTCAGGGTCTTTGCCATCTTCTCTGTATCGTTTGAGCCTGATTTCATATAAAGAACACGAAGATTAGGCCTTGCATTCAAAAATTGTATATGATTTTTCAAGGAACGCGGTTCCTTGACTCGTATCTCCAAATAATCACCTCTTCGTTTCGTCTCTATGTTTCTGCGCTTCCAGATATGAACTCCGATCACTACTCCGACCACCAAAACTATCAGAGAGCTCATGACTGCAACTACAATCACTGTGATGGTACCTGAAACAAATTAAAACAGTAATTTCTCATCCATGATCGGTCATAAATCATAATCAAATTCATGAGTTATTGTACTGGTTATTTTTTGGGAAAATGGCAAAATTGTGCCCTATATAGTATGACATTTTTGCAAGAAGGTGCTGTTTTGTTTGTTAATGGCAAAAAGGTTTTCTGAACTTTATATTTTTGTGTAAAACACGTATGTATTTATATAAAAATGACGAAATTGCCCCTGAAATAAAAAATAAAGATTTTCATAACATAATTATAAAAAATAATTTTTAACTTAAAATTTTAATCATACAAGTTTTAGTTAAAAGATAAACCAGAAAGCTTTTAAAAGTATTATATTTTTTAAAAGCAATTCTTAATTTCAGTGGCAATTTCATCATTTTTATAAAAATATACACATTTTGCACAAAAATGTAAGAATTGCTTTTGCACAAATTGAAGTATTTTGCACAAAAATGTCATACTATATGGCACTATTTGACAGTTTCCCTTAATTTATTTCATGATTCTCGTACCTTTGCGACTACTCTTTCTTGGTTTCTTGTTCAGGAAATCAGTGTCAGAGTACCTCATGTAGCAGCCGGTTTTCAGCGCACGCCCTTCAGACCCGGGCAAGCATCCCAATACCGATTCAGAAGCTTTCTCTAAGCAAGCCCTGCACGAGCTCTCATTCAGCGTCTTCCAGCAATTAGCCAGCACATGAGCAGACTGATTCACCGCTCCCGGCACCGCCACCCGAGTTCTAGCATAGAAACCATTCGCCGGGGCAATCGCAGCGGCTCGCAGCACAGCCTGCCTTGCCGGTTCGAGAAATGCAGACCCTTTTTTGTTTCCGTTCCCACAAACAGCATGGTCCTGGGGCGACGAGTACTCTTTGAAGAAGCTGTAATTCTCGTACCTCAGAAAGCAACCGTCGAGGTAGATGCGCCCGCCAGAGGCGGGATAGCACTGTGGGAGAGCCGTGCGCGCCTCGGCGAAGCACAGCACACAGTCCTGCAGAGGGAGGTCCCCGTGGCACTGGCCGAGCCCGTAGGCCGCGTCGGGCCCCGTCCCATTGGTCGCCGATCCGAAACCGGAAGCCTGCATCTGGGAGCTTATGTTCGACATGACGGCGAGAAAGTTCGGGACAAATACCGTTGTGTTGTGCTCCCTCTGAGCCACACACGTGATGTTCACAGTTCTTGCTCTCGCATCCCCCTCTACCCGTTCTTGAAGTATGGCAGTGGCGAGAACGAAGAAGAGAAGCAGTTGAAAAGCAGCTGGCGGGTTTTTCTCTCTCTCCATATCGGATCACTCTCAAAAAATCAAGCTCCAACCCTTTTCACTAAATCTGAATTTTGATTTTCAGATTCAGAAATCACGAGCAGAAAGTGATTGAACTGAGTAGAGGCCAAAACAGAAAAGCTCGGAAGCCAAAAGCCAAAACCAAAAGCATGCGATTTCCCAGGAAAATGGGCAGTTCTGGTTTCCAGGAAAATGAAGCAGAGGGAGATAAAATAAGAGGTGTGTTTGACTCTTGACTTGAGGAACCATTTCACTGATTTAGGATAGATGGGCTAATATTTTCCTCTTGTTTGGTGTTTTGTGCTTCTAAGTCAAAGTAGGTGGGAATTGGAAGCTTGTCCAAAAATATTCAACTGTTTGAAACTTCAACAAAGCCAAAGACCAACAGTGAAGAAGCAGGTCGGTCATGTAACGTAAGTACCTAATTCAGACCCTTAGACCCACCATTACCACCACCATCACTTAATTCTTTGTATTAGGAATAATAATTGTGTTTGATTCTTTTATAATTCTTGAAAGTGATTTACTTTTGAGTTTTGACCATTGTGTGGTTTCTCATTTCTGGATGGGCTCAAGCTGTGTGTATTATATGTATTGGGCTTGTATAGGCCCAATTCAATATTTTCTGGCCCAAATATGTTACAGGGGCATAAACAGAAACAAAGCAATCTGATATTGTTGTTGGTATGCGCCATTTTCTGCTCTTCCTCTCACCGTGTGTCTTCGGCAGGCATTGCTCCTATGTACGATAGTATAAGCATTTTTTTATCTCTCGTGCTTGCTATTTCTTGTGAATGGGTGTGTAATTCTGATTTTGTTTGATATATATCTATTTTTTGGGTAATGACAGCTGAATGATTTGCTGAGCTTGGTTCAAGACAGGATATGGAGACGAATGGCTGTTGCTTGAAGCGGGTATGTCAAATTGTTCCGTTTTAAAATATTTTCTCAATTTTTGTGCTGTTTTATATTTTGAAAAAATTTGAACTATAATCTGAACTTTATGACTGGGGATAGAGAAAAAAATCTGATAATTTGTTCCATTTTAAGCCTCCCCGGTTAGGTTTTATTTGCTTGTTGTGTCTTTTTGTACACTTTCAAATATTCTCATGGAAAAGGAACTTGATATAGCAGGAAGGAGATTTTACCCTCCAAACATTTATGCTATGGTTGATAAAATTGACTTGACAGTAGTTTTAAAATTCGTTCTTGGTTCAGTTTTACCAAGTTCTCACTCAGTCAACTCGACAAAACCTGGTCTATTTTTTTTTTACAAATGCTTTGAGCCTGTTCTATTATTTGTGCTTTTATTTTAACTTATTAAGTTGTTTGAAAGTAACTTATTTTACTATAATATTGTTATTTTTGTCTTTTATGTGAATTATATATATATAACAATATCTAAGTAATACAAAACGAGTTTTGCCAATTTCTCCCTGATTTCTCGCCGACTTCTCGAAATTCCTTATTTTCCGTACTGTCAAGTTCTCCCCAATTCCGAGTTTTAACCTGGTTTTATATATCTACCTTTTCTTTTCCCAAGTACCCGCAAGAACGGCAAACTCGTGATCTTGTATATATATATTTTTGCTTTTGGATCCTCTCGAGCTCATCTAGGGTAGAAAGAACTGAAGGACACATTAGCTAGTGATCCAGAATTAGAAGGATTCGAGGAATCGTAATTTTTCTTGCGAGCGTCTTTAAGTTCCATGGTCAACTCGTCAAGGAAAGGAGGATTGGTAGGTGCAGGGAGGTCTTCGTCTTTCTTTCTTAGCCACTGAAGTGCTGTCGACATCGAAGGTCTCAGTGACGGACCTTCTTGAGTGCATAGCAGCCCTATTTGCATCACCCTCAGAACCTCGTTCTTGATGCTGCTGTCGTGGTAGTAGTCGCGTAACATAATGTTCGAGTCGAATAGTTCGTCGGCTGTTCCTTGCTGGAAATGCTTCCATGCCTGTTCCAAAACGAAACAACTTTAACTGCAATGCTCTAAACAAAAATTAGAAAGAACCCGAAATTGTTAGAAACCTAAGGAAAACTTACTATGTTGACTAGGCTGTCGGAGAATTCCGAGTCCTTGCTTCGATTGTTTTGTCTCCCTGTAACTATCTCTAAGAGAAGCACGCCAAAGCTGTAGACATCTGCTTTCTCGGTTAATTGGCCATGAGCTAGGTACTCTGGTGCCATGTAACCTCTGTGGTTTCACAAAAAAACAGCATTGTTTTAGCAATGGTTCGGTTATTCGAACCGTTTGGGTAAGAATTGAACCAAACCGGACTAGCTGATTTGTAGTGTTAGGGAACCGTATTCGGGACCTATGGAAGATTCTGGTCGGTCATAACCGACACAATAATTGGGCGGTTCTTCTGTTAGAACCGGATCGTAATGTAATGGGCCCTTCTGCTTTCATTGCGGGCCTTATTTATGGGATCAATTAGCCATTTAGACCTTATTTTCTGACTGCAATTTATTCACTTTGATCTAGTTTTCGGTTCAGATTCGGTTTTTGATTCGAATTGAACATCATGAAATAAAAAACATTCAAATTTTCATGCAATACTAAGCTATAGACCGATGGTTTGATTTTTTTTTCTTCAGATTACTGCAAGAAGAGAGGATTGCTTACAAGGTTCCGGCTATGGCTGTACTGATATGGCTCTTGTCTTCGTCAAAAGATCTAGCCAAACCGAAATCAGCAATCTTTGCCCCAAGTTTCATATCCAGCAAGATGTTGCTGGCTTTTATATCCCTGTGAATGATTCTGATAGTCGTGTTCTCGTGAAGGTACACTAAACCTTCTGCTGTCCCGATCATGATCTCATATCTCTTTTCCCAGTTCAGCGATTTCCCTCTATTAGAATCTGAAATGTGCATTGAACAAATTCAATATTCAATAACTTTCTTTGAAGATACCAGTGTTCTAAAAATCCCAAGTTTCCCCCGAGAAAATCTAGGTGATTCAGTTTTACCGAGACTTCATATCATGTATTTTTTGTATGTGCTTTGAAATTGTTCTACAGTTTTATTTTACAAAAATATTGTTATTTCTATCTTTCATGTGGATTTTATATGTATATGCAATATTTATTTAAATGCAAAAAAACAAGTTTTATCAATTTCTCCCCGAATTCTCAGAACTCCTTATTTTTTGCCTCGCCGAGTTCTCTCCAACCCCGAGTTTTAGAGCCTTGGACGATACAAACATCTCTTGCAAAAACCAAAATTTGAGTTTCGGTTATTACTTACCAAAGATGAAACGGTCGAGGCTTCTGTTTGGCAGGTACTCGTAGACCAGAAGGCTTTCGGGTCCTGAGCAGCTGCATCCCAGCAACCTTACGAGGTTTTTGTGTTCGATGCTGCTGATCATGTTCACTTCGTTGAAGAAATCCGCTGCTCTGTGCCTGTTGTTGAAATAAAGTCTCTTGACCGCAATCTCCCTTCCATCAGCCAGAACTCCCTGAAATTCAAGAAGCTTATGAGTCACCTAAAAGCCAACTAAAATGGTGTGTACTACTACTTTTACAATCTGTGTTAATCTAATCTACCCAGTGTTTTAAGAAAAAAGCTAAGCGCTAGTCGGACAGATAAAGACTCCGAGTATTAATCGGATTTGTGTTTCTCAATTTTTGTTTTTTAATCAGATAACTTATTATATATAATACACACAGCCAAAATATGAATTATAACATATATTAATAATAATGATAAATATTTAAGATATAAAAACATAAGTATTTTAGTATTTGCTACATTTATCCTTCAAAAGTAATAACAGTACTTATCAGTATAAATTATTTTAGTTTTTGACAAAATTTTCTTTTTATTTTCTAATAAATTGCCTAGGCCTGCCTAGCCGACATAAGCCGCTAGATTATATGAAATCGGGTAAAATTTAAAATACTGAATCTACCTTGTAAACTGTTCCGAATCCTCCTTGTCCCAGCTTGTTGGCATTGGCAAATGATCCTGTAGCCTTCTCGAGCGTTGAGTACTTGAAGTTCAAGCTACTGTCTTTTAGGGTCTTCGCTAACTTCTCCGTATCATTTGAACCTGCACGTGTGATTTATATAGAGAACATGTAAATTAGGATCTTGCATTTTACATTTGAAGTTCTGTAGCACAGTTTTAGACTCATAGCTGCAAATACTTACCTCTTCTTTTCCTCTCTATGTTTCTATGCTTCCAGATATAAACTCCGATGACTACTCCAACCACCAAAACTATCAGAGAGCTCACGACTGCAACTACAATCACTATGATGGTACCTGCAACAAATCAAAGCGGTAAATTCTTAATTCTCATCCATGATAAGGTCGCATTCATGAATTCTTGAACTGTTTTTAATTGGGAAAATAGCAAAAACACGCTGTATACTATCACACTTTTGCAAGAGTGTGATGTGTACTTTGTTAATGGCAAAAAGATGATGTGAACTTTGATTTTTTGTTCAAAATGTGTGTATTTGTACAAAAACGACGAAATTGTTTTTATTTTGTAAAACTAATATTTTAAAAAGTTCTTCTGAAAATATCTTTTGACTAAAATTTGTATAATCAAATTCTGTAATTTAATCTTTTAGTAAAATTATTTTATAGAAATCTTAATTCTTAATTTCAAGGGCAATTTCGTCATTTTCATACAAATACACACATTTTGCACAAAAAAATCAAACTTCAGAGCACATTCTTGCCTCTAACGAAGTACTAGTACACAACACCCTCTTGCAACAGTGTGATAGTATAGAACAGGTTTTTGCCATTTTTCCTTTTTATTTTGAAAAAATTCTTGTACCTTTACGACTCCTTTTACTCGGTTTCTTGTTCAGGAAATCAGTATCCGAGTACCTCATGAAGCAGCCGGTATTCAGCGCGCGCCCTTCAGACCTGGGCAAGCACCCTAATACCGACTTCGAAGCATTCTCCAAGCAAGCCCTGCACGAGCTCTTGTTCAGCGTCTTCCAGCAACTGGCCAGAACATAAGCCGACTGATTCACCTCCCCCGGCACCGACACCCGAGTCCTGGCATAGAAATCGTTCGCCGGGGCAACCGTAGCGGCTCGCAGCACGGCCTGCCTCGCCGGCTCGAGAAATGCAGACCCTTTGGTGGTACCATTCCCGCAAACGGCGCGGTCCAGTGGCGAAGAGTACTCGTGGAAGAAACTGTAATTGTCCGACCTCATGAAGCAGCCGTCCAGGTAGATCCGCCCACCTGTGTAAGGGTAGCACTGGGGAAGGGTTGTCCGCGCCTCGGCGTAGCATAGCACGCAGTCCTGCAGGGAGAGGTCTCCGTAGCACTGGGCGATGCCGTAGTTGGTGTTGGGCCCTGTCCCCGCAACTGCCCGCCCAAAACCCGACCTCTGCATCTGCGTGCTTATGTTCACCATGACGGCTATGAAGTTCGGGACAAATATGGTCGTGTTGTGCTCCTTCTGGGTCGCGCACGTTATGCTTATCGTCTTGGCTCTCGCAGCTCCCTCGGCTCCTTGTAGCGTTGCGGCGACGAGAACAAAGAAGAGAAGCCGTTGAAACGCTTCTGGTATGTTTCTTGCTCTCTCCATCTCAGATCAACGGCTGTAACTCAATCTCTAGCCCCTCTTTTTTCACTGGCTGTGAACCAGTGTTCTAAATAAAAACGCTAGGCACTGGTCAGGCGGATTTCCTTACGGGGGACTAATCAGAAAATAAATAAGATTGAATGATTGATCGAAAATTATAGAGAATTAATTAGGGATAATCGAGAATTAATTATACTAGTCGAGGATTTTTAGAACACTGTTGTCAACTATGGTGATTTTCTCAGGCTATGCCGTGGAACTTGAAAATGGAGACAGACCCAAATTCAGAAACCATGTTTAGAAACTTATTGAATTTTAGATCTTGAGGTGAAGAAATAGTGTATGAATCAGAAATAAAGGCTCTAACCTTTTTTTTCACTGGTTGTGAACTATGATGATTCTCAGGCTGTTATGAACTGATGAAAACTGGAAATTTGAGAAAGACCCAGATTCAGAAATTGTGTTCATAAACTGGTTTAGTTGAGCCCTGCAATACAGGTGGTGTAGAGAAGAACTAAGAATCAGAAATGAAAAGCAAAAAAAAAAGTTCTAGCCTTTTTCACTGATTCTTTCTGAGTTTTGATTCTCAGGCTGTTGTGAACTGATGAAGAAGACAGGTGGGAATTGAAGACTGGCCCAGATTGGATTGAGCCCTTCAGGACAGGTATGAATCAGAAGAGGCACAAAAGCCAAAAGCATGTGATTATACAAATACAAAAATCATGCCTTTTTTTAGACAAATGGGCAAATTCTTTTTCCCAGAAAAATAAATCACAGTTGTGTTTGAATTTTCAGGAGCCATTTGTGGGGAGGTGGGCTTATATTTTCTCTGTTTTGGTGCTATGTGTTTCAAAGTCAAAAAGTGGAAGCTTGGTGTAATTGCAAGTCAAAGAAATTTCAATGGCTTTCAACTTCATAGGCCATAAAGTACCTTCATCAAATGTACAGCACAACACACAGAGGACACAGGACAGTTTGTGGGTTTTGTCACTAAGCAGTTAATACCCAAAACCTACCTTCTTTTTTTGGTTGTAATGTCATTGACCCCAAAGATAAGGAGCTTTTGGATATGCTTTTAGTGCTATCCTAAAGCTCACCCACCATCCTTGTGTATCATAAATACTCATAATTGACAGAGAAAAATGTGAAAGTCTCACTTGTGACAAAGTCATTATTATCAATGATCTCAAATTGTATTTAAACTTCATCTACTTATTTGAATTTACAAACCAAAGCTGAAGTTAATATTTAAGGGCTGTGGCCATATTTTTACCGCGTAGTGTCTGGTCTTTGGGATATTGAACTATCGTTGAGAGTAAAATATTTTGTCTCTTTAAAAGATGACAACAGACGGGCTTAATTATTCTAGTCCCTCACCTATTAAATAGAGTACATTTGATCCCGTCAGTTCGTAGTATTTTTGCTTTTGTGTGTAATGACAATATATTGGAGACGATTGTAACGATTTCATCCTTTACTCATTAAATCGGAGACTTAAGTCACTGTCAGATTCAAAGATTAGTGATCTCGTTTCATGTTATGATTAAAATTTCAGAATAAACGTCGAGTTCAGGAATTTGTGCCATCCATCTGTCAGAGTTTTTTACAAATAAACAATTGTACCCGCTCCCAACAATTGGAGGATTTGTAGGGTCGCAATGGAAATTATGGGTCCTTTTGATAGGTCTTTCAGGTCTATCCAAAACCAAATCTCCACTAAGTTTCTAGAAGAAAAATAAGTATGAATTGACTTGTGAAAGCCACAGCACACAATATTTGACTTCAATGCCAAGAAACAAAATTACAAAAATAGACAAACAAACCCAAACCCCACCGACTCTTATAGACCCGCCGCCTCTACGTCGGCCACCAAATCAATAACCACCGCCTCAACCGAAATTGCCCGTTTTTTTTATTTCAACCGTTAATTAATTAAATAAAAACCACATAAATTCATTTTCTTCGTTTTATACTACTCACTCGCACTTGGGTTCTGCTTAATTTCAGTTTTTAGGTTAAATTTATTCTCTATTAGTTTATTTCGAGAGATTTGTATTCAGAAAAAATATTATGAATTGGTATTGGGAATATGAGTGGAAAACGGTTACAAATGAATGTATATTATTTTCTTAAAATCAACCATTTTTATTTGAAAACTTGAAATAATTTTATGACAGATAATACTAACGGGAATTGATGAGACAGATCCCTCACTTGACTCTTAATTATTATAAGAAAAGAAAAAAGTGATTGATAGATAATTAACCCGACAATATAATCTGTTACAGTGTGATTCAAGAGTAGTTCTGAACCAACTCTTTTCGTAGACATCACTTGATAGCTTTACGTAGACCCACGACTTCCACCTCTGATGACTAAGAAGCCTGGTGGATCCGATAGAACGCAAGCCCGTCAATCTTTCTCATTCACCACTAAGAAGTGAGAACAATGTTCCTCACGTTAACGGCATCCAGACAATATAAAATGTTGCCGACAACACATCATCGGCCGGAGAGAAGGCCACTCCGATCCAAATTAAATTATTCGAAACATTCCAAATAACCCAAAACAACTCAGAAGACAGAAAATCCAGTTAGAAATTCGTACAGTTCAACATTTATTTAAAATTTGATATTTTAATAAATTTTTTTTATATTTTTAGATAATAGACTCAAGCTGACAATTATTTTTAAAAATCACACCAAAATCAGGTGGACCATAATTTCATAAATATTGTGAATCTTATCTCAAATTTAATAATTTCTTGAGAACAGATCAATTGGGATCAAAGTCGACGTTGGGGTCTTGATCTCTCAGTCTCTTCGGTGCTGAGGCATCGATTGTTTTGTTGAACCTTAAGCGATGCGACGAACAAAGGCACAGAGAACAAATCAATCAACGGACAAAGACTCACACAAGTCAAAAGATTCGGTTCTTCTAGAATATTGCTAAAACATAAGTACTTTGTTTTTGTCTTGTGCACGAGACGCGGTTGGGTCGACATTTCTGTACTTCAATTCACAAAACGTTGATTGATTGCAATGAAAACGACGACTTCACTATAGGAGACTCCGTGACACATGGGTCACCAAATTTTCGTCCTTATTGTGCCCACCCAAATTTGTAGTGGCAAAGACTAATTTCAATATACATATAAATGACAAATAATTATATTAATTGGGTTAAAGATGTTGAATTAAAAAAATCACAATTTTTAATTGATTGTTCTAATTCTAATAAATTAATTAAATATACACATTAATTTACTAAAAATAAATGTCATATAATAATCAATATTTTATATAATAAAATATTAAAAATAACACATCGAATAAAACACAATTAATTCTACGAGTTAGTATACTCGTCCCAACGGGTAATTTTAGTCAATATTTCGATCTTCTTAATGAATAAGACAAATAATCGTGTTCGTTTATTTATTATTGTAATTGAAAATCTATGTTTGTTGTCGAATTTTTATTTAAAATCCTTGTTTGTCGTCGATTCTAATGAAAAGTATATTTTGCAAAATAAATTACAAATAAAGTTATAATGCAATAATTTTTATATATTCAATTTACAATCAAATTAAATAGATTAATTTATTTATTTTAAAAACAATACACATAAATTACACTCATAAATAAAAATAAATTTAGATACTCATTTATTACACTCGTAAATAAAAAAATAATAGTCTTTCACTTAACACTCATTTATTCACTTTTGGAGATTGCTACCGTGTGTATTCTAATTTGAAGACTCACTGTAGCAAATATGCATATTCATATTTGGAGATGCCCTTAGTATACTGCAATAAGATGAATAGAAATCTCTTCAAAGAGGTTGACACATAACAACTTGAGAATTTTTCTTTTATATATAGATCTCTGTCCCAACTTTTATTAGGCCTCTCTTGGTGGGAGTCGAGTGGCGGGTGTGTCTTGAGCCCATTATTATATGCTTACATATATTTTAATTTATTTTTGTGAGAGCATGATTCAAATCATTATTGTTGTAAAATGTAATTTTTATGCATAAAGATTGGAGCAAAAACGCCAAAAGACTTTTGAGTTGATTTTTTGGTTCACATTTCTTGATTGGCCAAGTTGTAATTAT
Source organism: Geranium rotundifolium (assembly GCA_963920655.1). Taxonomy (NCBI): domain Eukaryota; kingdom Viridiplantae; phylum Streptophyta; class Magnoliopsida; order Geraniales; family Geraniaceae; genus Geranium; species Geranium rotundifolium. Next base: position 1,184,114 of record OY987316.1, on the reverse strand, counting down.
TTTAGTGCACAAAGCATCTCTTAAAGTCCTGCAGAAAAAATGATTAGTTCTTGATTTTCATGAACTACTGTGATTCATGATTGACCTTCATGTGCACATGTATTTGTCTCTAAGCACCATTTTCTGATTTTTTTTTCCCTCAAAATGTACGGAACATTCTTGCTGTCGCTTGGTGGTTTCTTGATATTAATACACTAAAATATCTAAATTCTCAGCTGCCACAAAACAAGACTGTTCCAAGTTCTTATCCTAATCTAAGTTTAAAATCTGCTGCTGAGGATTTCAATTTCACATCATTGTCGTTTTCTTTGGTTCCTTAGAGCACACGTTAAGTTGATTAACGGTCAAAAACAAGTTTCAGCACGTACTGTTGAATTTGACACGAGACCGTCATTTTCTTCGGTTCCTTGGAGTACAGGTTAAGTATGGTTAACGGTCAAAAAAGGCTCATCCCATTGCTGCAGGAAGTTCCTTTCATGCATAGTCATCAAAAAAGAAACACGTAACATGAAAATGACAATTTTTTTTAGATGCAAAATTCAACAATTTCACATTTACATTCAGATCATCAGATCGATTCGAAAAAACCCTATACAATACAATACGTCAGCTCAATCGAGAAAGCGCAAAATTTTCGGATTCAGTATTCGCTTTCAAATCACCAATGACTCAAGAACAATCTCGGGATATTTGCTCGCGGGCCTAAAGATTAGGCGATCGTGTAGAGTTCTTCACCTGGGCATCACAATACTCTCCGTCATGTTGTTCCCGGAAGATTGGGAGTAAGATTCGGGCTGAGAGCTGTAAGTTCCTGGAGAATAATACGGGCTGATCTCTATGCTCGTAGGGTTTAGAAATGGCGGCTGTGTTGGGTTAGGGATTTCGTGGTCCATGGTGAGCATTTTCACAACAATGGACATAGGCGGTCTCAGCTCTGCAGAAGCTTGCACACAAAGCAACCCGACTTGGAGAACCCGAGAAGCCTCCTCTCCACGGAAATTGCCTTCCAGCGCTGCATCAACCGCTTCTGATAGTTTTCCGCTCCCATACAGATTCCATACCTTTGGAGAAAAAATAAGTAAACAAATATATGTACATAAATTTCAAGACTTCATATAGTAAATGCATTTGATAAATTTAACCAATGTACCATTTGTAGGATTGAAAACGAATCTGTGGTGAAGGAATTGTTTCGCCTTCCGGTGACAACTTCCATCACGAGGACTCCAAAACTATAGACATCAGCTTTCTCGGTCAGCTTGCCGCGAGTTACATACTCGGGCGCCATGTAGCCTCTGAAGATGGAAAATTTGTTCAGCTATTACCGGAAAGTTGTCTATAAACGAAAATTTTCAACATTGAAACCCTAAACTCACAGTGTTCCGGCAATGCCAGTGCTTATATGGCTTTTGTCCTCGGGAAGCAACCTAGCAAGCCCAAAATCGGCTATCTTCACAGTGAAGTCGTCTTCCAGAAGAACATTGCTTAGTTTTATGTCTCTGTGTATGATTCTCTCGGTTGCTTCCTCGTGAAGGTAGGCTAAGCCCTCGGCTGTACCTAAAATGATATTATACCTGGTTTCCCAACTCAACGGCGGAGCTTTCCTTTTACCTGAATTAAATCAAATGGAGCTCATAAGAAAAAAATATACAAGGAAAATTTTCTGCATCAATTGAAAATCAGTTTATGCAAGTTCAAGGATGAGGTAGATACCAAAGAGATGGTCGTTGAGGCTCTGGTTTGGCACAAACTCATAAACCAGAAGGCTCTCGGGGCCTGTGATGCTGCAACCCAATAACTTCACGAGATTTTTGTGATCAATGCCACTGATTAAATTGACTTCATTGAAGAAATGATCCACCCATTGCCTTGTATTGAAGAAAAGCCTCTTTATAGCAACAATTTTCCCATCAGGCAAAATTCCCTGTTTAAAGCAAAAAAAAACCCAATTAATTCATTAACTCGAAAGAGAAACAGAAGTTGAAAACAAAAATTACCTTATAGACCGAACCAGACCCTCCTTGACCTAGCTTATTGGAACTGTGGAAATAATTTGTGGCCTTCTCGAGAGTTTCATATGAGAAATTGAGATTCGACTTGTTCACAGTGTACAACAAAGCACCTAATTGCTTCCTCACTGAAACACGAGCAAAATGAAATTAAGTTGACATTAACTTCCCCAAAAGGATAACGGGTTTTACCATTGAGTATCGGAGATATATACCTCTCATCCTCTCCAAAAATTTCTCCTTCATGCAGAAAGCGGCTGTTGCAACAGTCAACGCAAGGGCAAAAACGGACGATACAATGGCAAGAATAACAGCTAGCCGGCGTCGCCCTGATCACCATGAACATCGAATCTATAAATATATAAGGTTTGATCGCAACTAACAAGGTTTGTAACTGCTAATTATAGAACAACAAGATTAAAGTCCATATCAAGAACAATAAGGCTAGAAATGGAAAGTAAATATTGTTCACATATATACCAAAACTCCATATACCCACTCAAGCTAAGAAACTCCATAGATTTATACTCATCAAGTGGTGATGAGACTCTAAACAACTATTAAGAGAGACACCAGTACTAAAAAACCCAGATACCAAAAATAAGCAGAGCTGCAACTAGAAACAGGGAAGCTTGAAGCCAATTTCACTGCGATTAGTGAACAAAATCATAAAAATAAGAAAAAAAATTCATTGAGACATTTCGTCGAACACCTTACCTGCATTGCCACCGGAAGAAGCAGACCCAGAATTATTATAAAACCTGGTCGTCGAGTACCTGAAGTAGCACCCAGCATTCAACACCCTCCCTTCAATCTTCGGAGGGCACGACCCGATCTCCGAAACGACGTCGTTCAAGCACCTCTCGCACCCGGTCCGGTTCACACCCTCCCAGCACTGAGCCAGCCCATAGACCGAAACATTCCCTCGGCTCACCGACCCGACGAAGAACCCATCGTTCCTCCTCGCCTCGGCACTCAAATTCTGTACCAATTCAGCGACATTTTTTCCAAAAACCGTCCGGTTCCCGGCGAAATCGACCGAACCGCAGACGGTCCGGTCGACGGGGCTGAGATCCTCGGAGAAGAACCGGTAATCGTCGTAGCGGAGGTAGCAGCCGTCGTAGAAGATCCGTCCGCCGCGGGTGGCGAGCTGGAAGGGGAGGCAGCGGAGAATCTGGGTCTTGCACTGGGCGAAGCAGAGGTTGCAGTCGGAGAGGGACAGGTCCTTCATGCACTCGCCGGAGGCGTAGACGGTGGAGTTGCCGGTGCCGTTCGACACGGCGGCGTATCGCTGGGCGTTGATGAGCGGCGACACCGCGTCCATGGCCGCCAGGAAGCTGGCGATGTAGGCCTGGCGCTCCGGCGCCGGCGAGGTGCGGTTCGAGCAGATCATCGCCGCCTGGGTGGCGCGGGGATCGGAGGCGGAGCGGCTGGGGAGGGAGGTGAGGAGGAGGAGGAGGATCGGGAAGAGGTGGAGGAGGAGGAGGAGGAGGCGAGGCATGGGTGTGGGTTTGATTTTGATTTTGATTTTGGGGAGGGTTGGTTAGCTGGTGTTTGGCTGGTGGGAAAGTTTTCGGTTTTCCCTCCCTTTCTCGAGAGAATGAGGGGAGGCTGGTTTCGCGTTAAGATCGAGAGGATTGAGTAGAGGAGGCGGGGTGTGGGTGTGATTTTGAGAAGGCTTGACTAACTGGTGTTTGGCTGGTGAGAAAATTTTCGATTTTCCCTCCCTTTCTCGAGAAAACGAGAGGGAATCTGGTTTGAGCTGGTTTTTGTCTTGTGAAGGTTTAGATCGAGAGTAACGAGGAGTGGGTGTGATTTTGATTTGGGAAAGCCTGGCTGGTGTTTGGCTGGTGACAAAAAAATTTATTTTCCCTCCCTTTCTCGAGAAAATGAGGGAATCTGGTTTCGCGGTTCAAGGGCGTGGGTGTGATTTTGAGGAGGCTTAACGGGTGTTTGGCTGGTGGGAAAATTTTCGATTTTCCCTCCCTTTTCTCGAGAAAATGAGGGAATCTGGTTTGAGCTGAGATCGAGAAGAGGAGGCGAGGTGTGATTTTGAGAAGGCTTAGCTGGTGTTTGGCTGGTGAGAAAATTTTCGATTTTCGCTCCCTTTCTCGAGAAAATGAGGGATTGGTTTGAGCTGGTTTCTGTCTTGTGAAGGTTAAGGATCGAGAGGATCGAGAAGAGGAGGCGTGGCGTGGGTGTGATTTGAGGAGGCTTGGGTGGTGTTTGGGAGGTGAGAAAATTTTCGCTTTCGCTCCCTTTCTCGAGAAAATGAGAGAATCCGGTTTCAACGTTTTAGGAAGCTGGTTTTTTGTGTTGTTGAAAGAAAAACAGAGGAAGTTTACAGTGGTGGTGGTAGGGTCCACAGAAGAGTGGGTGACCCTGCCGGTGACCGTACGTAATTCCACGTGTGAGACGGCGATAGGTGGTCCACTTCGAGGATGTGTCACGAGCAGGTGGCTCTAGAATTTCGAATCAAAGGATGAGAGGAAATGGCGACTGGCGAGGCATGGTGTTTGGGAGGTGAGAAAATTCGCTCCCTTTCTCGAGAAAATGAGAGAATTAGCGTTCCGATTTATGGGGAGCTGGTTTTTGTACTGTGAGAGAGAAACAGAGTGGTGGGGTCCACCGGAGAGTAGGTGACCCTTCCGGTGACGGTACAGACACGTGTGATACGGCGATAGGCGGTCCACTTCGAAAATATATCACACGCAGGTGGTTCTAGAATACTTTGGTCAACGGTTGGTGGGTCCTGAAGATAAACCTGGCACGTCGGAGGGTACGCTGTAAAGGACCATGAAGTGATGAATTCGCGACGCGGCAAGTTGGTTTCGGCGTGTGAAGTTACGAAATTGCCCCTCAAAAGTTGGACTCAAAAGTCAAAATTGTGAACTAGATTTGAAAATTGCAAGTTGCGAGGATACGTAGAAGAATTTGATTGTGAGCCGCAAGACAAGAACACACGTAAGCCTCGTCGTTGCATGACGTAAGCAGGTCTTGTACCTTGTCGCGACACAGTATTGAGCCGAATATGACACTTTTATTTTTGTTACTCTTGATGAATGTCTTGTTTTGGATTGTATTGAATTTAAATTAATTAATATGATTGGAACTATTGAATTAAATCAAATTATAAGTTAGTTATTACTAACTCAAAACGGAATTGTCAGTGAGAGCGTATATCAGAGTATAAAATTATAATTGGTTCTTCAACTATCGGCATAATATTTTAGTTGAGTCTAATAGTCAAAAGGAGGGAATGATGACAAAATATTTGAATCCGACGTAACTATTAATGTATAATATTATACATTGGAGACATATTCCCGAATCTATTAACATTTGAGATATGATCACAAAATCCGTTATAAAGTTAGATGTACTATCCTAGAGTGAGAATGGAGAGTGGCCCATTAAGAGGGAGTTTGGGCTTTTTTTAAGATCTATCATCTTTATTAAGAGTGACCATGACAAAATTAAAGGCCTACAATAGCAAGAGAGACCTCATTTTTCTGCTACAACAAAGGTCAACCTCTCACAACTACAGAAAACAAGTGTTTTTTTTTATAAAAATAGAAAGACAAACAAAACAACCTCAAAATGTTTCTATGATTGCTCACAATCTCCATGACTAAGCCTACTCCAACTCCCTACTTTCAGGGAGCAACAAAACTTGCTTCACAAGCAAGCAAATAAAAAGAATCCCAACGGTCAATTTTTGTAGCCATACAAAATTATGGCTACAATTCCCGACCACACATCACATCTCTCGTTCCTTTTCCTGACCCTCCTCTTCGTTCACAATGTTTATGCGGACCCCGCGCCCGCTGTTGGCGCAGGCCCGCCTAGAGACTTGTGCAAGGACTCCCCTTTCGTGGGAGTCTGCAGAGCCCAGATCGGGTCCTCAACGGACCCGGTCCAGGCGTTTGAGGCTTCACTGAAGACTCTGATAAAGAACACGAAAAACGCGAAAAAATATTCTGAGCATTGTGGAGAGACGAGCGAGGTGTGCAACCAGAATTACCAGGATGCGGAGGACGAATTGCACACTGCCCTGGCGGCCTACAACAAGAAGGACAAGGAGACCGTGGTAGTAAACCTGGGGGCGGCATTGTCGGATTATTCGACGTGCGAGGACAGCTGGGAGGAGGTTCCCGGCGCCGGGAAACCACTCTTATTGTTTAATAAGGTCCTGCATCGCATGGTCACTAATTGCATGTACTTCGAAAATCTCATACAATACTGAGTCAGCTTGAATCGAGTTGACAATTATGTCATGTAACTTGCTCGTTCAAAAACTAACATTTGTTTGTGAATTTAAGATAGTCACTTGTATCTTACTAACCTGTATGTATCATTACAATATTACCGATAAATTTTCAATTAATATGCTCAAAATAAATTAGATAAAGTATTATGGTGATTAAGGGACAAATTATTTGATGTTCTTTTTGTAATAACCAACATCACCAGAATTTTCATATTCATCAAAAGATTAAAACGTGTTAAAGGCCTAAAATTGCCATTCAACCTCCCCTCCCCAAAAATATTAAGAGAGTAAAAAAATAATGTCAAGAAAGTCAAAATGCAACTGATCATTTGTTGTCTCAATTTAAGTGCATTGAAAAAATAATTTTGAAAATTTAACACCATATTAAAATTGTACAATGCAATGACATTGTTTTATATGGGAAAATTTTCATATATATTATATACGGAGGAGTCTTGTCATGACCCAAAATGTGTTTCAAAAGGGGTGTAGACGGGCTATTGGCTCGGGGTCTTTCAAAATCGGGGAGATTCCCCTGGAGCCTATGCTCGTGGAAGCTTTAGCACGGCGGGAAGGGTAGTTTTTGAATCTGACGATTAGACTTTGGTGGATTGCCTCTGCAGTGCTCGAACTCTTCGATCACAGGCAGGGCTGGTGTTGAGCGATTGTCAAAGTTTACTAGCATTAAGATGTAAGTTTTCAGTTTGTTTTGTTAGATGATCAGGAAATATGGTTGCACACGTAGTGGTGGGTCTAGCTAGATTGTGCTATAATTGCGAGTACGAGAAATGGGTATTCCCGTGCATTGTCTTAATAATTTGAGGCGGGTCTTGTTTTAGGAAAAAAAGGAAAGAGTGCCAACTATCTAGAGATGCATTATAGTGAGAACCGTGAGAACCAACGTGGAGACACTATGTGACAGGGTGGACGGTTTCCTAACTATAACTTAGAGGGGAAAGTGTTATATGTTGGAAAAGTGGTATAACGAGAGATTGAAAAAAAATTCGGGTCTGTCTAGTCAGTGCAGCGCCATAGTAACATGTGCGCTGCTAGGTATTGCGCTCCCATAAATTCGCATAGTTTGCACTTAGATCACACCTCTAAATCTCTAACTATCTATTTAATCAATTTGTCCTTCGAGCTGACCAACATGTAATTAAACTAATGCAAATCAACTATAATTCGATGTTTACACAAAAACACAAAAAACTTATCAATTATTTATGTCAAGAATGTATCTCTCAAATAAATTATATTTTATACCTTCTTAGTGTGAGAATACTTTTTGTAATACTCATACATCTTGAATAAATGTTTTAATATTTAACAGATATATTATTTTCTTACATTAAGGAAAATACGTTTATAATAATGATTTATGGAACCCAATTAAGTAAAATACGTTTTTAACTGCTAGTTTGACCGAATCCACGTAGACTCCAAATTTCACATTTCACCTCGGATCCGTCGAAACTTGCATTGCATATATAAAGGAACGTGACTTTATGCACGTTGATGATATCTGAAAATGAAGATCATAAATCACACATTTCCCAAAATACCCCACGCATATGCATTAATCTTCGCCCCCAATCAGATTTGCTTTCTTAACGAAAAACCCTTTTACATATTCTGTTGTTTATTTTGTTCGTGATCATTCATTAAATATATTTAGATCGAAGACACATGAAGAAGCAGGGTTATAAGAAACGCTATTAAACAATAGGCGTTAGTCAAAAAATAAATCGCAGTAAACATTAACGAGAATTATAACAAATTAATTAAAAACTAATTGAACAAATTAGAAATTTTATAACATTGCATTAAATGTTCAATAAACTCATGAGTCACATCATTTAATATTCAATTAATTATATATTATTTAATATAAGTTTTAATTTAAATATGATTATGTATATTGAGAATTAAGTTAATTGAACTCAAGCCGGTTCGTATGATATTCGATTAAATATATATTTTTATTTTTCAATAAATATTTATTTATAAAAAATCAATAATCAAATTGAGTCGAGTCAAATTTAAAGTCAATCCATCTCAATGACACCATAGTTTTTTTGGCTACTCACGAAATTATTCAGATCTGAAAATGCAAGAAAATGGGCGCGAAGGCTAGTATCGTAATTTCCAAGGGCGATTATCCAACCCGATGTCCAAATATCTTCGCGATCTCACGGACAGCCCGCCGCGTCTCTCTGAGGTCGTCACGCACGTGAGACACGCCATCAACGGCCCAGATCCTTCCTGAGCACGTGCCGCGCCTCGAACCCGCCACGCGTTGAGAGTTCCCGCCAAATCTGTCCTCCAATCGCGTAGCGTCGCTCCCGACTCCGTAGGGTCCGTGCCTCCTCTCGCTGAGACACTCTCCGGAGATATAGAAGAAGGAGAGAGCGTCGACGAGACTCGATCACATTACATTTCCTTCTCCTTCTCCCAGATATTCTCGATTTCTGTAGCCTCCCCAATCTCGAAGCGCATTTCCCGATTTCTAGGTCTTTTCTCTCACTCGATCTCTGCTTTTTTTGGTCGATTTTGCTGTTTGTGCTTCGATTCTGGATCGCGGGACTGGATTTTTGGAATGTGGAGGATTTGTGAATGATATTGTGTTGTTGAGTTTGGATTCGAGTTCTGTTTGGTTGCTGAGAAAGTGCGGGGGTTGGGAATAAGAGGAGCCGATTTGAGTTGATTTGTGCTTTTTTTTTTGTGATCGAATTTGGCTGAGATTTTGATGTTAGTTCTCTGATTCTGAATCCTGTGACTGGCGTTTTGTTTGTGGAGGATTTGTGAACGATAGTGTGTTGTTGAATTTGAATTTGTTTTCGAGTTCTGTTTGGTTGTTGAGAAAGTGCGGGAAATGAAAATTAGAGGAACCAATTTGAGTTGATTTGTGCTTTTTGTTGATGGAATTTGGTTGTTTTTTTTCTTTTGATTCTGAAATTTGTGACTGACATTTGTGGTTGTGGAGGATTTGTAAATGCTAATGTCTTGTCGAATTTTAGTTCGAGTTCTGTTTGGCTGCTGAGAAAGCGCGGGAATTGAAAATAAGAGGAACCAATTTGAATTTTGTTTTGGATCTTAGGTTTCTAATTGACTAGCTTAGTCAAGGTTCAGTTGTATAATCGAGGCTGTTCATTAGTTTTCAGCATTTCTACTCGCGTCCCACATCGGAAAGATGTGAATCAAATTGAACTCTTAGGTAGATTAGCTTAGACTCAAGGTGGGCTGGTTTTACCAACTTCAATGATTAAGGAGCTTTTGGTTTAGAAATTGTGCTCGGATCTATAAGAACCTGGTTATCGTGTATTTCAGCTTTTGCATGATTTGTTTTCTTTATTTGAATTTTGCATAGAAGCTTTTTACTGTGCACTGATACTTTATTTGAATTTTGCATTGAAGCAAAAAGTGAACAAGGAAATATGAGCAACACTACAGGCCACAATCTGCTCCATCCAAGTTCTCTTTCCCCAGCGGTTTTGGGGCCCCAAAGAAAGATTAGTTCTTCTGTCATTCCCAGAAATGTTTTGGTTAAAGCCGTCCCTTCAAATCAAGGGACATTGCGGATAAGGAAGACACTGTCCACTTCATTCTCTGGGAACAAATTGAAATTGAGGAGACCAAAGTTAAAAATGGGTAAATCTCGTCCAGCTTTTGGTATTCAAGCTGGTCTAAGATCAGGTCCTGGAACCCAGGTAATTTTATACAGAAAAGAATCGAGAAGTTTTTGTTTTGGTTTTGATTTGCTTGTTATGATGTATATTTTGGTAGAGCTCCGAATTTCATTTCATGACCTTGTGGACTCTAGACCGTAGCTTGCATTTAGTTCCACGAGGCTATGGTCATAAATGCGTCAATACGAAGAGAAACAAAAGTTCAGATATTCAGTTTTATGAAATGAACGTTTTTGTAATACTGAATTTTGAGTACAGTTTTTGTACTTAGAGGTATTGACAGTAAGTTCATAAATTTCGGTTTAGGAAATGAACATATTTTCCCATCTAATACTAGCAAATAAATCCGGCTTATTTATTGCTAGTATAAGTATAGCTCATATTCTTTTTTTAGTTACTAATTTTACAATAGCAAAAATCATATAAAATGTTATTTGGATGTGTTGAATTGATCAACTTTTGCCTTATAACAGCATGCAGGAAAATTCAACCTTGAAGGGAATATTGATATGGAGGTATGTTCACTTAAAACTTTGTTTAGTTAAGCTTCGCCGAACCTGAGGTACTTGCAACTCATAGAAGTTCCATCTTTCAAACTGATCAGGTTGGCATTGATGCTTCAAGTTCTGGGTCTGCGACTCGAGTTATTATTCAGGTCACCAATAGCAGTGACTCGTCGGTTCTGCATTGGGGTCTGATTCAGGATATGCAGGCGTAAGTTTGGATTTGTTGCTCTCAACCAATTCGTGTCAAATCAAGTGTTTTACTTTTTGAGGTTTCATCTTTTCTCTTTCAGAAAATGGTTACTTCCTTCTCATCGTCCCGATGGGACCAGAGTATTTGAAGACAGTGCCCTCAGAAGTCCTTTTGTGAAAGTAAGTTTTAAATGGCATCAAGAGTTCACCTGCATTGTATCTGCAGTTCATTGTTCGTCTAACTGTTTATTATGTATGTTTAGTCTGGCTCCGATTCCGTCCTTCAAATAGAGATCAACGATCCCGGAGTGCAAGCTATAGAATTCCTCGTCGTCGATGAAGCCCAGAACAAATGGTGAGCTTTCATTTTGCCCGAGCTAGATCTTTTATTAGTACATCTATTAATATCCATTTCAATTTGTGACAATCTTTGAAGTTGGTATTATATTAGATTTGCTTCAATAGAATACAAGAGAAGCTCTCCTTATATAGGAGGAGAAAGAATAATCTAGAATAAGAACATTCTAGATATGGGCTATAGGAATACTCTAGATATGGGCTAATTCATAAACAAGCTAAGTGGGCTTTTATGTACTTGGGCTTATAAGATTAACACCCCCCCTCAAATTGATGTGGGTTGATCAACCAACATTAATTTGCCTCCAAGAAACTGATGACGGTGGCGAGGGAGAGCTTTAGTGAAGATGTCTGCGATCTGGAGATTCGACGGAACATGAGGAAGTGACAACACTTGAGAGTCATATGCATCACGAATGAAGTGACAGTCTACTTCGATATGTTTGGTGCGTTCATGATAGACAGGATTCGCTGTAATATGAATGGCACTGGTATTATCGACATGGAGAGGAGTAGCTCCGGGAGACAAGAATCCCAATTCTGATAGTAAACCACGCAACCAAATGATCTCCGAACATGCTTGAGACATAGCGCGATATTCAGCTTCCGTGGAAGATTTGGAGACACGATCTTGCTTTTTACACTTCCAAGAAATCAGAGCAGGGCCCAAAAATACGCACCAACCAGTCGTAGAGCGTCGAGTGTCTGCACAACCTGCCCAATCTGCATCACTATATGCGGAGAGATGAAGTGAAGTGCCCGAAGGAAAATAAATTCCCTTGGTAACTGTACCCAACAAGTAGCGTAGAATACGGCGCACAGCGGGCATATGCAGATGTCGAGGAGACTGGAGATATTGGCTAACTTGTTGAACCGCAAATGATAAGTCTGGCCGACTAATAGTGAGATAGACCAAGCTACCCACCAGTTGACGATACACTGTTGGATCGGGGAGGAGATCGCCTTCCTCTTTGCGTAACTTCACATTCAACTCCATTGGAGTGTCAACTGGGGAACTGCCTCGAATGCCTGATGAGTCAAGTAGATCATTGGCATACTTAGCCTGATTAAGAAAGATTCCCGTCGAGCCTGTACGAACCTCTAGGCCTAGAAAGTATGTGAGCGGCCCAAGATCCTTCATATGGAACGATTTGTGAAGATGAAGCTTTAACTGGGCAATCAATTGGCTATCAGTGCCTGTGATAACAATGTCATCCACATATACCAGAAGGATGACAACCCCTTCACATGAATGACGAAGGAACATAGAAGTATCATGCTTGCTGGGCTGGAAGGAGAAATCGCGTAATGCAGACCTAAATTTTTCATACCATGCACGAGGAGCCTGTTTCAATCCATAGAGAGATCGTCGGAGTTTACAAACCTTGGAGGTCGGGCCAGTAAACAATCCCTGTGGTACCTTCATGTATATGTTCTCCTTTAAATCACCATGTAAGAAGGCATTTTTGACATCCATTTGGCTCAAAGTCCATCCTTGGGAAGCTGCAATGGCCAATACAGTCCGAATAGTTGTCATTTTTGCCACCGGAGCAAACGTCTCCTCATAGTTTACACCATACTCTTGTCGATTTCCCAAGGCCACTAACCGAGCTTTGTATCGTTCAATGCTTCCGTCAGCTCGAATTTTAACTGAGTAGACCCATTTGCATCCGAGAGGAGTAACACCAGGGGGACACTGGACAATATCCCACGTGTGGTTCAACTCCAGTGCTCTGAGTTCCTCTTGCATTGCCTGCTTCCAACAATCCAGCTTGGCTGCCTTGGAATACCCTGAGGGAATCTCAACAGAGGATAAAGTAGTAGCAAGAGCAGAAGTGGAAGATGAAAACCCATACCGATCTGGTGGTATTGAATGGCGCGTGGATCGTCGAAGGGGAACCACTGTCTCTGTATCTAAGTCACAATTATCTGTTGGAACTTCCATATCCCCAGTGTCATCTGAGATGTCTGCAGGGACCTCAGTAAGGTCGAGATCCGGAAGTGCAGAGGAGAGTGCATCGGGACCAGGATCAGTCGGAGGGAGCGTGGTATCCTGTGGACGACGTCTCGTGTAAACCACACCTGGTCGGAATCTGACGCGGGTGGAAGGGACAGACGGTTGAGGTGGACCTGTGATGTGTTCAAACTCCGGTAAAGTAACATAAGAGTCTGTATCAGGCGTAGACCGAGGATAGAAATACTGATTTTCAAAGAAGACCACATTCCTAGACACCCGAATTTTGTTGGATTTAGGATCAAAACAGACAAACCCCTTTTGAGAAGTACTATACCCAAGGAAAACACAACGAGAGGATTGAGCAGACAACTTAGTGCGTTCGACACGAGGGAGGAGAACAAAACAGACACACCCAAAAGGACGGAGATAAGAGTATGACGGAGTCTTCTGATGGAGACGAAAGTAAGGGGACTCGAGATTTAGAACCTGTGATGGAAGTCGATTAATCAGATAAACTGCCGTGGATAAAGCTTCAACCCAGAAACGGGGAGGAACTGAAGACTCAATGAGAAGAGTACGAACAATGTCTAAAAGATGTCTATTTTTGCGCTCGGCCACGCCATTTTGTTGTGGGGTGTCAACACAGGAGTGTTGAGCAATAATTCCCTTTTCAGACAGAAAATCAGAAAACGGATTAGACATATATTCTTTACCTTGATCACTACGAAGAACTTTAATGCTCATAGAGAAATGATTTTCTATATAAGCAAGAAGTTCCTTAAATTTTCCAAACACCTCAGATTTAGAACGAAGAAAATATACCCAAGTAAACCGACTGTAATCATCGATAAATGTGACAAAATATTTATAGTGCGAGTGAGAGAGAACTGGCGAGACTCCCCACAAATCACTATGAATGATGTCAAAACACTGGGAAGCACGACTACCATGTAAAGGAAAAATTAGAGTTTTACTTTTCCCCATTTTGCAAGCATCACATTCAAGAGACGAAGAAGTAAAAATCTTATTACCCAAAATACCAGAACGAACCAAATGGTTCATTACTTTGGAATTAGGATGGCCAAGACGCCTATGCCAAATCCTATCTAGAGATGGAGAACAAGAAAAAACAGGAAAAACAGGCTTAAGTTGAGACGACCGTAGTGGAAAGAGACGTCCAATCTTAGGGCCCTTCGCTACCAGCTCCCCCGAGTCCTGATCCTGCACAACACAACCAGTCGAAGAAAATTTCACATCACAATTTTGATCAATAAGTTGACCAACAGATAACAGACTAGTAGATAATTTAGGACACACTAAAACATCTGTAATCTTATTAGAAACATCCCCAACTGCAGTTATTGGTAACTGACTACCATCAGCTGTCTCCACCCGGGAATTGCCCACATATGGACGAACATTATGTAAATCCTTAGTTGTAGAGGAGACATGGTTGGCAGCTCCAGAGTCCATAAACCAAGTAACGGGAGAGGATAAATTTTTACCTTGCAATCCCAGAGCAGAAAAGGCAGACACAATAATTTGTTGTACCAGATCAGGAGTTAGTGTCGGGCATGGGGGTGCAGAAGATGGAGCAGAATTGCCTACCGGGATCATGGGAGGAATCGCTGCATGATATGTGGGTATAGGAGACTTCCCTTCGAGAGACATCTCCACGAGGTCGACGCGTAGGACATGTCTCGAGAGCATGGCCAGGCTGCTTGCAATACCTGCATTGCACACTGCATTGACTAGCGTAGTGCCCAAATTGATGACATGTGTAGCATTCAACCTGCCGTATATCCCGTGGTCCAGTCTGAGGTCTGGCACGCGGAGTCTTGGTGGCAGGAAGGGGCCGAGCAGTGTAAGGAGTCCGAGCAGCATAAGCCATCGATGAATGCCCTTGTTCCAATATCCCCTGAGTGAGCATGCGTTGCTCCTCTCGGAGAAGCTCGCCAAAACAGACATCTAAAGATGGAACAGGAATCCGATTAAGCAGTGACGATCTGACTGGTTCAAACTCTGGACGGAGACGCATCATAAACAATGTCCGCTGGCGACTCAATAAGCTTGTCTGAACGGTGAGGAGTGACTCAGCTGGCACCTCTGCAAGGGTGATGTCCATGTACTCGGCCCACAACACCAATAAGGCCGAGTAGTATTCCTGAACCGAACGGGTTTCTTGCTGGAAGTTGGATATGTCCAATTCCAATTGAAATAGACGGGCCGAGTTATCTTGGTAATAAACTCGACGGAGATAGGCCCACATATCTTTAGCTGTGCGATAAGGGCGTAGGTTAAGGACAATCTGGGGGTCCACTGAACCCACAATCCAGCTACGAAGTTGGGCATCCTTGATTTCCCAGTCTGCGGGACGAACATGATCAACCGTTGCAGACTCATTAACTTCACCGGAGTCATTGGGAGGCTT
Organism: Geranium rotundifolium; assembly: GCA_963920655.1. Taxonomy (NCBI): domain Eukaryota; kingdom Viridiplantae; phylum Streptophyta; class Magnoliopsida; order Geraniales; family Geraniaceae; genus Geranium; species Geranium rotundifolium. The sequence continues at coordinate 1,168,709 of OY987316.1, read as the reverse complement.
CCCGGGCTCTACAATGTGATCCCAGAGACCTTTTCCTGTCACAAATGTCTCAAATTGAAAAGCCCAGGTGGCGTAATTCTTGCCCGTAAACCGAATAACAATGTTATCAAACTTATCCATGAATAATCCAGAAAAAATGGGACAGCAAGAACCTGGTGGTGGCGCCGAAGAAAAATATCAGAAAGAAACTCGCAGAGATACCGAAAATAAGGTACGGTGCCGGAGGTAATTGACTAGATCCAACGGAGGCTTCGGAGACGGAAATCGGGGCCGAAATGTGGAGACCGGAGCTCGGGAACGGAGCCTAGAGCTGATAACGGAGATGGAGACGGAAAAAAACTAAATAAGCTCTGATACCATGACAATTTTTGAAGTTGGTATTATATTAGATTTGCTTCAATAGAATACAAGAGAAGCTCTCCTTATATAGGAGGAGAAAGAATAATCTAGAATAAGAACATTCTAGATATGGGTTATAGGAATACTCTAGATATGGGCTAATTCATAAACAAGCTAAGTGGGCTTTTATGTACTTGGGCTTATAAGATTAACAATTTGCAGGTTTAAAAATAATGGTGGTAACTTTCATATTAAAATACCCGTGAAAGGCGAGTCGGGTCAAAACGCTTCAGTTCCCGAAGATCTTGTACAGGTTCAGGCTTATCTGAGGTGGGAAAGAAATGGCAAACAGATGTATACTCCAGAGCAAGAGAAGGCAAGTTATAAATAATTAAATACTCATGTTGTTTTTGAAGTCTTCATTAATATGATAATTGTGTTGAGTGTGTTTTGTTAGTAGGTCGAAATTGAAGATAAATTTATTTCATTAGAAGTTACATACCTTGATTAGAGCTTCATCCCGGGATAACTTTACCCCATAATCGCGAAGCTCTAATCATGAATAAAAAAATACTAGTTCTTTGAAAAAGTGAGGTCAACTCGCGAAGTTTACAAAATCTTAACACTACATTAAAATTAAAAATTACACATGCAATTAAAGAATTTTGCGAGTGTTGATCCATCATTTACCTTACCTTTTGTAAGAACTAGTAAATTTTGCTCTTCTTCAGATTAGTTTGATATTTTTTCAAGTAGATATTTTCTAGTATAATCTCATTCTTTTCCCTCGTGTTTATGTGCTAAATTTTATAAACAGATGGAATTTGAAGAAGCGAGAAGAGAGTTGCAAACTCAACTGGAGAGAGGAGTCTCCGTCGATGAGCTAAGGAAAAATATGACCAGAGGAGAGAGCCAAAGTAATGTCGCAACACAACCAGAGAGCAGCAACAAACAACATTACACTTCTGAAAGGATTCAGCGTAAGAAGAGGGACTTGATGCAACTTCTTAACAAATACGAAGCAAAACCAGGTGAGGAACAACATTCAGGTTCAGCCAAACAAAAAGTCCCGACAGCAGTAGAGATTTTCGCCAAGTCAAAGGAAGAGCCAGAAGGCGATAACAATGTGAACAAGAAGAAAATCTTCAAGCTTGGTGACAAGGAGCTTCTGGTGAGACAGTGATCCACTTTCTATTAAGAGATTCTTTTCGGAATTAATTTTGAAATCCTTACTCGTTTATATAGGTGCTTGTAACCAAGTCTGCTGGGAAGACAAAGATTCATTTGGCGACAGATATGAAAGAACCCGTCACTGCTCACTGGGCGTTATCTAAGAAAAAGGGAGAGTGGCTGGTAAGATTCTCGAATCGACTAACTAAATAGGGAGAATTGCATAAAGGTGCCCTATGATATGACACTGTTTGATGATGACATATGTTATGATTTTCAGGCACCACCTCGAGATGTACTGCCCGCTGGTTCAAATGCTTTAGAGGGTGCCGCTGAAACACAACTTGCTAGCAATGTTTCTACCGGTCCTTCGTATGAGGTACGCTGAGATGAATGTTATCTGATTCTTTACTTCAAGATTATCTCTGAGCAATATGTTTGATATATGTGAACTGCGGCTTTCTTAGACTACATTCCATTTTCAGGTCCAATCAGTCGAAATAGAGATAAAAGACGACAGTTTTGTAGGAATGCCATTTGTGCTTGTGTCTGGTAGCAACTGGATAAAGAACAATGGCTCAGACTTCTATGTTGATTTTGGTTCTAAGCAACTCCAAAAGGTTCCTCTCTACCAATATATGATTGGCAATTGTACATTAGTCTTATGAGGTCTTTTTAGAGCTGTAACTAGATTACATTACGTCCCGATTTAATACCTTGAGTTTACTCGCAGAAGGATGCTGGTGATGGTAAGGGTACTGCCAAGGCTTTGCTTGATAGAATAGCAGATTTGGAGAGTGAGGCACAGAAGTCATTCATGCACCGGTTAGTAATTTCTGAGGACTTCGATTAATTTGGAATTATGTCTGCTTAAACGAAATGATGTGGATAAGGTTATTTTCTCCCAATAACATTAAACTTGTACTCTTGGCCCTTTTAGAAGTATAAGAAAGATGTTCCTTAATTTACTTACTATTTTTGAAGAAAGAACTCATTCATTGATTTTTTCAGATTTAATATAGCATCAGACTTGATGGGTGAAGCCAAAGAAGCCGGAGAATCTGGCCTTGCCGGAATTTTAGTGTGGATGAGGTTCATGGCTACGAGGCAGCTCATATGGAATAAAAACTACAACGTCAAGCCACGGTACGAGACATTGACTCAAGCATTTGACGTATCATATATTTTTGTCCAGTGGAATTCAAATTTCCACTAATTGGGCCCTCTTAATGAACTTGCATTCTATTTCTTCTATTTTTACAGTGAAATCAGTCAAGCACAGGATAGGCTTACGGGCATGCTCCAAAATATGTACATCAACCAACCAGAGTATCGGGAACTTCTGCGTGTGATTCTCTCAACCGTTGGTCGTGGAGGTGAAGGTGACGTGGGACAGCGAATTCGCGATGAGATCCTTGTTATCCAAGTCAGTACGAGACTGTGAGATCTTTGTTTTCAAATGTGTATTGGATTTTGCAGTTAGGGGATTAATTTAAATTTGATTGCAGAGAAACAACGATTGTGAAGGTGGAATGATGGAGGAATGGCACCAGAAGTTACATAATAACACGAGTCCGGATGATGTTATAATCTGTCAGGTACTAAAATTTCAAATAATTTATTTTTGAACAAATTGCATTGTATTATTTATTGTTTCTTACCAATACTGTTCCTGCAGGCATTATTGGACTATCTCAAAAGTGACTTTGATATTAGTGTATATTGGAAAACTTTGAATGATAACGGAATCACCAAAGAGCGCCTTCTGAGCTATGACCGTGCTATCCATAATGAACCAAATTTAAGGCCGGATCAGAAGGATGGTCTTCTACGTGATCTCGGAAGCTACATGAGAACATTGAAGGTAGAATTTCAAAACTTCTCAACTCATATTTTATCCCATATTTATCGGACGTGGGAGTCAACAATACTGTCCCAATCCAATACTAGCCCACCCGCCTGGCCCGATGAGATATACACATTGACACCCCGCTTGCATAATAATTTGAGTGCAGGCAGTTCATTCAGGAGCTGATCTTGAGTCTGCGATTTCTAATTGTTTGGGCTACACAGCTGAGGTAATTTTAGTAACCATCTTGGACTTTCCTGTGTATATTGTCACACTTTTGCAAGAGGGTGTTGTGTATTTAATAATGGCAAAAATGTGCTGTGAACATTTAATTTTTGTGCAAAATGTCTGTATTTGTACAAAAATGTCGAAATTGCAATTAAAATGAACCATTTTGCCATTTTCTCTAGAATTTAAAATGAATTTGAACTTTTTTCAGGGTAAGGGTTTCATGGTTGGAGTGCAGGTAAACCCTGTATCTGGATTGCCATCAGGATACCCGGTAATGTTATCGATTCCGTTTTGATTTTTATTACATCATATGAGTTTTATTAGATTAGGTGCATGTGTCCAACATATCTTTCAACAGGAGCTTCTTCGATTGGTTATGGAACATGTTGAAGATAAGCATGTAGAAGTTCTACTTCAGGTGTGATATTATAATACGAGGTGCAATAATTATATTCTGTCTTCAGATTAATAGATTTTGTAATAACTATTTTGCTGCAGAGTCTGATAGAGGCTCGCCAGGAGCTCCGACCAATGCTCTTCAAGCCTCACGATCGTTTAAAGGATCTTCTGTTTTTAGACATTGCTCTCGATTCCACGGTTAGGACAGCCATTGAAAGGGGATACGAGGAACTGAATAATGCTGGACCTGAGGTAAGTCCTGTTCTCGGTTACCGGTAGTGTTTTAGCTGTGGAATAGTGACACTTTCTTGATCCGATGATTCCTTACATTATGCAGAAAATTATGTTCTTCATCTCTCTGGTTCTTGAGAATCTCGTTTTATCGGCAAGCAATAATGAAGATTTCATTTATTGCATGAAGGTAAATATTTCTCATAAATTGAGTTTGAAATCCTGTCAATTATGTTGTTTTCATGTTCCAAACCTTTTATGGAATCGAAGTCTTAGAAAAAAGGGAAAATGGCAAAAACATACCGTATACTATCACATTTTTGCAAGAGGGTGTTGTGTACTTTGTTATTGGCAAAAAAATGTTGTTATGTTTCCAGTGTATCTCTTAGAAATTCATGAGATAATTGTATCTCTTCACTTCATTTTTTACGGCGTCATTAACAGTGTGCCAAAGAAATAGTTGACAGATAATTTTTGCAATAAACCTAATAGCACACAACAATTTTTTGCAATTATCCCTAAATTCACTGTCTGAACTTATTTCATTGTTTATGTAGGGATGGGATCATGCTCTCAACATGTTCGCGAGTAAAGACCATCACTGGGCGTTATATGCAAAATCGGTTCTTGACAGAACCCGCCTAGGACTTGCAAATAAGGCAGAATGGTATGACAGAACTTTGCAACCATCTGCTGAGTATCTTGGAACACTACTTGGAGTAGAGGAATGGGCTGTACGTATAAAAATCTGACAACTTCGTTTAATGAATATGGGTAAATATGTTCTTATTCGAGATTTTAATGTACGGCAGTTGAACATTTTCACTGAAGAAATTATCCGTGCTGGTTCTGCTGCTTCCCTGTCCATGCTTCTCAATAGACTCGATCCGGTTCTTCGGAAGACTGCTAATCTCGGAAGGTTTTGTATTTTCTCGTTGAAACATCATATATAGATGGGAAAATTGCAACAATGTGTCCTATTATATGACACTTTTGCAAAATGGGGTTGTGTTGTTTGTTAATGGCAAAAAGGTATTGTGTTTGCATTTTTTGCAAAATGTGTGTATTTTGATAAAAATGACGAAATTATCTTGAAAATATTTTTTTTCTTGCAAAAGTGTCATATAACAGGGTACGTTTTTGTAATTTTCCCAACATCATATACAGATTGGTGATATTTAACGTATAAAGTTGTTATGTGATTTGGTTGGCCTGGAACAGTTGGCAGGTTATCAGCCCCGTTGAAGTTACGGGATATGTAGTCGTGGTTGATGAATTGCTTGCTGTTCAGAATAAAACCTATGACCAACCTACAATATTGGTGGCGAAAAGTGTAAAGGGCGAGGAAGAGATCCCTGATGGTACAGTCGCTGTGCTGACTCCGGACATGCCAGATGTACTGTCCCATGTCTCGGTGCGAGCAAGAAACTGCAAGGTGTGAGCAAGACCTATCATATCATGAATTTCTTGTGTAAATTTTGGCGGATCCTCGCGCTCTAGGCCGACTTCTTTTGTTTTTGGCAGGTTTGCTTTGCAACATGCTTTGATCCAAATATTCTTGACGATCTCCGAGCAAAGGAAGGGAAGTTACTATGCCTGAAACCTACATCTGCCGATGTAGTTTATAGGTAATGGCTCGTTTGAATGAGTTCATGCAGCATATAGCATAAATGACATTTCAATTTTCAGGCCAATGTGATTTTTTCATATTATATTTTTAGTGAGGCGAAGGAAGGCGCTCTAGGAGATAATAGTTCGTCTCAATCAAAAGACGACGGTTCCTTGCCATCTTTAAAGCTGGTGAAGAAGCAGTTCACTGGAAAGTATGCCATTTCATCAGGGGAGTTCACAAATGAAATGGTTCGTCTGTTTTTTCTTTTTACTTCTGTTTCTTATATTTTCTTCCAAGTTTTGTGTAATTCACGTGTCAATCGTGATCTTTTAGGTTGGAGCTAAATCGCGTAACATCGCTTACTTGAAAGGAAAAGTACCATCTTGGATTGGTATTCCTACGTCAGTCGCCCTTCCATTTGGAGCATTCGAGAAGGTTCTTTCAGATAATTCGAATCAGGTTTTTCTCTTTCTCCAAACTTCCCTATTGTGTCATGTCTCCAACACTAAGTCTGTTCTATTGTAAATCCCGACTGGTTTTGCCTTTACATAACAGGCGGTGGCGGACAAGTTGGCGACGCTGAAGAAAAAGCTAGGGGAAGGTGAATCCAGCGTCCTTAAAGAGATCCGCGAGACAGTTCTGCAACTCGCTGCACCATCCGAGCTGGTATGTTTCTTTTGTAACGCCAAGCCCTTATGTTTTTGCTGGATATAATACTTACACATAAGGAACTCCACGATAGGCCTTTCCAAAGACTAATCGCTTATGTAATATCATGTTTTTTTCGACGGGGCAGGAAGTTTATGCAGTAGTTTTTTTTTTTTTTTACTTTTAGGTGAAGGAGTTGAAAACTAAGATGCAGAGTTCAGAGATGCCTTGGCCCGGGGATGAAGGCGAACAACGATGGGAGCAAGCATGGACAGCTATAAAGAAGGTAATGTCATTAGATTTGAGTGTTTTCAGAATTACATAATAGTAGGCTGGGTTATAACATTATTTGTTATAATCATTTTATAAAAATCTTGATTCTTAATTTCAGAGTAATTTCGTAATTTTTGTAAAAATACACACATTCTACCCAAAAATGCAGGGTTCACTGCACATTTTTTCTATTAACAAAGTACACAACACCATTTTGCAAAAGTGTCATATAGAGCACATTTTTGTCATTCTGATTTATCTGTGACAATGCAGGTGTGGGCGTCAAAGTGGAACGAGAGGGCCTACTTCAGCACGAGAAAGCTGAAGCTTGACCACGACTGTCTCTGCATGGCAGTCCTCGTTCAGGAAATCATCAATGCTGACTATGCATTCGTTATCCACACGACGAATCCATCGTCCGGAGACACCTCAGAGATATATGCTGAGGTATGCATTGTAGTGTTATTTCGAGCTTTGGGCAGAAATGTGAAGATCTTGATTGGATCTGTCTCTCCTCTTAAAAGGTTGTGAAAGGTTTAGGAGAAACTTTAGTCGGAGCATATCCGGGTCGTGCTTTGAGTTTCATCTGCAAGAAAAACGATTTGGACTCTCCTCAGGTAAATATACAAAGTTTAGCCAAATTATCTTGATGAACATGTTTAAGAATTCAGAACTTAACCTGAAGGTTCCTTTTTCCATATGTTCTTTTCTGGTTTCACTTATTTAGAGTTTTGGAAACTTTTCAGGTTTTGGGGTACCCTAGCAAACCCATTGGCCTATTTATACGTAGATCCATCATTTTCCGATCTGATTCCAATGGCGAAGACTTGGAAGGTTATGCTGGTGCTGGCCTTTACGACAGGTAATGCCACAAATTTTGATTAAACCTTACTGTTTTTGGTTGTGCGGGGAGGCATAGGTAGAGGTGTATCGGACTCTGATGTCATGTCTCTTTATTCACATCTTCCCGATGCGGATTTCCTGACACACTTAAAATTGAGAATCCACATCTTGATCGTGTGGGAGGCATCATGACAACAGGGTATAGATGGAGATGGACCCGACTTTGATGTCGCGTCTCTTGATTCACATCTTTTCGATGAGGATCCACATTTTGATTTTGTGGGATGTGACATTATGACATAGAGTATAGATGGAGATGAATCAGACTCTAATATCGGGATGAAACCCGATTCACTTAAAAAGTTAATGCATAATTTTAAGAGAGATCAATGCAAAAACAAACAAGCAATCGAAGTAAATCAATAATAAGAACATAAAATAATTCACGTGATTTACCAACAATGTATCAACTATACCCACCGACAGAGGAAGAGAATTTTACTAGAGAAACGATATACACCAAATTATTTGGATCCTTTAATATATGTATAGGTATATTACACTTTCATACTCAAAATAGTACACAAAAAGCCTAATATGTCAAAACCTCGACAAACGTAATATCCTAATGTATCAACTTTATCGATCAGTTTGTCATAACAACTCATTCAATAGACATAACATACCGTCATACCAGTTATGTTAGGACATAACATATTGTCCTAATTCGATTCAAAATATATCTAACTCTTTTGTGCTGTCCTAATTCGGTTCAAAATATATCTAACTCTTTTGTGCAGTGTGCCGATGGACGAGGAGGAGAAGGTGGTGCTCGATTATGCGACCGACTCTCTGATGACCGACGGCAACTTCCGGCAGAAAATACTGGCCAGCATCGCACGCGCCGGGCACGAGATCGAGGAGCTCTACGGCTCTGCTCAGGACATTGAAGGCGTGATCAGGGATGGGAAGCTCTACGTTGTCCAGACAAGACCACAAATGTGACGATTTAAGGTCTCTTCGACTCTTCCTACTAATTGGTCCCCAAGGGATCATAAAGAAAATAAATACTAATTAATATACATATACCAACAAATATTTGTATGTACATATATTCAATTGTAATTGTAATAAATATTTATACAACATAATATAAAATCTGGTACTGCCGAATTGAGCAGTTTATGTCATTTTGATTTTGGATCGTTGATTAGTTTTGCTGTACATCCAGTAAAAGTTAAACTAAATTTAATGAAAAATTATGTGATTAATTATATATTAAACAAGTCAATTTGCGAGTTTATAGAATGCTAATGAATTGAGCTAGAGTTTGGATCGGTTATCAAAGAACTTGGATCAGTTTGGCTGATTCGACTTAGTATAATTTAAATTATACTTCATGAAAAATATATGTAAGTAATTAGATATAATTAAGTTGGTTCACGAGTCTACAAAAGCATGATGAGTTGGACCCAATATCAGCCAATTAATTAATCAATCTCACATTTTAACTCAAATCCAACTTGAACTCGATTGCGAGCTAATATTTAATAAATTGAGATTCAACTAAATTTATACATATTTTTTACTTTTAAGTAACATTAAGTTCGGCATTTGTGTATCATTCTCGTCTAGTGTATTAATCATATATCAGTAATCTATTTTCAATCATTCTCATCAACTAAAAATAGTCATTATTACACAAAACTATGGGTCTCATGATTGAATATTTAGGCCTTTATTATGGTAATAATGGAAACCTTTTTTGGTTTCTTTTCATGCGAAAAATAAATAAATAAGATTGAAAGCTAAGAATGTGACGAGATTGCTTTATATATACATCATAATTAGTCACATTTATTTAATAAATAATAAATATGATGTTGTTACCTTCAATCTCTACATGGTACTTTCTATAAATATTGAATTAAGACATAATTAATTACAAATGTAATATACATACACATGTTCAAAACAACAAATCAAGTAAAATTCTTAGATTTTTTTAATTTGTTTGTAGAGATTTAACTTAAAGAATCACACATCGCCAAAAAATCAATTTTTAAAAAATATTTATTATCCAAAAATAGTTTTTAGTCATAATAATGTTGACCAAATTATATATTTGTGATTTATAAAATACGATTAAATCCAATTCCACAGGCGATAACTTAGCTTCACTCAACAACCAACAAAGATTTAGTAAACCTTCTACGTACATAACAATAGGATGGATAAACACAAATTAATTCAAATTAATTTAATCTAATCCTGATTTTTTTTCATTTGAAAAATTCCTGATTTAATTACCATAATCAGTGACGAGTCAACACCTTCTCCTTAATCTACCCGAATTATTTTCACCACGTACCATGAATCTTATTTTGAAACATTCAGATTCTTCCACAGTTTTAGGTTTCTCTACCCAGATTTTCTTTTCCTTCTATAGCTATGCCTGATCATAGATTCAAGCAATATAATACGTATTAGAGTTTTTAATAATTAAATTGATAAAAAAATAATTAATCACAGGTTCAAGCAATGTACACATGTACATATTCGAGTTTTTTATTTTTATTAAATCGATAAAAAAATCGTATTTTTATTTTTCCTTTTTTATGGAGAAAAATGAAGTGAGCCCATTTTATAAATAGACCCAAGTGTAGAGAGCCAAACTCAAAACAGAGCACTCCAAAAAAAAAACAGAGCACTTGCTTCAGGAACAAGAATGTGTGGTGTTGACGTGGCACGATCCAACGGCTCTGCATTGCCCTCTACAAAATGCACCGCCGTCAACGGAGCCGCCGCCGGAAATGGGACGAGCCAGAATCTGTCGCCGGACATTGTAGTAAATCTTGATCAGTGAGTTTTTAAAAAAAAAATTATTTGGGTTTTTGATTAAATTAAGAGTAAATTGCAAAAAAAATATTTATGAACTATACAACATTTTGTAAAAAAGTGGGCGTGAGTTTTCTTTATTGCAATATATAGCCCAACACTTATCATTTCTTTTACAAAAATATGTAATTTTGTCTAAAAATAAAGAAAATAACCGTGAAATTTTATAAAAATAAATTTAACTCGAGTTCGCCAGTTGGTCGGACTCGTTGTTTTCATCGTCGTATTATCAAGCTGCATGCTGATTATATTCAGTCGAAGAAGAAAAAAAACTTAACAGCTCAAATTAATTTTTTTAATTTAGAAAAATTAATTCAAGCGATATTCTCGTCATTTTTAAACAAAATTACACATTTTTATAAAAATCAGAACCTTCGTTACCATTTTTTACAACAAAATAAGTTAAATAATTCATGGGTACATTTTGCAATTTTTCTTTAAGTCAATGATGTTTTTTATGAAAATAAATAAAATGTATTTATTGTGCAGCGGCGATCCGACGGTGTTTGAGCCGTACTGGAGGGGTGTGGGGGACAGGTGTAGGGTTCAGATCGAAGGGCACGAGTTGATGAGCTATTTCAGCGACAAAGGGAATGTGTGCTGGTTTCTGGAGCCGGAGCTCGCCGAGGCTATAAGGAAGCTCCACGCCGTCGTCGGAAATGCGGTCGCCGGCGGCGAGCGCCACGTGGTGGTGGGGACCGGGTCGACGCAGCTGGCTCATGCGGTGTTTTATGCTCTCTCTTCAAACCTCGCCGGAGCAGCGCAGCCCGTCAACGTCGTCGGAGCTGCCCCTTACTACTCGGTAACACGCGTTTTTATTATGATCGCATTTCGTCATTTAATTAAGAAAAAAGTACATATAATTATTTCTGATTATACATCATTGTTAAAATTTGGATCATTCAACTACACTTTAAAGTGAAATGTCTATAGCGTCTTTTGAGTAAATATCTAATTTTCAAAGCTAAAAATCTAACTTCAAATTAAAAAAATAATATTATTTAAGTATGAAAATTAGACTTTTATACCCGAAGGTATTTTTGATTTTTTACTTTCAAAATTAATATTTTTCATCAAAAAAACATGTACCATTTCAAAATTTATAAAACTTGAGTTAAATAAGTAGAAATAACATATAGTTCTGATAGTTATATCTCTACTTTTTTTTCGAAAAGAAGTTATCTCTACTTTTTTCCTTTAAACAGTGTACATTTTACAATTTACCCTAAAATTAAAAAATTTAATATAAAACCAGGTAAAATAAATAATAAAAAATTCACATATTTTCATGCTTTGTCTCGTCTTTGGTATTGTGAAGTTCCACTATATATTTTTTTATCAAGTAGAACAACAATAATTCAGAAATTTTTAATATAATATATGTGCCAATATTCAATTACATAGCATTCTGTATCAATAAGTCTCACATCTTGATAAAAGAAAATTCTTTTTGGATATATGTATCTATAGATCTATTTTCTTTCAATCGATCGGACCTTTTAACAGGAAAGTTAAATCATTATATTATTGGTTAGAAAAAAAATACCTAAAGAGCATTTTTCAAAATTTGAAATTTAATGAGATGTTATAGATTATTTAAAGTGGATAATTAGCAATTGAGTGAGCCCAATGTGTGGAGAAAATAGAAAGAGGTTTGTGTGAAAGGAGACAGAACATGTTTGTTTGCAATAACGAGGAAGAACAGACATGTCTACTCAACATGTGTTTTGGATTCTGGGACAGAACCATAGTAACATGGCCTTGTCTTGTGACAGTGTCTATGTTCTTGGGACTGTCACTGAAGTTGCTTCATTTCATTACACTTCTTGGCCTTGGAGATGGCAAGATCTTGATCTTAGCTCAGTTGGGTACCAAAAAACATGGAAGTTAATGAATGGCATTTGGAGAACACATGGAAGTTAATGAATGGCATTTGGAGAACACGTGGCAAGCTCGAGGTTCATCGACTGGTTAAACACTTGAATTTTGATCTCGATGACTACAGTTCGAGTCTTAATAGTGTTATATCAACGCCACCGCGATTCATATTTGCTATCCCGTCGGATCGGGGTTTTCGTATCCCTATTAGAGTTATTGGGTATGCGTCAGGTTTGTGATATCTTGCGTATCTACGAAATATCAGCATGTTCGTTTTGTGGGATATTGTCTATTTATAGGATGTCAACGTTGCGGGTTCGAAACAAATTTAATGATTTATGTCCTCTATTGTAGTAATGGATCGAAGATATCGGATCCCTATCGTGTTCATGAACTTTCGTCATCCATACTCGAGTTCAAATCTTGATTCACTGATAAAAAAACTTGGGTTACTAAGGGTGTGTGTGCACGCATGTATAACGGTAAGCGCTAGTCGGGCGGAGAGAATCTTGTAGGGACTAGTCGGAAATTAAATGGATTGAAAAATTAATAAAAGATTAATTAGGAACGTCAAGGATTACTCGTATTAGTTGAGATTTTTAAAACACTGATATCATAAAATTTAGTTACTCTTTAGGTTGTGTTTGGTAATATCGTAATCAATATTCAAATATCTAATATGTATATCATGCAGTCGTATCCGAGCGAGGCGGATTACCTACGATCAGGTCTGTATAAATGGGGAGGAGATGCGCGGTCCTATGATAAGGAAGGGCCGTACATAGAAATGGTGACGTCACCAAACAATCCGGACGGTACTATGAGAGAAGTTGTGGTGAAGAAGAAAGGAGGAATGGTTGTTCATGATCTTGCTTATTATTGGCCGCAATATACTCCCATTACTGCTCCGACGGATCATGACATCATGCTCTTCACCTTGTCCAAATGCACCGGACATGCCGGTTCTCGCATTGGGTAAGTGATTTATTGATCTATTATTAGTTGATTTGTTTTTTGAAATTCGGTCTACTAAATGGATCATACTTTAATATGGTATCATATATTTTTGGTTGTGGGTAAGGATAGCATGGGAAGGATTCAACTGGATTTAGTGATACTTATCTTTTATCTTATCAAATTTGAGACATTAAATCTCCATAGAATTTGGAGTATTTTGCTTTTCTGTAGGATGACAAACGCGGAGTTGAGATAGATTTAGATTTTCTCGTACCCTACTCGGTCACATTATAAACATCGAGTCTCTGTCATGTTCAACGATTTTTACCATCTTTGATTGTGGAAAATCTTTTTTACTTTAGTTGATTTCTTTTAATTTTTTAATAAAAAATAACAAAAACATGATGTATACTATCACACTTTTGTGCAAAAATGTACGTATTTGTATAAAAATGACAAAATTGTCCTTTTAATAGTTCTTACACTAACAATTTGGGTATGTTTTGGTAGGTGGGCACTTGTGAAGGATAAGGGTGTTGCTGAGAGGATGACCAAGTTCATGGAATGCAGCTCAATTGGTGTGTCCAAGGAGTCGCAGGTTCGAGCCGCAAAGATCTTAGGAGTGGTATCCGAAGGGTGCGAGAGTTATGATCCCGACAACTTCTTCATGTTCGGTCGGAACCTGATGGCTGAGAGATGGAAGAGGCTGAGAGAGGTTGTGAAGAGCTCCGTAGTCTTCGATTTGCCCAACTACACTATCGAACACTGTCTCTTTGCTGGAGAGTTCGCCGAGTCATATCCCGGTAAATATATCCTCTGTCTTTGAGGATCGTAATTGTTAAAGTTTTGCGTCGAAAACATATATATCATATCATTATTTGATAAATGACGTAGAGTCTTCTCTCATATTCTTAACTCTAATTTTTGTGTGGGCCAGACTTCAATGCGTTAGTAGACTTAGTAGGTCGTGCCTTTACATTCCACGATTAATCTTCGGTATGGCAATAAATTTAGAATTTGATGGGAATTTGGTACCTTCGATTTCAGGAGTTAGGGATGCAGATTACTAAAAAAAATTTCCTCGGAGCTGCCCCATTGTTATCCCTACAGTGAGGCAAAATATTCGAATCCGACTGAAACTGATATTCTTGATCTGACAAAACATGATCACTGTCCTCCCTAGGTGTTTAACTTGACATTTCCGTTCTTCTGCATGTAGGCACCTATCGTGTTGAACTTTTAGATATGTATTCTTCCGCGCACCGAAATTCCAATCTACACGTAAAAAGGGTATTGGGGCCCCCACCTTTGAACTCGAGTGTATATCTATATATACTTCCACATAAGAAGAATATGTCAGGACTCATCTATCAGTCTGAACTTTTCTCGTATATTATTCCGTGCTCAACACTATTTTTGTTGCAGCATTTGCATGGTTGGAGTGCAAGGACGAGAGGGACTGCGAGAGTCTCCTAAAACAACACAAGATAGTGGCAAGAGGAGGAGTAAGATTTGGGAGCGATGCGAGGTACGCTAGAGTGAGCATGATGAGTCAAGAACCAATCTTCAACCTCTTCTTGGAGAGGCTATCGGCTATCAACACATGATTTATGGTCTTTTAAGGTTTTAGAGACTTGGAAAAATGTGGTTGTTGTTGGATTGTCAGTTTCTTCTGTTTTGTGTTCTAGACTTGCTATTTTTGTTTCATAAATAAGATGAGTAGAAATTTTGTGTTTTATCGTAAATGTGCTTTTAGGGGAATGGCAACGGGGCGGGTTTTTCCTGCCCAAACCCGTCCTAAATTTGATTTATGTTTTTTCTTTTGTTTTCCCCGCCTTGGTGTCAATCGGGCACGAGTAATATCCGTTCCCAAAACCAACAAGTACGTTTAAAAAGTATATAGTATGTTGGAATAGTTTAATTAAGGGATAATTCCAGATACCACCCCCTAAAATATACTAAATCTCGCTCAACACCCCCTAAAACCATTATTCTCACTAGCACCCCTTAAAATGGTCAAAAATCTCAGTTGTTAAAAATTTATTGTAACAAGACAAAAACACCCCTCCCACTCACCCCTCTCTCACCTCTCCCTCACCATACCCTCTCTCTCTCCTCCCTCCCTCCACCGTCGCCGGCGAGCCTCCTTCCGGCCTATCCCCTCCACCACCGCCACTCCTAGCGCCACCTCGAACACCTCCGCCGCCACTGTCAGCCTCGCTTTCCTCCCCTCCTCCGCCCCTCCATCTTCGTACTCTCTTGTGTTGGAAGGCCAGGACAGTGGACACGCGGCGGGAGGGGATTGGCCGGAGGGAGACTCGCCGGAAACGGTGGAGGGAGGGTCCAGTGGGGCAATTTCGGTTATGGAGTGGTGAGGGAGAGGAGTATTTTTGTATTTTTTCAATATTTTTTTGACAACTGAGATTTTTACCCATTTTAAGGGGGTGCTGGTGAGAGTAATGGTTTTAGGGGGTGTTGGGTGAGATTTAGTATATTTTAGGGGGTGGTATTTGGAATTATCCCTTTAATTAAATATAAATATATCGGGAACTAAAGAGATCTGTCAAACGTTTTAATCATCAATAGTTTGAATAACAATACTGTCAGTACGAGGTTTACGTCCACTGTTCTAAGAAAATTTAAGCGCTAGTCAAGTGGAGAGAGCCTTTTGAAGATTAATCGGGCTAACTTAATAAAAATATTATAAAAGATTAATCAATAACTAATCAATAATTAATTGGACAAGTTGATGATTTTTATAACACTAATTAAGTGGCTTCATCACCAAGTGAATATTTCATGATAGATCTGTTCATAAACTAGTACATAAACTATGTACAAAACACAATGCAAATTGTCCAACCAAAATTCAAATTTATTCATCATTTAAATACAAAGTTAGTTTCAAGACACTATATTATATCATTTCACACAGTAACAAAAGCAAAAGAAAACCATAATAATTTGTTTTTCGAAAAAAAAAACATTATGGTTTCACAAAAGCCCTGTATTGAAAACAATTACAATGCACAGAGAAAAAAAAAGAGGCTAGAATTGAAAGTTACTTTCACAAAAAAACTCACTGGTCTCACAACTTGCCTGCCAAAATTCGTAGATTTGCCCGGTCGATCGGAAACAAAATCCGGTGGAAACGGATTTTATACGAGCCTTAATTCGTACTCGCCCGCCATTGTTATGTATCTCACCCATGGAAGCGCCTGGTAACCACTCTTCTCGATGATCTTCAGGTACCGAACCTACAACAGCATTGAAAACACGAACATTTAGATAAATCCCAATTATATAAATATAAATTTCAATCTTCCTGGAAGCTGTCAATTGTATAAGATTATTCAAACTCGTAAGGAATAAAAATGGATAAATAGCAAAATAAATATAAAGTTCATCAATACAACAATAGAACTCAAAAATCCCAACTATATAATTCAATCTTTGTGAAAGGTGTCAACTGTAGAATTTTATTGTTATTGGCATTCAATGAAGATTCATGGTCATTCCATAAGATTATTCGAACTCATGAGAAACAAAAATGAATAAAGTGAGCAAAATAAGTATAAAGTTACAAGGACATTCCTACGTTTCCAAACAAGGCAACAAAGAAACAGATACCGTGTTTTTTGTTGTTGCTTTTTACAGTTCATCAATACAACAATAGAACTTAAAAATCAGAATTAGTTCCTTCAGGTTGAGCTTAGACCTTTGGCAGGCTACATTGAGGCAACAGATTCTACAATCATATTCTAATTACACTGCATTTCTGTTTTGAAGACCTATTTTTTGTTCTTTTTATAATCATCTAAAGGCACAATATATCAATTATTTAATGCAATAAATTTTCATAAACCGATGGAAGTAATTTCTCCACAACAGGTGCAATTTACCAAAGGATGGAATAAGTACTAACCCCTCCACCCCAAAATAAGTGCTTTAGTTGTCTATTTGCAAAAACTAAGCCTTCAAATTTAGTGCTCGACTTCCCACACTTTAACTATCTTTTGGATGGATATTATTTGTAATCCGAGCTTAATTAATTAGCTAAAATGGAAAGGGTTTGCTCTTTGGCGACATCCTTTTTAGGAAAGTATGATACTTATTTGAACTTTACTAATAGCCAAATAACAGAAAACTCATGTTCAGGTAGCAAACCTGGATTCCTGAAACAGTGAAATACGGTATCTCAAACTTCACACGAATAGGAGCCTTTTTCTCGGGAGCTCCCTCTTCAGCAGTTATACTGGGAAGACTGAACTCTGCCCTCAACATATACTCCTGCAAAATTAAGATTTACATATATAAAATAGCATTCCTGGCCATAACTGCACAGTCTGCACTAATTAATATATTTACGCAAAATAGATGATAAAATTGTGATGAGTCCAAAACTCGCACCTTACCACCTGGAAAGGATTTGATTTTCCAGACCAATGAATCGCTTTCAGGGGTATATGCCGCAGATCCCATTGATGTTCGAACATTTGGATTTGTAGCATCATAAGGCACCGGCAACTCAATTTCAACATTTGTGGCAGTGCTGCACAATTAAACTTTCATGAGAAAACATATCTACAAGAATCCATTAGCAATGGAATAACAGCAGTCACCCTAGAGCTTTAAACAATAGACGCAATTAAGCAGGAACGCAAAATATTAATACCTACGCTCCTTGAACTGGCTTCTAGCTTTTACCGTGATCTCTATACGACTTCTTGAATGCCTTTCAACTTGAGCTTCCACCCAGATTAGAGGCTTTACCTGGAAGCAGAACGAGTTCAGCATTACTATGAAATTAAAACACAAGAAAATGAGTGGTGTTCCAAAAAAACACACAAATTGTCAACCTGTGTGCTAAGTCTATAGGTCATGAGATCAAAAGCTCCATCAGGTGGTATGAAAGATATGGTACGATCATTCTCAAATCGGGCCAACCGCACACACCTAAAGAAAAAGTGGCAGTTAACAACTTGCATTGGGAAGTTGGGGAACGTCGACGACAAATTTTGTAATCAATACCAAATATACATACTGATGAAACTTGATGTCATCCAAATCAATAGCCTTTCCCTTTGTCGTACGACCTTGCGCCTCCAATAGTACTCTATCATTCAGGCCAAGTTTGCACTCGGGCATGCCACTGCAACACATAAACTGATGAATACATACTAACTTCCAGCTAATGGAACGGAGAGAGTAGAATCATTTGTGATTAACTACCTACTAACAATAATCGAAAAACATAAAATTAGGGTGGTTGGCACACACCTCAAATATGTTCTCATCTTTAGTGCCCCGACAACCTCTGACCTAATTATCTGCCCATTGCTATTGACGAGAATATTTACACTCTCCACAACATCCAAGAACACCTGTTCGTACAAGACAAAACCATTATCATCCAGTAACTACAAAACATTAACACGCAACTGTAAACTGTGCGAAGTAGATAATAATGGCCTACTTCATTCTTCTTGAAATGTATTCCTTCACTGCGCCAAGACACTGCATTTGTTACAGCCATGGGAGGCCTGTGCGTAACTTCCATTCTATAAGCATCGGTCTTGATAAATTCACTAAGAATCTTCGCTTCCGTAAACTGGGGGTAACCAAAGTCCATCATTTCATCAAGTAATTCATACTACAAAAGAAAGGTAACATGTCAGACTTTGATTTAACTGCTGATTGAAATCGTATTTCTAAATTAAGTCAATCGGGCATGTGTAAATTTAAAAGTTCAAATGGCCCCTTACCACGACCACAAAATTATCTCTAAGCGATTCCTCTTCCAACTCTTCGAAATAATGCTTAAACACCTGACATCGATTGAGTAAGAACACTGTCAAATCAGGCATATTGCTTTTACAATTACATTTTATCGAGCTTGCGATCAACAAAGGAACAAAGGGCATAACACTACGATTATGAATTACCAATAGATCTTACATCGACAACTCGGTGTAGAAAGAAGAGAAGACTGGCGGCATTACAGTTCTGCCTCGACGCTACCATCAGGTACACATTGATGTGCTGTACGAACATGTAGCTGACTCCATTGTCACACACCACTGGATCTTGGGACTGTGGATCCCCCTGGAAGCAATACAAAAGATAGGCCTTTCTTAGGCGAAGACACCCACAGGATCAAGCTTAATTCTATAAACAAATACTTGCAAACCAATCTAATGATTTCAAAGTCCAGTTCATTTCCTTTACCTTCCCGTAATAGTAATTTCCTCCATTTTCTCAGCAACCTAACACACACACTACTGGATCGAAGCAATACAAAATATAGGCCTTTCTTAAACCAAGACATTCACAGAATCAAGCTTAATTCTATAAACAGATACTACAATCAAGTCAAATGAATCCGAGTCCAGTTCAATTCCTGTCAATTCTAGTACTTTCCTCCATTTTCTCAGCAACCAGACACACACACTACCGAATCGAAGCAGTACAAAAGGATAGGCCTTTCTCACATGAATACATTCACAGAACCAAGCTTAATTCTATAAACAAGTACTGCAAACCAGTCAAAGGAATCCGACTCCAGTTCAACTCCTTTCCATTCCATTCAAGTACTTTCCTCCATTTTCTCAACAACCAAACACACACACTACCGAATCAAAGCAAAAAGCTAA
Source organism: Geranium rotundifolium (assembly GCA_963920655.1). Taxonomy (NCBI): domain Eukaryota; kingdom Viridiplantae; phylum Streptophyta; class Magnoliopsida; order Geraniales; family Geraniaceae; genus Geranium; species Geranium rotundifolium. The sequence goes on along the minus strand of OY987316.1, from coordinate 1,148,728 downwards.
CCAAACAAAACAGAAATGGCGAGATCGGTGGAAGAAGAACCTCACCTCCTTCTCGATGAGCTTGGTGAAGAATCGCTCGGCCTGAACAGACGTCACGTCTCCGCGATAGTCGCGCCACACGAGAACGCGACCCTTGATGTCGAGGAGGAACAGCGCCGAGACCGCCCCTGCCATTTCTCTCCCCCTCTCCCTCTCTAGAGTTTCGAAACGATCGAATCGAACCAGGTTTCTTCAGAAATTGGCGAGATCCGGTGGAAAAGATCGCTGATCTGAGTCCGATTCTACCAATTCCTCGGCTCGCTGCGCCGATCGGCGGATACGATCATAGATCGTTCGAGTTCTTGTGCTTGATGGTGGTGAATTGACGATCTCTGTGCGCGAGCTCCAGAAATGGCGATTGAGCCTCGAGGAAGAGGATTGGAGACGGAGCTCGATTTCGCTTCCTGTGCGCTCGAGCTCCTCGCGAACAGAGAACGGCGGAGCTTCGTCTATACGACGTCGTTTCGATTAGATATGGTGCAGTTGAGCCTTTGGTTTTATTTTTGTGCCAAAGGACCATTTTGGTGCGCTCTTTTACTTAATAACGATTTAATAAGGGAAAATCGCTTAAAACTCAAATTTATTTTTAAGACACATCGTCGTATCTTATTCTAGTTTATTTTCTTATTTATAAAATTATTGAAACGTCTTTTTCAAATTTTTAATTGATCTCTTTTCTATTTCTCCGGCCAACTCTTCATAAAAAATGAATGACACTATTTTTTCAGCTTTAATAAAAAACATTTGAATTAACGTAAGAGGCATTTGAATGAATAGTTATTTGATTTAATTAGTGAATAAGATATTGATCATGTTTTGAAGTTTATTAGTGTTGCGCTTCAGCTACAACTCTTCAACAAACTTCTTCGTCTTCTCTTCACTTGAGGGTGTTATCTTTTCTGATGATAAGTTTTCCACCCATTTCGATTTTAACACCTCGCACAAAATGTCATTTTCAATAATTACTTTAATTTTAAATAAAATTTACTTTTATTTAAATACTTAATTAATATGAATACTATATTACCGACAAGATAAATGTAAGTTCAGAGCACTCACCAGAACTAAGAAAATAGCGTCCTTCGACTCTATCGAAAAGTTGGTCGGAAAAAATATTGGAGAAATGAAGAAAAAAATAAAATGACGTACTTTAAATATTTAAAAATTTTAGATGAGCATTTTAGTCATTTCAAAATGAAAAAAAGAATATTAATAACAATTTCTCCGGTAATTAAATTTCTCGTAAACACTTACCAAAATAATTGGGCTACAAAAGGCCCATAAAATCGACGGGTCCATAAAAGGCCCCATTTGAGAGAATTACCATTTTGGGCTTGAATATTTATCATATTTACCGCCACAGTGTCACGAGCGCGACGCGTTTTCTATACTGCTGACGAATATTCTCTTACCGACTCTCTTTTGATGAACAAATAAATCCTCTCTCCGGCACTCGAATCGCAGCGGCCGAGAATCTGGACGGTCGAGATGAGGCACACCAGAACACACCCGGACCGATCCGACGGCTCTCGCTTCTCCTCCCTCCCCTTCTCCGACGGTAACAAACCCGCCGCCGCGGCTCCGCCGCAGAGATCGGAGCCCTCCACCCGCCGGCACCGATCGAGGCCGTCCAGGTTCGCCGGAGACTCGCTCTTCCCCGACGACGACGGCTCGGCCTCGCGCCTCCTCTCCGCCGCCGCAAATCCGCCGTCGAGATCGGAGTCCTCCGTCCGCCGGCACCGATCGAGGCCGTCGAGATTCGCCGGAGACTCGCTTTTCTCCGACTACGACGGCTCGGCCTCGCGCCTCCTCTCAGATCCTCCGTCGAGATCGGAGTCCTCCGGCCGCCGGTACCGGTCGAGGCCGTCCAGGTTCGCCGGAGACTCGCTCTTCTCCGACGGATTTGACTTCTCGGCGCTGCCGTACGACGTGATGCTGAAGATCGCGGCTCCGTTCTCGCACCCAGAGCTCCGGGCAGCGTCGTCGGTGTGCCGGTCGTGGAGGGAGGCGCTGGGGCCGCTGAGGGAGGCGGTGACGCTGCTCAAGTGGGGGAAGCGGTTCAAGCACGGCCGCGCCGGGGTGAGGGCAAACCTGGACAAGGCCCTGGGCTCGTTCCTGAGGGGCGCGGCGCTCGGGTACGCCCCGGCGATGGTGGACGCGGGGCTGATGTACTGGGAAGGGGGCGAGACGGAGGAGGCCATGGAGCTGTATCGGAGGGCCGCCGAGCTTGGCGACGCGGCGGGGCAGTGCAATTTGGGGATTTCGTACTTGCTAGGTAAATTTTGGAGTCAAAGAACCGTTTTATTGATGTTGAATTGATTATTAAGACAATTAGTATCTTTAAGTATTGAATTGTAGAAATTATGTGAATTGCAGACATGAGTTGAGGTGAAATTTGGAGTATCCTAAAAAATCCCCAAAAGAAGTTCCCAAATTAGGGTTAGGTTTATGATAATATGTCAATAGGAAGTGAAATTTGGATGTTTGGTTTGGAGAAGGCTATGCACTGGGGACAGTGCAATTTGGGGATTTCGTACTTGCTAGGTAAATTGAAGAACCGATTTATGGATGCTGAATTGATTTTTAGGATAATTAGTTTTTATGAGTCTTGAATTTGAGAAATAATCTGAATTGCATACATGAATTGAGGTGAAATTGGAGTATTCTCGAAGAATCCCCAAATTGAAGTTCCCAAATTAGGGTTAGGGTTATGATGATACTAAAATAGGAAGGGAAATTTGCTTGTTTGGTTGGGGGAAATCTTTTCAGGGGTTGAGAACTTTGTTTTTTAGAAAATACTTTGGCAAGTGCATTGGAGGAACTATAGTAAGCTTTTACAAAAGGGAAAAAAAAGAAGAGAATTGTGGTTTGGGAATGTGGACATTGATGAAGAGAGGGCAAGTCCTTTTCTTTTCTTTTTTACTGTGGGTTGATTGTTTCTGGATATCTTGTGACTTAGTTGTGCGGGTGAGTCTTGACATAACAGTGAAAGTTGTTGCTTTGTGATCGTGCTACTCACCCGCATAACTAATTCATGGATTTTAAATCTTATTTGCACGTGCTTATGAATTTTATATGCTTGCAGTTGAACCTCCGAATCGGAAAGAAGCCGTAAAATGGTTATATAAAGCTTCAATGGCAGGACATATCCGTGCTCAGTATCAACTTGCCCTCTGCCTACACCAAGATCGCGGGGTTGATCACAATCCGCAACAGGCGGTATGTAGCTCTCTGCATCTATTGTTCATAGCATTCTTATATACTTATATTTTTTTCTGGGGAATATCATATTTGCTGATATGTGACTTGTGAGAATTGGAGGTTTTTGATGCAAAAATTTCCCTACTAACTCTATATGACTTATGCTACATGTTTTCCTGGAAATTTGAATCCGTGTTTTTTTTGTATGTTTAGTATTGGTGTTGCGTTATTATTCTTTAACACTAAAGATTAATGTCAGCAGGTTCGTTTAGATTCTTCATTGGATACAAGTACAACTGTCTTCTGACACGTATTTATGGAAAACAGGCAAGATGGTTCTTGAAAGCTGCTGAAGGTGGTTATGCCCGTGCCATGTACAATACTTCACTCAGCTACTCCTATGGGGAAGGTTTGGTGAAAAGTCACCGACAAGCAAGGAAATGGATGGCGCGAGCAGCCGATCGTGGTCATAGTAAAGCTCAATATGAGCACGGGCTTTCGCTCTTCATTGTATGTAATACGTCACCTCTTCTTTTAACATGAAATATACCTGTCAGTTATCTTTTCCTGTAGAAGTGCTCGTGTCGCAAGTTAAGTAGGAACTTACCTAAATAAACTAGTACCTAGTACATAACTAATCTAAGCTTCAATGGTTCAATCCCGTGACATGATCTCGTAGTTTCGGCATTTGTATACCTGGCCCGACTGTTGATATGCTGTAGGTTTTACTTGGTCACACAGTCACACTTAACCTATATAGCTGCATACTAATATTTATCTTAGTTGTGTTTTCTCTTGAAGTTCCTAAATGTAGGGTACATGACAATAAAATAGAAATATATGATAATTTGTAAGAACTACTTTGGTACGATTGGTTTGTCTTGTTATGCTGTAGGTTCTACGCAGGGCTGTTCACGGTTCGTTTTTGAGTTGAGTCGATTCAGTTTTAAGAAAATAAAAACTGAACCCATGGAATTCGGTTTGTTTCGGTTTTCCTGAACTGAATTTCATGATAATCTCACATTTTAAACCATTTCGTCTTATTATTTGATTTTCCAGTTTTCTGTTGGATTTTCTTTGAACCAATTTTCATTAAATTCTCACATTTTGGGCCGGTTTTGTCTTATTTTTTGTTGGCCCAATATTTTTATGTTCAATTAATAAAGATCAATGAATTTAAATGAGCCACATGTCCAAATTGATGGGGTTTCAGTTCGGTTCAGTTTTTCTATCGTTTCTTATTGTATAAACCGAAATTGAACTGATGGAGTTTCGGTTCGGTTTTGAACCGAACCAATTTGGTTCTTTTCGGTTCGGTTATTTTTGGCAGCCCTAGTTCCACGTGGCCACGCTTAACCAAAATAGTTGTAAACTAAGTTTATCTTTGTTGTGTTTTTCTCCTTGACCACTTAATCTATTTAGTTGTATATGAATATGCATCTTTTTTGTGTCTCTCCTTGAAGGAGTGAAGGACCTAAACATAGGGTACATGACCATAAAATAGAAAATATTTATGATACTTGTAAGGACTCTTTTAGTAAGATTGATTTGTCTTGTCTTCTGTTCAGGAAATTTGCTCTTATGGGTTACTTTTCATGTTTCCTCTTTAAGGATCCGAGATATATATATATATCAACCATCATTCAAATTTGTGCACAGGAAGGAGATATGATGAATGCTGTCGTCTACTTGGAGCTTGCGAGCCGTGCGGGCGAGAGAGCAGCGAACCATGTTAGAGACATAATACTCGAACAGCTACCATTACCTTCGCGCGATAGCATCATGCTTCTTGTTGACGGTTGGCGCGCCTTGCCTTCTCGCTGAGTTTACAACTCATAGATTAGTCAAATTCCTTGATGCGTCTAAATCATCTAAACAGAGTAGTTAAGAGATTTTGAAAGAATTGTTGTACACTCAGCTACATTAGGATGATCAGTTAGAACTTTACCAGATCAGAAAATGCCTGTGTTGTGTATACATGTATGATGTATCTAAATGTATCAAGGTTAATCTGAGAAGTAGCTGAGTTCAGTATTTTGTGATGTTTTAGTTTTGGTAGTGAGAAGTTTCAGTAAAGAGCATACACAAAGTAGCTATATTGTCCCATTCTTTTAGTCCCCTAATAATCATCTGTTAATTTTTTATTAATTCTTAAATTTGATTTATTTTTTGATTAGTCTCCAGAAGACTCTCTGCCTGACTAGTGTCTAGCGTTTTTTAGAACATCGACATTAAACGAGCTCAACTTAGGTTTGAACTGAATACTTAACAAATTCGCTTCGAACGACTTATTAAATACTCGTCTCGTTTACTTCGAGGGATTAATAGGTCATTTTGTCCAAATTAATGGGCTTTGCTATACATTTCAACTATTTGGGCTTGAAAAGATAAAACATTAACACTCTCAATTCCAATTTCAACTATTTGGGCTTGAAAAGATAAAACATTAACACTCTCAATTCCAATGATTTTGTTAGCAGCTCAATCAAGCCCGGTCCGTACGATGATTTAAAAAGCTCCAGTTATTATTCATAAAAAATGGTAATTTAGTATACCAAATTTTCGTTTTAACACGTGCGGTGTCATGATTATCGATATTTTTTATTTTATTACAAACAAATCCATTCAATTTTATTAAATTTGTTTAGAAAAGATAAAATTTCAGTTTGACACTTTTCAAAATTTCAAAATTATTCTGAACCCTTTGATACTTTTCAAAATTATTCCTAGTCTCTAACCATATCAAAACCCCAATTTATTAATTTGGTAAATAATAATTTATAAATTAGTCATAATTATCAACATATATAATAATTTTACAAAATTAGTAAAAAGAATAAACGAGAGATGATGTCAGCCTATCTTCCTTGCAGCAACCGTTATCGGAGAGTGAATAAAATTTATACACTTAAAATGATTTGCTTATGTCTTTACGGGAACATCACAACAGTTTGAGGCTCGCACTGTTAATAAAAAGATAAACTGGATGAGAAATAATTAAAGAGTAAAAATCATTTAATTCTCTTACGATAACCCAAGCCAAGCCAATCTGTCACGATTAGCATTTTGTAATTCATAATTAAATTTTTAATCTTGTTTATTTTTAAAACACTAATTTTAGGCGGATATATTATATATAAGAAAGTATGAGAAGATAGGGGTTGTTAAAACCAATAATAATAATGTAAAGAGAGAAAAAAAGAGGAAGGAATATTTTGGGAATCGGTGGTGATGGACGTCGGGAAGAAGAAGCCAACAGAGAGCTGAGTTGGTTCTCATAGTACCATCTCTGTGTTTGTACTATACTGCATGTGACATCAACATGTGAAAACAACATCGTTGTGGACGAGGTTTTAAATCTTCCACGTGTATAAACACACACTCCCAACCCAACATATTACATATATCTACACAACACTTGTTGGATAATATCTTCATAATTATAAAAGTGATGAGCTGATTCTATTTTATTTTGAGATACATACTTTTAAAAAGTATTTCATGAGAACCATAAAGACATTAAAATTATGAAAATTAATATGAAGAACCACCGTGTTTCTCGCCGGCCTCGTTTCCGACCTCCGGCCGACTTCTCCGATCGTTTCCGACCTCCGACCGGTGGTTGTAGAGAAGCTTGATCGAAAAAACACACCAAAACTCAGAAATGGCATGATTTGAAAATTTAAAGTCTGACCAAGGGCAGTTTCGTCTTTTTACTTAAAATTTAACAGAAAATCTAACGGTAGGGGTTAAGTGTCCATTTTCAATCTTTAGGTGTAGCTAGGTGTCCAGTTTGAAAGATGGGGATAGCTATATGTCTTTTGGTCTTAGTTTGGTGTAACTATGTATAGTTTTCCCTTTATTTTATTTTGAGATACATACTTTTGAAAAGTGTTTCATGAGAACTATTGAGACATCAAAATTATGAAAATCAATATAAAAATAATATGCAGCAAGGGGTCGGGTCCACGTTATGTATTTTAGGTTTGGACCATGTAATGAGAGTGGTATAACAAGAAAGTCGTGATATTAAAAAAAAATCACGACTGCTATTTCACCGCTTGCACATCAGTCGTCACGTGACGCGCCTCCCGTGGTTCTCACATTTCTCACGATATGGTGAGATTCTCACCAGATTTTTTCTCATAGGCTTTTTAAGCCATATATGTAATTTTTTGTAGAATAAAAATTTTATTTATTTTTATATTTTGAGGTATCATCTCCTGAAGTCTGTTTTGTAACTTCATCAATACAAGCTGCGAATGTAATGAGATGCAGACCCACATAACTAAATCGATAAGTATTTCATATTAGTCAATTTTTTATATTTAATCAATTCGAGTATGTTCAGTTCGGTTATTTTTAAAAAATCCTAAGTTATTTTCGAAGTTGTATCGGAACGAGGACACATATTCTTTCTGAATACTTTTATATTAATTAATACTCTCATGCACGTTCACTATGTAACTTTACTTTAACGACAACATGGTCGACCATAAAATAATAATACAACTATTTCTTTTTCCAAAAGGCAGATATTTTGTTGACTGGTTTGGTTGGTGGGCCCGAAAAGAAAAGAGCCCATGGACACCATGCTTTTGGGCCCATCAAGAAACAGTCTCTGTGTGTGTGTCTGAGAGTGAACGAGCAACGTCGGCCAAGAGCTAGAAAAGTAATATAAATATTTTCAGTTCAGTCCTTTGTTCACTATTTTATTTTGTTTGTGTCCCCAAAGCGATTTTTGTTTCCGGAAAATATCAATCATGTGCCGACATGAACTTGATCTTGATCCTTTTTACTTTAAAATTTATGAGATAACGTTTAAATATTCATTTCAATCAATAGTTATATATAATAATATATAAATAGAGGAAAAGATATATTCCAAATGTACGTATAGTTAGGGTTTTAACGTAATTGAGCCGAATCGAGCCTTATTCTGACAGAACTCGACTCGTGAAAAAAGTGTTCAACTTGAGTTTGCATGGGGCTCGAACGAGCTTATGCAACCGAGCTCAAGTTTGGCTCGAAATAAAATAGACAAGTTCGAGCTTGAGCTCGGATCGATTCGGTTCACTTAAATTTCAATACAAATATTTATTAAAAATTAAATAAATAATAAATGAGTCAACCTGAAACTTGCTCGACTTGGTTCGGCTCGTCTAATTCTATTATAAAAATTTATTAAGACCTTAAAAATAAATTCATACAAATATATAATTAATTAAATACTAAACGAGCTCAATCATGAGCTCGAATTCGACTCGAGCTCGATTATAACGAGTTTAAACCGAATATTTAAGAATCGGGTTTGAACGACTCGTTAAAAGCTTGGTTCGTTTACAGCCACACGGTGGACTAGCCGAGTTTTACAGATTTTGTTATCATTAATTGATTAATTAATTAATTATTACTCCTCACAACATTCTTTACACATACTGATAAAACATGAAATTGTTTTATCGATGAAGACAATTTAGTTAACGCGGTTTTTGAATCTTCTCTATGACCATTTCCACACCGAAGAAAATATATCTATAAGTAAGTGATGAATTGAACAATCTTGTAAACTTGAAAAATTGGCTCAAAAATCCAAATCAATCTTCTAAAATAATTTTTTCTCTCTCACTCTCAAGCCAAAAGCTAAACACACAAAACCTCTCCGGAGAAGCTGAAGCAAGACATGGTCACTTCCATCAAGTTTACGTGCAGTTACGCCGGAAAGATCGTTCCTCGCTACCCGGAGGGCAAGCTCCGGTACCTCGGGGGCGAGACCCGAGTCCTCTCCGTCGACCGCTCCATTCCCTTCTCCGGTGAGTAATTTAATTTACACCCATATTATTAATATTTATTATATATCATACGAATGAGTTTGAACTCTATGCTGTAACATATAAATTTATCGAATTGACCAGGTAGAGGAAGGCAAAATGTTTTTTTTCAAATTAGGGCAAAAGATGGAGTAAAATTATACAAAACCAGTTTCGTGTTCAGTGTTTTAAAAATTTTCGATCAGTCTAATTAGTCTAATTAAATATATGATTAGTCCAGATGAATAACATCTAACATTTTCTAAAACATTACTGAGTACCTTGTTATTTTAAAAATGTCACAATAACCGATAATAACATAAATAAATTAAGTTAATGTTACTTAAACTCGAATTAATTATTATTTTATAATCTGATAATTTATTTTTGGTTATTATAGAACTCATGTCGAAGCTAGTAGAGCTATGCGGAGCTCCGGTGAGCACTCTCCGATGTCCGTTACCGACCGGAGACCTCGACACTCTCGTCTCGGTAACCTCCGACGAGGACCTCGCCAACGTTATCGACGAGTACGACCGGTCGTCGCCGACGCCGGAGGGCTCCATAAAGATCAGGGCATTCCTCTCTCCGCCGGCGAAGACCGCCGGAAAATACTCTCCGCCGCCTTCCTCCGGCGGCGGATCCACCGCCTCGACCTACAACGCCGGCGGGCCCACGCCGAGGTTCTCGGACACGTCAGCGGCGGAGAGGGCCCACACGCCCCACGTGACATCTCACGTGACCTCACAGTACTGTACTGATGGGAACTTTAAATTGGGCCACAAGTATTTGGGCCACAGTGGGAATTCGAATTACCGGTACTCGAGCTACACGTGAGTTGAGGTTTGTGGGCTTGGGCCTGCACAGGCCCGACGGGTCGGTTATGGTGTGGCCCAAAACCTGTATTGGATTGAATGGCGAATTTTAAGCCCGTGGCCCGTTTATGAATGTGAAGAAATTATTTGTATGTTTTGGATATGAAATGAAATAGTAGTTAATGGTTCGGTTTGGATGATAAGAAATGGACCGGTTCGCATCTCTGCGTATTCATATTTTTTCCTCTTACGCGTGTTATTTATCTTTTTATTGTTATTTGTGTTTGAAAAACGTGTATTACGATTGAGGTTTAATGATGAAACGTCAACATTCGGTTTTCATTAGTATCTATTATGATTGCAAATTAAGTGTTTTTGATAATAAATCATACTCAAATTCGTTTGATTCGACCTATAAATCGAGAATAAGTTAAGAACTTAAAAGCAGTCGGTTCCAAGAACTTGAAATCGAAACAAAAAAACAACGGTCAAAACCACAAGGTTAGTTTTTCCTTATTCTAATGCAATACAGCTTTGTTGAGAAAAAAAATGTAGCATATACAGAGTTCATGAACTTTGAGTTTTCAACGCACGTCCAAGGTTGAGTTCGAGAATTTGACGGAGGACTTCAAAAGCCACCTGAAGACGCTTTACGCCCAATCATTCCGGGAATCAAATCTTTATCAACAAGAGCTTTAATTTATTTGTCTCTTCATAAGAAAGATAGTCAACAAATAGGTTTTTGACATAATTCTAGATCGAGTCAAAGTAGTTTATAATTCTCTCGACAGTATTCAGCCTTTTTTCACTGATGATGACTCTATCTCTACTAACATCAAATTTGAGTCAGTTGACATCATCAGATTCAAACCCTATACGTCGACAATTGCATGTTTAGAGTTAGGCACAATTGCAGCGAAAACCTTTTGTCACAATGTAAATTATTAATTTATCGCATGTTTAGATTAGATTTGGGCACTTTTATTATAGAACCATACATGACCTAGATCATACTGTATTTTTTGGTTCTTTAATCATACTAATGACCGATATGTGACGAAAAAAGTTTGATTTTTTTCCAGTTCGGTTGTCCATTCTATACCAAATTGGTTTTTGATTTTCAATTCAGATTAAAATTTTAATAATATCAATATATGTAATAAAAATAAAAATAAAAATACATTAAAAGCATTGGATCCTACATTACATATACACCACACTCACACCCATATCCTACTGTCGTTTCAGTAAGTGTAAAGATTAAATCCTTTCACATGTACTACAGTGAAAGGCCAATAAATTGGATTTATTAGAATTAAAAAAAAAACATTTCCCAAAAATAATTTAATATCACAAATGCAACTTGTACTGTAAATTAAATACCGATAGTAAATAATAGTTAATGATAGACAGTTATGTAATAAAATTATTGACATGTTTTTATAGGCAACCAAGTGGAAAATACTTCTAGGGCCACTATTAATACGACGTCGGTTTGGCTTATTTTGGTAACTATAAGCAATCGACACCATCATTGATTTTTTGTACTATACATACACGTGTGTTGTTGTAACCATTTATTATTATGTACTATATTTTCTATTTAGTTTACATATTCACTATTTAGAGCACGAAAACAATAGTATTAATCGCAAAAACTCTCGTACAATTATGTTTTTTTTTACAAACTCTTCAATCTCTGTAGTTTTACAAAAACTCTCTTTCACTTATGTTTAAAACACTTTCTTGCTCATGTTTATGTTTGTAGTGTTTATGAAAATTTGTAAAAATTAATGGATGTGTTATCTTAAACGTGCTTAGGAGTGGACCCTTTGACAACGAAATTAAAGACTGAATCTGTAACTGGGACTAAAGAACCGGAAACCAGGTAACGGTTTCGGTTCTTAAAATTGAGACTCGGAGAGTCCGATCTGGTCCAATTCTTGATTAACTCGGTCCGGTTTTAGTCTCATGCCCACCGCTAAACATGTTAACTCAAACGTACAACACTTAAGTGATACTTTTGTTAATTTTCACGAATTTGCCCAGACAATACAAATTCGAATATGAGTGAGATGAAGAGTTTATGCAAATATATATTGAAATGAGAGTTTGTGGAAAAAAATAATTATAATAAGGATTTTTGTAATTTTGTAATTTTGAGTTAAAAATGTGAATTAAAAGGAGGAATAAGTAACACATTAAGTATAGTTTTTAATACCCTCTTATTTACTTTTGAAATAATAATTATTTTCTGATGTATTATTAACCGTGCATTGTTGTTACTGCAACGGTGTGTCAGGCCATTATAATTTAATAAATTATGGAAATTTAATACATTACATTAAATTGTCGAGAAAAATAATTAACTATAGCAATCGAAATTAGTTTAAGAATTCCAAGATGTTAAAAAAAGGAACAGTTTTAAGATTTTATTTTTGGTTTTGTACTTATTTTTCTCGTCACATAGTTGCTCCGATTAATCTAAAAAAATTACATATTGCATGGACTCATCTTTATGCACTTCACGTACAATTATTTGTAATATAAATGATTTAATATAATTTACATTTTTACGTGTGATCTAAATTTAATTAAAGTTAAGAATTGATACATATAATAATATATATAAATACTCGACAAATTACATCGGTGGTGGTACGAGTAATAACTTCCAATATATATATGCCATGTATATATATATGCATTATTTTTTTTATAGATGCTTATTTAATTATTTGATGTCAGGTTTATTTAATTTGGGACCATGGCAATAACTGAATATTATTGCACCAAAGATCTTAGCAAATGGACGATTCTGATTCGTTTGGTATGTGGTTAATTAAATACACTATCCTCCAATATTAATCACGTACACACACATGTTGGCTTAGACACTTCACACTCGGGACAATAACATGCATAAATAAATATATACGGTATTTACAGTGACAGATCGAGAGGTTGAGTTCAGGCTTGGTGTATTAATTACTTCTACTAACTTATTTAAGGCAATATATCCGTACAATATATTGCTTGACATGTTCATTATATATATATATATATATATATGAAATATCAGCTGCAAATCAATTAGAAATGTCAAAACGTAAAACTGAATAATATGCAGTACTGCAATGTTGTATAATCGCGTAAAGTAAGTAGTGCAATGTCTTATAATATGTTGGATATGTGCAAAATTAAAGTCATGTATAACATGTTGGACCCTGTCACGTGTCACAATCTGAGATAATTCGCGTCTCAAATCCGACGATTCCACATGATTTGGACGTTTTATATAAGTTTGCATCTGAGTGTGCCCCATATGTAATATATAGATCTCATCGAATTATAAGTTATAATAATTTGGTTTATGATAACGTTATTATTTACATTATTTAATTTTTTTCTGGGCTAGATTTGTTAAGAGCATTATTTGTGTAAAAATAAATCAAATTATTATAATGTTAAATTTTATTTAGATGGTTGAAAATCACTGCAATATGTTCTTCTTGATACGCACAAAATGGTTGTGTCGGGCACACTAAGCATATCCGACGTATAACTGATGGACGTAAATTTGTGTGTGACGGTTATAAGAACATTCTGTCAATATAAGATCATACCCGACGAGATAATGAATGATGCTTGAGTATGTATGAATCAACGGTTATATATATATATAATCAATAGTCAACATGTGCATCATACTTAATGCATAATCACTAAAGAAGTAGATAACGACAGAGAGAGCTCGACGGCGACAACAACGAAACGGAGGCAGAAGAGAAGAAAATAAAAAGAATGGAGAAAAAAATAGGTTATCTTATTTAAAGTATGAGATTAAGAGTGGTGGACATGAACATACCCATCCCTAAAAAAAATAAGGACATCGAGCGAACCAATGTCTGCGTCCCTTATTTTTTCACGGCTTCGCGCATGCCACGCTCGCAACTAGTAAAAATTAAGGTCGTCCGACGCAATACGTCCGCAACCCTTAATTATCCTTAGTTTCTACAACATCAGACTGTATTTATGTGTGCAACCCTCGTGCCAACGTGGTGCAGAGAATGTAATGTTTCGTCGAGTATGGTAAAATAAAATAAATAAAATCAATTAATTATTTATTTGAGTCATTAATTTTATGTATATAAATACCAAACCTGACCCTCTCATTTTATCTGCAACAACCACAACCGTCACAACTATACACACTAGCTACTATCCTCCCTCGGACACTATCATCGTCATGGACGAAGCAATGCGTCGGCTCAACGGTGACGCCGTCGAACGACCCTCCGTCGCCGTCAAGTATTCGAAAAAGCAGACGGCGCCGTCAGTTTACAAGCGGTCGATGCTGCTGAAGAAGGAATCGAGGTACAGGGGCGTGAGACGGAGGCCTTGGGGCCGTTACGCGGCGGAGATAAGGGACCCACAGACCAAAGAGCGGCGGTGGCTCGGAACCTTCGCCACCGCTGAGGAGGCCGCACGTGCCTACGACCGCTCCGCACGTGCCATGCGCGGCCTCCGGGCCCGCACCAACTTCCCCCAGTCATCGCAGCCGTCCGCTGCCGCTGCCGCCTCCGCCACGCGTCGCCATCGTAATCAGCACTCGGGCTCCAGGAATAGCGCCGATACGGCGTCGTTCGGGTTCTCGAAGACGCTGACGCTCAACATGCTGCTCCTCCACGACTTCATCGACTCCACCCCCAGCTTCGTCGCCGCCGATCCGCCGCCGCGTGGCGGGGAGTCCGATCCGACGGCTGCGGACTTTCACCTCAGGATCATGGCCGAGACGAACCAGATGCCAGCTGGTGGCCCCGGCGTGGGCCCGGACGGGCTTGCCACGTCATCTCCCGAGCCTGCGTTGCCGGTGACGTCACGGTCGTGGTCGTTGGACGAGGTCTGGGGCGGCGATGACGTCATGGCGGGAGGGAATGTGACTGGCGGTGGGTCGCAAACTGAAACGGTGCCGTTTGGTGGTTGTAATGATGATGATGGGGACGATGAGTTCTACGCTTGGATCAGCGACATGATTCGGCAAGACGACACCGTATTTGACGATATACTGTGTACTGATCAATAAATTTCACAATATTTATGTACCGTGTCCTTTTCATCAATGGTATAATAAGTGGACTTGATGAACTTGATGAATATGTTTTTATAAAATAGTTATCTGCTAAGTGTCACGTCCCAAAGAATTTCCACTAATTTATTGGAGTGTATCTTAACGAACTCGCGCATGAGTATGTTGGATTCTCATCCTCCCCTGATCGCAAACATATTTTTCTTCAAAACTCTAGATGATCGAGATTTATTCAATAACCACTGATCGTCACTCCATATCATCACGATCTCATCTTCCGGCCGAGCACCCTAACTTCGACCGTCCGACGAGCCCCTCAAGTTCCTCAACGAGGTGAAGAGATAAACATCGAACCCAAATTTTGGGCCAACAAAAAAACTCAAATAACATGTCAAAATTCACCCAAATTTTGAGAATCTAATAAAAAACAGTCAAAAAAAAATTCAACTGAAAACTGATATGTTATATAATAAGTGAAAAACGGTCCAAAATGTTAGAATTTCATGAAATCTAGTTCATAAAAAATTGAACCAAACAAAAACCCGACATTGTTTAGAATTAAACCGAGTCAAATTCCATCGATTCGATTTCAAATTTTATTTATTTATAACCGAATTGATCTGTTCAATTCAAAATCAAACCGACTCAAAACCGAACAGTAAACCACCTATTTGAGCCCATAATTGAGAAAATTAAGTTGACCTGAATATTTTTGAGATGTGTTGAGCAATACAGCCCAGGAACAGAAACATACTTAGGCCCATACCAGGCCCAATATGTCACTTGTACATGGATTAGGCCCAAATTTCTATACCCAGTCGAATCAACTCCAAAAGAGTAGGCTCTAGAAATTTCACTGAGTTAGAGATTAAATTCTTGTTCGGTTTGTATGTTCTTTAAATCTCAGTCTAATTATAAGCGGTAATTGAGTATTATTTTATGCTTGCAACGAGCAATCGTATATTTTTATTTATTTCAGAATTAACTTAATTATAAAGTATTTAATAATTTGTAAATTTCGTCAAGTTCCTTAACTGATGGAAAATGCATTTGTGACCTTATTTGTTTAAATTTTCCCTATAATAAAAAATACTTTCCATGTATAATTCTAAGATGAAACATAATTTTTTCAACTAAATTAACATTTATGGGTACATTCTTTCAAAAAAAACATTTATAGGTAGATTTTCTCGTCCACAAAATTTTTTTATGGTCAAATAGGATTTGTGATGTATTTTTAAAAAAGAAATCAATGGGTATTTTTTATTTTTAATTGTGTCATTATTGGTATGATCAATATAAATATAATCATATTTCCGTAAATGTAAGTATGCACCACCAGTTTTTATAAACATAAAATAATGTACCACCACTTTTCATGATCATCTTATAAATTTAATTTAAAACTCGAATTCCATTCAATTTGAATTACAGTAAACCTGAATTAAATTCTTAGGGGTATTAATTTAGTAATCAATAAATTAAGGAAAACATAAAAAAATTAAGGGAAAAACGAATTTTATTAATTAAATAGCAACTAATCCGACATGAAGCCGGACAACTGAAACTACAGATGATAGGACAAACCCGTCACCATAATCCCAACAAAACACAGAAGGTCTGATAATGGATAACACGCAACACCGTTCGCTAATGATTACTCCAAAGTTGTTCAGCTCGACCCGTTTAATTATTGAATTGTTTTATAATAATTTTTAAATTTTGATTATGATAATAAATTAGAGTTAAATTTTGTGGTACCATTCGAATTTTAAGAGTTTAAAACCGAAAAGGCAGCGAGTGATTGAAGAGGAAAGGTGGTGAGTAATGAGATAGTGAAAGGCAATGTTGAATAGAGACAGGCACGCCACGAGAATGTGTGCCATCATTGTTCTTTATCTCTTATCTCTATCTATATTTCACAAAAATCATGATTTTCAATGTTTCTTTTCAACTGCACCCACATGAAATCACATCTTTTTTCGAGAAAAAAAGTGTTCTTCTTTATTTGTGATCCTTATGATTGCGTTTTGTGTAGTGGTTGGAGCATTGCCTCGTAATCGCTACATACGTGTAACGATTATATACATGACCCATTTGGCAACTATTGTATGATTAATTATGATTTTAGATTCAGCTTGTTCGCCTGACTCGAATTAACATGAGATCGATTCACATTCCGACATGATGAGATACCTTGTTAGGGAGAATCAGATCTTAATGAAAAAGAGCACACCACGAAGAAGCTATTATACGCAGTGAAGCTCACATTTGACAAACAAGAATGGTCTGTTTGGCTTTGAGTATAATATTTGTCTAAAATTTATTTATGACTCGTAAACTTTTAGTTTGAGACTTAAACTCACACGTGAAATCGTGACATATATCATAATTGTGAGATTTACACGCTCACAAATACTTGATTTAGAAAAAATAAGTTATATTTACGCTTCAATCCATAAATTTAAGAAGATAACACATTTAATATGGTCGATTTTCTAAATTTAATGCATTTTGATAGATTACAAATATTCATTTATGTAATGATTTAAGCGTAGAAACTCATTCCTACCCGATTAGAGGGTTGTTGAAACTAGATACTGTTTGTTCATGCTCCTGAATTTGTACTATCTTGTACTTTCACCCACTGATTAATTTGACAATTCTGGTATATTTTACTTATCGTTACATTTGGTTTTATTTAACGTGATTCTCGAGATCTACTGCAGTGCCAGTTCAATGATACGTGTATATTTGTTTTGATACTATTTATCGAAGAAAACCTGCTACATAAAAAAGAAATACACAATAATAAAATTCACATACACACTATAACCCATTTTGAATTTAGTATATACATATATATAAGGGATAATGACACTTTGATACACCTAACTATAGCGAAATGACATTTTTATACCCTAACTATTTTCACTCTTTTTTAGTATCCTAACAATTTTTTTGTGACAACCTACATCTAAAATGTCTAAAATACCTAAACTACCCTTGGTGTAAGAAACTATAAATTAAGTTGGTTCAATTTTTTTTTATCTCTGGTTCAATTTGATTTGTACTTAAGATGCAAATACAATTATGCCCGAAAATATAAAATTAAATTTGAACCATTTCAAATATGGTTTAGTCAGGGGTATTTTAGTCATTTTAACATAGATTGTCACAAAAATTTTGTTAGAGTAATAAAAAAAAGAGACAAAAATAGTTAAAGTATGAAAGTGTCATTTCACTATGGTTAAGTGTAACAAAATGTCATTATCCCTTATATATAATTTTATACTATGTACTTATTACGAAGCAAATTAATAGAAGAAGCAAGAATGTGACATTGCATAGAAGCCCATGAGAAATTTAAAAGCACAGTTGCTCAAACCCATCCCATCTCTTATCTTTCTCTCTTCACCTCTCACTCTCAGCCATACCCTAAATCCACTCCCTCTCTCTCTCTCTCTCCCTTATATCTTCCCTCTCACCTCCACAATCTCACACCCATCAACCAAATCTCCACAACTATAGCTTCCTCACACTCATCACTCAATTGGGTCACCAAAAACAATCTCATACACATCTCCATAACCTCAAAAATCCAATCTTTACACAACTTGTGATCACAGAAACAAGATTCAGAGACCACAAACAACCCTATACACACCTATATATCAAGCCAATCTCTACAGGTATTGATTCATGGGTTTACTGCAATAAGTGACTTTATTTGGACTGTACCATCATTTTTGTAGTTAGTACCTTATTAAAAGTAGCTGTAATTTTTTATAAATATAGATGATTTATGAAAATAATTAAGTTGTGCTTTTATAACTATGAGTTTTAAAAAAATTAATTAATTTTTTCGGACTCAAGCTTGTTTTGGAGAATCGAGCCTTACTAAGTAGGAGCACACGACAAATAGTCCTATACACACGTTAGAGTGTGTATCTGACCTAAAATAACCATCCTTTCAGGTCTACAGTCCAATGTGTGTATAAACTATTCTTATTCTTACAGTACGTACTCTTCTAATGTGTGACATGTCCTCAAATGTGAAATTTCTAACAGAGCTGGTTTGCTTTTATCTTATCTGACCGGCAATTCCCAACATGCATCTCGATAAAACGTAACAAGAAATTTTTTTTTTTTGAGAAAACTTTGCTGAATTTTTCTTGAAAGTTTATGTTCGACGGTGGGCTGGAGAAGAGAAAAACTAACAAACTCGAGATCAACAGAACAATTTTTCTTTTAAAACATATATATGAATTGACTTGCTAAAAAAATTGAAATATTACACCAATACTATTTGCAATCAACCATGGATTCATCACCGTCACTACTCAATTGGGTCACCAAAACATTCCTCTGTACCTGTAATTGTAGGAGCCGGAGAGCCCAAAAATGGCGGATCCGACGAGCCAAAGCCAAAACCAAGACATGAAAGTGTCGATTCCACATCCAAATTCATCGGAGAGCGATCAATTAATGTCGGGCCCGAGCCCGAGCCCGGTGCTGACGAGGCAGCCCAGCAGCGGGTTGAGGACGAGCTGCCTGTGCTCGCCGACGACCCACGCGGGCTCGTTCCGGTGCAGGCTTCACCGGAGCCCAAGCCTGGTGCGAACGAGAAGCAACGCCGACTCCAACGCCGAGACTTGTAATCCAAGTAATGCCGTTGAGGCTCAGGAAAAACTTGTCCTCTCTAAATAAACATTGGTTGTGAATTGGGATTGATTGTGCTCTGTTTGCTTCGTCTTATCGTCTTAATTACGATTGTGCCATTCGGTTTTTTATTGCATCATATGTGTGTTTTCATTTCGTGTATAAGCTTTTCATTGTAATTGTCTGTATGAGTTTGAATTCATTGTGTTTATATTATTGCTGTGTTCTTTAAAAAGGAAAATTACATTTTACTACATTTTGATATCTTAATATATATTTTTAGTTTTTAGTTAGAATTTCGTTAAATTAGTGGTGAAATAAATGTCATGTGCGTGTACGTGATACTTGACACGCCTAAAACACCTAAACTATTCTTGGTCAAAAAAAATATGAAAACACACATAAAAATCAAAGAAACACAGAGGGGGTGTCTTTTATGGCAAGCTTCAGTGTCTTCTCGGCGACATTGTTTGCGTTCAGTAAGGCGGCGAGACGGAGAATGTAGGATTACAGAGAATTCGCTCTGGCGACGAG
Organism: Geranium rotundifolium; assembly: GCA_963920655.1. NCBI lineage: Eukaryota > Viridiplantae > Streptophyta > Magnoliopsida > Geraniales > Geraniaceae > Geranium > Geranium rotundifolium. The sequence continues at coordinate 1,128,578 of OY987316.1, read as the reverse complement.
GTAGGTTTGCTTTCGGCCTCTACTCTTCCTTTGCCTTCGATCTGAAATTTTGGACTGATTTACCGCTGATTACTTAAAATGAATTGAGTTTTTGGTTTATAATACTACGTGGTACTTGGTTCATGAGTTTGGGGCTATTTAGGAGATGAGTTTGTTTTATTAAGGACTGATGGCTAGGGTTTTAGGAGTTTGGGATTGGGAACTTTGTTGGGGATGGGGGAGGGGGTTGTTAGATTAAGTTTTCAATCCAAATCCATAGCAAAAAACCTCCCCGAAAGTACACCACGACTTCATCCTCTCCCGCCGCCATTACTGACCACCGCTGCTGAGCACCGACCTTCTCCCCGCAATCAAGCGCCCTGCCGAAGAGAAGGGGTGGGTTTAGAAAATTGAAATTTCTGATAATCAAGAGAGCAAAAAAAGGGTCTCAACAACAATACCTTCGAAAATTTGAATGAAAAATATTAATAGTTTAGTTATTTTAAGTATTCGTTAAAAAAATTATCACACAAGTTCCGAACATTTCAACATAAAATTCGAACCCACAACTTATTTTTTAAAAGCGTATGTCTCAAATTACTATAGTATCCCCTTTGATACATTTCAAGTTCCTAATATTTTCAATAACTGATTCTTATAAATGTGGGAATTTTTAAAAATTATATTTTGATTTTTTACTATTTAATTTCATTTAAACATATTTTATAAATCACGATGAACTCATGAAAACACGTGTTCAAGCAATTAAAAAAATCTTAATGCATATGAATAATGATTTACTAGGTATTGCACCCGACAAAGAAGTGTTGTTTTTTTTGAGAAAAATATAAGGAAGTGCTATTTATTTAAAGATTAATTATAATTTAATATAATTAATAAGAAAGTGCATGAACACACGACGGATCCGAAAACATCTGTCCACCTCAGCATGTCACCTTGGGTCAGCGCAACCAATCAGAAAAGAACACGTGGAAAACCATTGTCTTAATAGACCACTTCTCTTCATCTACTTGCTCTTGGGCTTTATGTACAAAATGAGATAGTCTTGATCTCATGAAGGCCTAGGCCCATGTACAGTTGGGCTGAGTTATCATCTAATCTTTGAATGGGCTTCTTAGGCCCATTAAGTTTTTACATCATAAGGTACTGGGCTTTCACTTTTTAAGTGCATCAAAGTTTTAACATGATTTTATGATCTGAAGAAACTATTTGTTATCTCTAGATTTTTTTTCTTGGAGAAGACAAGAAATAACATAAAAACAAAAGCTTTGTCTAGAATGTGAATCTTATAGTGCTCTCTTTAAGGCATGATGATTGATGAATATGAATCTTATCTCCCTCTTTCCATGGAAAAAAAAGAAGATTGGTTCAATTCTAATCTGAAAGGCCATTTCAGTGTCTTTTTAAGAATTGAATGCGGGAACAAACAAGCAATTCAAGGGTAATTTGACAGCAAATCATAAACTTCAAATTTATCGAACAATATGTCGCACATGTCCCTCGATAATATCTAGTTAAGTAAAGTAGGGATGACAACCTTGTTCCCGTCGTAAGGATGCTCAGAAGACCAAACCGACACAAAAAATAATCGAAGCAGAAAGATTCGAACCGTTTTGATTCATTTATAAATAAAACCAAAACTCCATCAGTTTAACTTCAATTTATAAAGTTTGAATCGATAAAAAATCAGTTCAAAAATCAATCTTTTTGGACACATAGTTGGAGCAACACATATTAAGTCGGTTTAAAGAAAAATAAAAAAAATTAAATAATAAGTCAAAACCGGCTCAAAATGTGAGAATTTCATGAATCCCAGTTCATAAAAAATTAAACCAAAAGTCGACTGGTTCAAATCCGAACCTAAACAAATTCTAACAGTCAATTTTAATTTTTGTTCTCTTATAACTAAACAGTGAACATCACTAACATGTCAAGCTTTTTTTGTCATCTCTACTATCAGATCTATAGTCAATTCAAGGCATATCCAAAAATTATATAGCTGACTTATCAATAATGGTAGAAAAGTTTATGCCTCTTTTAGAGATAGCCCAAGAATTGATATATGGGCATGAGAATGAGATTCACTCTTATCACCACATGGAAGTAACCAAGTAAACAAATAATATCTTCAACCCTATAAATACAACATGACTCTACACCAAAACAAGCAAGCCAAAACACACACACGCACACAAAACCTTAGTGACTCACTCCAACACCAAGTCTCAAAGATGATTCAGGAGCTTGAGTGCCAAAACCAGGGACAGAGCCAGCTTGGCTATGGCATGCACCCATCTGGTGGACCCATGCACATGTCCCCTCATGGACATGGCCATAACATGATGAAGCCACACATGCAACACCAATCTGGGTACATGCCAAGCCACCAGAGTGGTGGGTACAGCTCAGGGATGCACCAACCCCAGCACCACCAGATGGGCCACTTCCATGGGCCTAGTGGGCCCAAGATGTCAAGCACCAGCATGAACTCCTCACACTACTCCAACAATGGAGGAGGCATGTTTGGAGGGCCTGACATGTCCAGGTGTGTAAGATATATTTCCTGTTTCTCGGTGTTTTAAAAAATGTTAGGTGTTGTTCGGGTGGACAAAATTTGTAAGAACTAATCGGGGGTTAATCTCCGATTTAGTCTTCGATTACTACTCTAATGGAGGCGTGTATGGAAGACATGACATGACATTACATCATGTTTAGGGTTTGAAAATACTTCATATTTATTTGGCTATAGTCAGACAGACAAAACTTTCATAAACTAATTGAAGATACTACTCCAATGAAGGTATTGAACATCTATGGAGGACATGACGTGTCCAAATATAAAAGATGTCTAACATGTCTCAATATTCTTAAAAACGTTAAGTGTTATAAGTCGAATGGGAAAGGCCTTTAATGAGATTAATTTTTTATCAGTCATCTGTTAATTGTTATTATTCAAATGAAGCCATACATGAAGGGCATGATATGTCCCAATCTTGAAAATATTTTATACTTCTCGTTGTTTTATAAAACGCTAGACATTAGTCGGGAGCACAAGGTAGTGGCCCATTTGATATATGACACGTCCAAGTGTTGAAAACATTTCTTATACCTCAGTATTTTCGAAAACGCTAGACACCAGTTAAACGATTAAGACCTCCAAATCCTAATTAAGGATTAATTACCCCGCAATATTTTTTTTAATCACAAGTGTTTTAAAAACACTAGGTACTAGTCGGGCAAACAAAACATCCAAGAACCGATAGAGAAAGTTAATCGAAGACTGGTCAGACATTTTTAAAACACTGTTTTTTCCAGCTTATTAGTCTATACCCATTTTTGGTCGTTTCGTGTCACTGAATGATACATATTTCACACATTTCAACGTCAGGACTGAGTACGACTCGTTCCAGAAGACCCAGAGTCCCGGGTCGATGCAGGAGAGCAAGTACCACCAGGAACAGAGCAGCTATGGCAACAATGGAGGAATGGGCTTCATGCCAGCTCCAGGTGGCTATGGAGGTCGCAGAACCGAGTGGGTCACCAAAGCTCTCTGAACTGAAGAGACCAACCCAAAAAGGACTACTTATCATGTGTGTGTGTGTGCAATATAATAAGCACTTGGTGATGATGATGATAACCACAACTACTTATCATTGCTTGGTGATGAACTGATGTACTTAATTTGGTTCTGCCATAAATAAAAATGAAGGCTTCAAATTCCACTTGTAACCAAGTTTCAAATCACTTCTCTTCCTCTGAAAATTAAGGCAATAATATTTGTGTATTTACCAACTTATTTGGATTAAACAACACAAATAAACCTCCATCTTCTGCAAAGATGATATTAGTTAAAATCACGATACACTCGAAACAAATAAATATAAAATATGAATACAAAAAAGAATATGAAATGTTTGTTAAATAACGACAACATTCTTATCTTTTGATTCTGATATAATGTTATTAAACTAATTATAAAATCTGAATTAAAATCTTGGTACATTTGTGAATCGCAATGTTTGTCACCGAACCTAAATGTTTGTCTAATTCGTGAATCGTGGATTTGATTAATAATAACTAGAGTTTTCAAAAAAATCTTGGTACATTCAAAATTAGGGTAGTAAAATTTAGTAAGTCTCGACTTGTAACAGGAACATGCCCGTAAAAGCAACATAAATTAAGCTCGAAATAAAATAAAATTCAAACTCAACTTAAATCGATTTGCTTGAAGTTAAATAAAAATATATATAATTTATTTCACTAAATGAGTTAGCTCCCTAATATTATCGTTAATACTTATTAAATATATATAATTTATCAAATATTAAGTAGCCCGCTTGCAAGACTATCAAATTTAAAAGGTCGGGTGCAAAAACTCGTTTATTAAAGAAATTCAACTAAAACTCAATTATAAGTCATCATAACTAATAAGTTCAAAACAACTCGTCATAACTAATCAAGCTTAAACGGCTCGTTAAAAACTCGACTCAACTAAGATCACAATATTAAAAAAAGATAAATAAAGATAAACTCATCTACAACCACCCTATTAAAAATGATAAATAAAAATAAACGGACAGCATATATAATATCTATAGACCAATGACAACATAATGTCTTAAAGACTTAAACTGTTTCTAATAATATCTTTTAAATAATTGAAGATGTGATTACACTGAGTAATAATGACAACATAATATCTATAAACTATTTCTAATAATATCTTCTAAATAATACTAATATCCGAAAATTTAATTTCAGATATTTCAGTACAATCCTCAATTTAATTTTAGATACTTCAGTACAATCCTGTGATTCCCAAAAGGCCAAAACACAACTCAACTTGAAGAGTGAAGAGACAGAAAAAGCAAAAACAAAAATAAAGAAGCAGTGTGTACTTCTGATGAAGTCTTAAATTCTTTTGCTGATTTTATTCACTACCAATTTAGTACCAAACGTTACATATCATAAGTAAATATTCCATGATTAATATAATTGTCCTAAGAAATAAGAAAGCCTAAAAATATGCAAGAAATCATATCTGACATCCAAATTCTTGGTCCTAAAAGCCTCGCTATAAATAAAATAAATGGTCTGATTCGAGCTTTTAGGTGGATCGAGTTTTAACAGACGGACCGACATAGAGGGCAAGTAGAGTGTTTAATGTGGAACCACTTGTCCAAGCAGCTTGTGTGGAAAAAATGCTTGCAAGAGAGAACACTAACCTCCTCATCATCCTCAAACCGACACAAACACACACTACACTCCATAACAGAACCAGAACCAGAACCAGAACCAGAACCAGAGACACCATTGTTGTTGCTTGTCTCAGCACGACATACAAATTCAAACTTTGTAATCAATACCTTCTTTCTCATCGTTTCAGGAAATGGGTCTTCTTCTTCGATCCCAATCTCAAAACCCTCTGAATCTGGGTTTGCGCCGATCACTTGCAGAGCGGATCTGAGGATGTTCTTGAGCAGAGCCATGGAGAAGACAGAGTTCATGAGCAGAACCGGGAGCGCCCCCTCGGCCAGACAGGGGAAATTGGAGAGACCCATGTCCTCAAATTTCCTCGTTTTCTCGAGAAACAAACAGAAAGTAGCCGACTTTGATGGGAAATATTAAATTTCTTGTGGGTAGGAGGCAAAATTCGATTTCTGATGATTTCGGCGAAAACAGAGGAATCGATAAGGTTTTGGGAGTGTTGGAGAGGTCGGTCTAAAATGGAGCGAAGTGGGCCTCGGTGGGTGGTGTGGGCCCAGGCCCATAAATGCGGGTGCGTCGGTGCGTTAACTGGGTTTGGGTTAAGTGGTTAGTTAACCGCTAACGTCATGACGGTGACGGCGTGTACGGGTAGGTTACACGTGGAGACACGTGTTGGACTTGTAGCTGATTTGGCTCGCTTTTTTTGGTGAAATTGGTTGTGCTGGCACATATTCGGACAAGAACTGAGACATTGGAGAAGGCACGTTTCAGCTCAGGTCTTAGGGATCGCCAATGAGAAAGCGCCACGTGGTAACAGTGTCCGAAGTAAAACTATCTTCTCACAATAATACCGGCCGAGTTTAAATATTTCGATCACGGTTATTCTAATTGAGTTTTGAGTGTTTTTAATAAATGAGTTGATTAAGGTAGAAATTGAAATTTGAGTATATTTAATAAACAAATTAAACTAGAGCTAAATTTATTAAAATTTTATAAATTCCTCAGCAAATTTATGTATTATTTAGTTAATAATAAATTTGTATTTAATAATAAATTTTATTAAATATGTGTATCAAAAGTTAAACGAGTTGGGCCGATAGCATAACTGTATAATATAATTACATTTGAACCAAACATTTTTTATGGCGTATTCATATTGCTAGATCAAACATTATTGCACTATTCAAGGTCAATTCTATTAATTTATAAAAAAACCATGTGTAGGATTTAGAACACTAAAAATATTCTTAAATTATATTACTCATTTTATTCATAATATCGTTTAATCGATTTGTCAATACACACAGTCAACTTTAAATTTCACAAAACCACAATTGTCATCAGCAAAAGAAACCTATGCTTTAGCTTGATTAATATGAACACAAATTTAAATGTAAGTGCTACAAATGTTCAATAACCTTGTCAACTGCTAACTGAAATAACTGCTTTAAGAGTCGTAGGTTTTTTCATATGTACATAGTCAACTACTACAAATGAGCTAAGGTTGACTTGTAATGAGCCTCCTCGGCACTTGCAACTCGGCTTTGAAACATGGTCCACTCCTTTTTACATCTCTCCCTCACCTGCGTAGTAGTGAATAATGTCAAGTCCTAACATGCTTGTGAGAGAGTAGAGATTGATGGTTGAACCTAAAATCAGAGATTCGGTGTCACCGATTTAACGTGACAGGGGACAGAAATCACTAAATCCGCTACAAACTCTGCCCATTTCCATATTTGGCATATAAAATATCATCGACCCGATATTGCCTATTTTTGACATATATAAACTATCATGGATCCAATATTTTCGATCTGATGGAGTAGAGGATCAAGATCACTGTACCCACCTAAAACACGCCCTGTTGCCATCCCTAGGTCTGGGATCAATAACATGTACTTTCAAAAAATCACAAATCTTCACACTCGATTTTCCCAAATTTTAATTGTCGGGGAGACTGTCTTTAGTCACGAGGAGCACACCATAAAAAAGATCGTAACATTAAAGCTTAAGCTTTCTCGACTCAATAAACTAATTTACCAGGCATTGAGCCTAATGTGTACATGAACATAATCTTTCACTCAGGTGCGAAATTCTAATCATATGAATCTAGATTTCAGCCAATTATTATGTTTCGAAGATTTTTAGTTTGTGCCACAATGATAAGAGGATCATGAAAAGAGAGTGCATTTTTATGAGTAAAAAGGAAATTTTTACATACCCCTTCCCATGGTGCCCTCCCATTTTGGGACTCTCCCTGAAAGAAAAGCCACAAAAACAAATTTATAAGCGCTCTTTAAGTAAACTTAGTAACAATATAGCAAGTTTGATCATTTATTGGGGATGGCAAAAATATATGAACTCGACGGAGGTCTGGTTTTCCGATCCAACGGATAGAGGGCAGAAATTACTAAATATTCTCTGAACATGCTCCGTTGTCATTTGCCACCCTATAGATCGAGAGACAACATATTCCAGTGTTCTAAAAATCTCCGAATTTAATCGCCTACAATTTCCGATCAATCCCTCAATCCGATTTATTTTCGGACAAACCCCCGATTAATTCGCATAAGACCCTCTCCGCCTGACTAGCGCTTAGTGTTTTTTCAGAAAACTGAAATATTCTAAACCTGACTAAAATTCGATATCCCCGATCCAACAAATCATTTTTACCTCATTCCCAAGTGAAGGAACAGTCTGATGAACAATCCACTGAGAATCCACAACCCCAATCTTGTCATGTGCAGGCTGCTCAAAAGAGAATCACATCAGACTTGTACACTAATCAGAGCAAAACCATAAACAGTTGAGCTATAAAAAAGAGAGTAGAACAAGTTGTTGCTGACCTCCACACACTTTCTGAGGGCCAAATCAAGCCCCCAGCCATGCACCAAGTCATTCTGCAATTCCACAAAGCATGTAATGTAAATCATACATTCATCGTGTAATAACTGACGACGGTGCTAAAACTGACGATTCTACGGAAACACTCTGAACCTGAATCAAATGCCAGACACAGCGCCACGCATCCCGCGAAAACACTGGAGCCATGATCTCAACGAACCTGTATGTATCGTGTACAAAATTCAAGTAGTGCGAACCATAGCAGAAACAACAGCAACAACGAGAAAAAAGGAGTTGGTTGCGGTTCATACGCTGCGCAGGGAGGCAGAAGCGGGTCTGAGCACCAGCCTGGCCTCTCTTCGGTTTGCCTGATGAACAAGAAAAAGAATTAAATGCTGCTTTCTTTTAGGGATGATTTCACATAATACCGTTAAAATCCGATTTATTTTCAAGGCATAATGACCGAAATGCCCCTTCAAAATTGTTCGCTAATTTGAAAATTGTATAGGGGAGAGGGTATTTTGGTCATTTGCCTTGAAAATAAATAGGATTTTAACGGTGTTAGTAACGGTGAGAATTAAAGTATGAAAAATGTGGCTAAGGGGTATTAATATTATCCCTTTCTTTTTATATATCTGTCTAAATCCAATTTAATCGATTCTTACTTATGAACTTCACGATCCTCTCGCCTCTTTGTCATCTGCCAGGTCAGCCCTCTGTCAGGTTCCAACCCAGGCTGTGAAATCTCCAAGCCATGCTTCCTCACTAACTTCATGTATCTAAACGTATAAAGTTGGATGTTTTTTTATAAACGAATAAAGTTGAGTGGACAGAAATAAAATGGCGAGAACTGGCCGTATAGTCTAATACTCACTCCTCGCCATTGAAATGCTCGACCCCGAGGTCCTCGTCCCAGATAAATACGTAGTCATATGGTGCCACAATGTCGGGATGCAAAAAACGCTTAGCATACCACCTATGAAAATTTTCAGGCAGATAGACATATGATTGAAGGAAATCATATTAATCACTAAATCACATCTTTTTCAACAAAACTATAGTTAAGTTGTAAGTAGATGCTCACCATTTAGTTTGCTTTCGGACACTGATGTGAATCGCTCGCTTGGACCACTCGAATTCATCCCATTCGGTTGTTCGGCCATCATAATGAAATAAAAGGATTGTGAAATTTCCTGAAAACTGCAGGAAGAGTTTTTTCAGTGACACCACATAACGGAGAGGGAGAGAGAGGGAGAGAGACCTTTTTGACGGATGCGTCTATATTGTGCCTCTGGTTGTACCCAACGGTGAAGGTGACGAGATACTTTGGTTTGAAGGGCAAGTCCTATAAAACATAACACCAGTAAATAACGCGAAATCTAAGCACAGACAATAAAATTGTGATTCCATTGTTTCAACTCTTATGCAAACATATCTTTACAGTCATTTACAGTTCAATATTATTCACTTACTGCCTTGTAGCTATTATTCAATTTCTACAAGGCAATTCAGACTTGCACCAGCAAATCGATATTGAAGTTGGAAATAAACTTCAACTTTAAAATCCACATTTTTCTAGGAAGAAATTTGAACTATAGTGCTTTCAGTGGTTGCAGAGTTGAGTCGATACCTCACTAGGGTTACCCCACAATCTGCGACGGTACAAGTCTGACTCAGCTGCAATGATCGCTGGTGGTAGTCTTTCTGCGCCTCGAGGATTCGAGGGGACCCAAATCTACATCAAAATCACAAGGAAATAGAAGCAAGTTCATACAAACAATAAACTATATGATTGATATATTTTTCTAAAAACCTGCTTTGGCTAAAAACTCATGTTTTGCAGACTTGTAAGAACAATGTATAATACACACACACACACACACATAAAACAACAGCAGTAAAGAGTTTGCTAATGATCTGTTGTATGTGACAAAACAAAATATCCCACAAAAATCAATAGTCAGGACACTACATTGCAATCAAGGCATTATTGGGGCGTTCCAACTTGGATCAACGAGCCTATGCCTTATTCAACTTCTATCTCTAATCAGACATTAGCATAATTCATCGACAATCTCTTCCGATCAAGGAAGAACTTTAGCAACCTCCATTAGCGGCAAAAAAGACAATGTGGTAAAATATGGGGAAAATTGCAAAAAAGCGCCCTATTATATTATATGAAACTTTTGCAAAAGGGTGTTGTGTTGTTTGTTAATGGAAAAAATGTGCTGCGTTGTTTGCAAAATGTGTATATTTTATAAAAATGACAAAATTACCCCTGAAAAAAATATATAATTTTTCAAAAGTTTTTCTGTTGAATGCTTGTAGACAGTACTTGCAACGTTTCAAGACATGCAAAACCTAGAAATGTATATGACCAACTACTGCAAAAAATAGGAAGAAAATAAATACCTTCTTTGACGTAGCATTCAAATTCTGTGCTTGATTTGGGTTGTCATTCTTCTTCTTCACTGTAGACCACGCATTTAAAAATGTTTGGGTTGATATGCCCGACTTATACTCGTCAAAGTGTGAAAAATCAATACTAGGAAGAAGGCTGGAGCTTAAATTTAGCTGCAAATTTGAGATCAAGTCAGTAAGTAATGGCGAAAACAGTTTTAAGAGATTTATAGGAAATGGAGAGAAAAATTAACAAAACATCTACCTTAGTTAATGACAAAGCCGGAAAGGACACTCCAATTACAAAGCCAAAAACTACTCCAATGAAAGTCGTGACAATAACCCTCATGCTATCATTTGGTTTTCTACTAATTGCGCTGTACCTAATAAATTGTAAGTAGTTATCGCATATAATGGTGACTGGAAAAATATCTCGATTCCCTAAATGAAAAGAGAAGGCGTTGAAAAGGAAAAGTGTAACCTGCGTGCGAGAGTTCCCATCCTATTTACAATCTTCTGACTGCACATTTGGAACAAGACTAAGACGTAAAGTAAAAAAACGAGTTGCAATTGATCTTTCTTGGTCAGCAAGTCCTGTGTTGCCAACTCTCCCTAAACAAAGAGAGAACCTTGCAGACCCGAGACCTGATGCAAATGAAACATAGTAAGAATATTGAAGAAAGTCATATGATGCTCCTTTCTGCATCAAATTAAAAGATTCAGTACCGACAGAAATGAACTCATAAGCCAAATCAGAGTTGGTGAAACTTTTAGTCATTTGGGTGGCACTTACAAGGGACTCACTACCTACCATACTCTCAACTGGAAAACCGCTTAAACAGTCCCAAAGAGAGTCGTTCTCTCCAACCTTACAAAATCATACTTGCTCGGGAGTTCACTCGTTTCATTCATTGAATCTCGTCTTTCATAAAAGTATATACTACCAATGCAAGAAACTCGACAACCCATTTAATCAATTCATCTACACACTCACACCGAAAAAGCCATTGCTCGAACATGAGCGAGTCAAATTGAGGCAGGAACCGAGAAGCAAAAAATCTACAAACTACCATATGGAAACAAACACAGCAACAAGTTACGTGCTCCTTCCTCTACAATCAAAATCTTAAATCCAAATTTATTCAATTCAATGCATTGAACATTTAAAGTTAGCTTTAAAAACCATCATCATATTCATAACTTCAAGCAACTACCCACAATACCTCAACAATGTCCCTCAGCTCTGAAGATTTACAAAGACCATAATCAAGCAACGGCATGAAGAAACTAAAAATCTGGAAAATCAAAAACCTAAACCTCAACCAAACCCAATACTGTAAGTGGCAAATTTGGCTCAACTAAAAATAATAAATCAAATTAAATTACATTTAGCTAGCATAAACCCAGTAACAGCCTCCTGTTTGGTTGCCGAGAAAATCTGAGCAGATCTTTCATTTTCACTCGATTTACACTCTCCTTTTCACTTCAAACTACGAATTCTCAAAATAAGTAAAACAAACAAACAGAAATCAAACCCTGTTGACAACCCAGTTCCCGATTCCCGATCACCTCACTTTCCCAACCATTTTCTCGGCAACCAAACACGATTCTGCACAACCCAGAAGAACAATCAGATAAACGAACCTGTGAGAGACCACAGAGCGAGATCTGGCGAAGAAGATGCAAGAAAACGGTAATCGAAACCGATTCCCGCGAATTCACGTCTCCTATAGTTCAAATTCAAGTGGGTTTGTGAAATCGAAGATTCGGTGAGCGAACAAGAACTTCACCCACCAACTCGCTCTCTCGAATCGGTAATGCTCGAGATTTTCGCTCGTCTCTCTCAATTCTGTTCCCGATTCTCGCGCTGATTATGTATATAATGTCGATCGTCTGGTTTTGGATTTGAATTTTTTTGAAGAGAAATTGATTTGAACGCGTAATTTTTGAACATAAATTAAATAGATTTGATGATTTATTTATTAATTTTGGGAAACAGTGAATTTATGTCTCTATTATTGATCAGAAATCAGAATTATTATTCATGTCTCAATATATATATATATATAACTTGTCACGTGCATAGAATCTAAAAAAGCAGTCATGTGTGGAACATAGTCATTAAAAACATTAATTATACATGATATGATAATTGTTTATGATTTAATTTTAGGCTTACTTTGTTTTATGTTCATGTTTGATCCGAGGGATAATTCGGTAAGAACCTCACCAGGTAGTGAGAATTTGAAGAATCGTTGACGCCGGCATAGATTTGTAATTTTCTGACCACATTGAGTTCTCACCGCCGGATACATCAGCTTAGATCGTCGCCGATCTGCCACAATACAGAAAATCGTTGTCGGAATCTCGTCTTCGCGCCGCCACCGGATTCTGCCTCGATTCCCTCGCTACGCCACTACCTTTATAGGACAACACTTTTCTCATATTTATTAGTCCTCGTTTGTCTTGTCAAATGTGAGTGAACTTATCATGTTTATTTTCGTTTAAAAATAATAAAAATGTCCTTAAAATTATTTTTTCAAAGTATTAATATTTTTAACTTGAATTTGTTAATCTTTTTTCTGGGCTTTAAATTTGTTCAGGAGAAAAAAAAATTTAATAACAGTTATGAACAAATGTACGCAACTTAAAAAAAATGGCAAGTTCACGTCTTTTTTGCAAAAATATAAATACACGATCACTTTTATTTCACACATGTATTTGCAATTTACCATTTTATTATGTGAGATAATTAAAAAAAATATTTATTATGTGAGATTTTATGATATTTTGATTTTTTTTAATGACCCACTTAATACATAGTTTTGTACGTAAAATGAATTAATATGAGTCTTTTGTCGAGTAAAAAACACATAAAATCACGTTCACCTAACATATTGGTTTTTTAATTGATGTATAAGATTTGCTGTTTAACTTTTTTCTAGCCTTGTCGGTGAGGCATGGACCCTCCAAATTTAATTCCAACCCCTAACTTATTAGGACAAGTCATAATTCAAAAACAAAACATTATTTGAAAGATATACGATATTTCATTGTAAAAATTCTTTGAGAAACTGATTAAAATCACTAGAGTTTTAAATGATTTAATCAATAGTCAATAAATATACAAAAATAAATACAGTCGTTTAAAGTTGATAACACATTGTCATCGGACATGTACAAAAACAATAAATTAAAACACTAATATTTAGGTTAGCATAGTTTTATTTCGTATCAAGTTAGACAAAAAGGCAAGATTCAGTTAATTTTAGTGTGAATTGACAAAAATGTTATTATATTTCCTAAATGAAACTTTACTGACTTGATATTAGTTTTCTAACTTAATCATACGTGTCAACTTAACTGTATCTATATGAAATTAATTGTTATTACAGTAAACTTAATACACATATACTTCATTTTATGAAAATGAGATACCATACAATATCTTCGCAATTATTCTCATGTTATTTTTCAATCTAAGTTAAATGTAGTTTGTTAACTTTCGGTTCGAGTTCAATTATAATGAATACAAGAAAAATGTAATAACTAGTGATCTCTCGAATGGCATGCCATTTTCAAGGGCATTGGCGGGTCGGAAAACGACCCGTTGACGATCTTTTTGAAGATCCATTTGTTGGCCGCCTCCGTAAAATGTACTCCATCCCAAATCACCTTGACGGACGGGTCTTTGCAAGACTTGGCGATCAAGACCTCTCTCCCGTCGACGACGGTCTTGAAACCGCACCTCCGGTCCGAGTTGTAGTTGTACTTCCCTCCGTGTCCGCAACAAGCTATGAACGGCTTCTCGAATCCTGAAACGCTCATAAAACGTTATTAGTTAGGTGTGATTCTATTGGTGTATATTTGCGAGTGATGAGATTGAAATAGGAGTGTTCAAAAATAACCGAACCGACTAAATTGAACTGAACTAAAACAAACCAACTAAAAAATTGAATTGTTTCGATTTAAAACCAAACCGAAATGAAATTTTATTGATTTTAATTTTGGTTTATAAAACTAGAACCGATCAAAAAATAAACCGAACTGAAAAGCGATCGATTTGGACACGTTGATCATTTTTAAGTCATCAATTCTTATTAATTGAGCCTAAAAATATAGGGTCCACAAAAGAAGGTAGAATAGCAAGTCAAAATCGGCCCAATATATAAAAAATTCATGAAAATCGGTTCAAAAAATATCTAACCGAAAATTGATGTTAAATAATAAACCAGATTGGTCAAAATGTGACAATTCCACGAAACCCGGTTAATAAAAAACTGACCCGTACCGGAAATCGACGTTAAAACCAAATTTCATCGATTTAGTTTTTTTAATCAGTTCGGTTCAAAACCAAACCGAACTTGCTCAAAATTGAACCGAGAAGAACCACAAACTTACCTAACTTCTCTCCTTGAGTGATGAGCTCATACTTCAAAGAGTAGACATCAACGTAGGCGATTGAGGCCAAGGGGAGAGATTTTCTGAGTTCGGACACAAGTTCCTTGAGTTTAGCATTGAAGTGCTTAGGAACATCATTGTACGGACTCGCACAACCGTATTTGTCGATCTGAGCAGCTGTTATGAGAAACCTGTCCAGAGCGTACGGCAAGCACCCGACCGGGCCCGTGTTGTGAACCCAAAACGACCTTCCTCCTTGCGCATACACGGACTGTTTGTTTCATCACACAACTTCACCATAAGTTCTTGGCTTGACACATGATAATATTATAATGACAAGGTTTTGTCATCAGAATTTTCGATTTTGATCGGAAACAAGACATGGGTTTTACTCGTAGATGCGATACAAGAAATGGGTACGAGTCTACGATTCGAAGTTAACATAGATTTTCAAGCAGGTGATTCATTAGGATTTGAATAACGGATCTTATAAGACCAACCACTATGACTATGTGAAAAATAAGATACGGGTTTTACTTGGAGATGCAATCTAAGAAATGGGTCGGAGTCTAGGCTTAAAAATTGTTATGTCTATGATATGCGCAAACTGTCTCATCATGCAGTTTTCATTAACAAAATTCTTGATTTTCAAGCAGGTGACTCACACATTAAAAGTAATTTAAGTTGTGGTCCATGTTTTCACCAACAAGACAAACTATTCTATTAGAGTTCTCGATTTTCAAACAGATGATTCACTAGGATTCAAACATCTGATCTCGCAAGAGACAGTAAATGTATCAACCAGATATGACTTTTCAAATAGGTGACCCACTTGAATTCGAACACTGAATCTCACCGCTCCAACCATTCGAACATTCCAACACACACTATCACCTTGACATATATACAACTTTCTAGTATAATTTCAAGGTTTCTATCAAAAGCAAGACATGGGTTTAAATGAGAGACACAGTCCATGAAAAGGGTGTGAGTCCAAGGTTCAAAGTCATCATTACCTTAATGGCATTGGAGAGCTGGACCATGAGCTGAGGAACAAAAGCCTTGACCTGGTCAGTGGTCATGTTGAGCTTGTAACCAGCAGTGAGATCATTCTGGCCAATGTCAAATGTGTACAAACCTTTGCTAAAAACATCCTCTGCCGGCAACAATTGCTCAAACACACCTCCTACATACACATGATATGGTTATGATAAGGTTTCAATCCTCATATATGTGGTTGTTGCCGATAAAAACAAAGAGAAAACGGTAAAAAGTGTTGTGTATTTCGTTATTGGCAAAAACGTGTCATAAAAAGTTTCCTGATTTTTATCTTCTAACTAAAATTTATTATTTAATTGTTGTAAAAAGTAATATTTCTTAATGTTTAGTTTCAAGGGCAATTTTGTCATCTTCTCCCAAACAAGAAGAAAAAACTTATGCATTATTTTCTTGCAAAAATGACATAATATATATATGTGACACATTAATTATTGCCATTTTGCCTAAAAATTTCTAATTCGAGAGATCCATGGATTTACCCTTTTGACGGATGATTTGGGATCTGTGTCGAAACTCTGAGAACTCAGCGGACTGATCGAGCAGCGAAATGGGGCTGTAGCCACTCTGCAACCTGGTCGTGTTCTGAGGCCTGATGGTGGATCCGGCGGTTGCGAAATTGGCTCCATGGGTGAAGTTTGAGCCTATGGAGTCAAGGTATGGGCTGAGATATGGCAAGCCTAGGCTTTCAGCTGCAAATCAGAAACAATATTGTACAAAATGTTACATCACAAAATTTGTTGTTTCTCGTATTGGTCCTTAGAGAAATTCTAAATCTATGACTTAATAAGCAGTATTTTAAAATTTTCTGACATGTGTAATCAATCTTTTATTAATGATTCAACCAATTCTCATAAGGCCTTCTCGTCCACCTTGTTAGCGACTAACACTTTTATAGCACTGCTTAAAAGTTAGAACTTGAAGATAATTTGAAGCAACACTCTAATTCAAACATATTTCCATTTTACATCACCTAACTTTAACCCCAAAAACATCACTTTAGTTTATTTCGTTTATCTCTAATTTACTGCCACGATTACTAATATAGTTAAAATCCGAACTATTTTACAGTGAAATGATCAAAATACCTTTTAAAGGTATCATTTGAAAATCTGATTACAAAGAGGCCTTATTGTTCATTTGATCCTAAAAATCTGATTTTAAAGATACTAATGACATTGAGAATTAAAAACAATATAATATACTTGTGAGTTCTTAAAAACAAATTAGGGGTAGAAACTAGAAAGTGGGAAAATGTGATCAGTTTAGAAATATTCTGTGCAATTATCTCATATTTTAAAAAAATAATATCATATACATTAAATCAGATCTGACAATTAAAAAAACTAATTATATCAATTCATTCAAAATTTTCATGTGGGTCATAAAAGAAGACCCTTTTTTAAGTTACACACATAGAGTCAACATCTACCATTAGAATATCAACAATTTCCACATAGAGACAATCAATCAAAAGACAAAATCAAAAACAAAAAGGGACTTCGAAATTGAGGAAAAAAAACAAAGCAATAGAATTTGAAATGTGTACCGATAAAGTCAACGACGAGACGACCGTCGGAAAATCGACCCGCCGGCGCGTGGAAGAAGGTCTCGCCGTTGGGGTGAGGAGCTTCGCCGAACATCGCCGTCAAGCCGCCGGTGTCGGAGTTGGAGTCGCCGAAGTTGAAGATCGCCGGAAAGTTGCAAGATTGGTCGGAAACCGCCGCGACCGAACATCCTAGTACGAGTAGCACGAATGCAATCATTGGGGTCGGGACTTGTCGGAACGAAAAAGTTTCCATTTTTAGGAGTGAGTGAGAGAGAGGTTTGGTTGGGAAAGGAGAGTGTGAGAGGAGAGAGAGAGATTTGTCTTCATATATAGAATCTGTAATTTGATTTTTTTCTCTATTTTTATTTATTTGTTTCCTTTATTATACGAAGGGTATTTATGATATTTTCAAAATTAGAATTGTGCACATGTTGATGTTCATGAGCCTAAAAGTTACATGTGGCCTAAAATTTTGTTTTTCATCTATTTTAACATAATGTGATTGAAGTCATTTGACTTTTTATATGAAGGATATTTTTGATATTTTTAAAAAATAGAAGTCATGTGACTTTCACACGACCTTAAAAGTTTGTTTTCCATCAATTTTGGTCTATATTGTTAGAGTAACCAAATAATAATGTTAAGTTTCCAAATTTAACCATGTTTATTATTAGGGGTGGACACTTTTTACCCAAAACCAAAATCAAACCGAGATTTAAATCGAATTTGAACCGAAGAATCGAGAACCGTGGGTATCGGATCGAATTTGGGTTTGAAAATTAAGAAATGAATCAATTCGGTTCAGTTCCGGTTCTGAGAGTGCATAACCACTAATTAACCGGTTTAGAACCGAACCGATTTTGGGAGTTTTAATTAGTATTTTTTGTATTTCAATTTTATGTTTTAGCCTAAAAAGAGTTTGATTGTGTATAATTTTCACCATAAATTGAACAATGTACGAATATCACATTAATTGCATCTAATTAGGCAAAGTTATACAACTATACCAGAGAACCGGTCCCTTAATTTCACAATTAATTACTCAATTGGGTCTAATTAGGTAGAACCGAAAACCAGACCGTAGAACCGCGCCCAGAACTGGACCGATATCCACTTATTTGGTCCAGATTTGGATCTACAAAATGAAGAACCGATTGATCGGGTCTGGTCCGGTTCTGGCTGGTTCGGTTCGGTTCCAAAACTGTGCCCAGCCCTATAGATTATCAAATATTTAGATTTTTCTGTATTTAGTTTGAACAATACCTTATATAAAGGGTTCTATCGTAGTGTAATTTACAACAACAAGAATATCGTACTGCATGTATATTTGAGAAGACACATATTGAGTCGGGTTCCATAGTTAAAAGTTTAAGATTATTTGGTTATTAGTTGAATTGATCATTTTCTTTTCATATTAACTCTTTTATTTTATATTATTTTAATGTGAGACTTTATATTCTTAACATGATTATTGTAATAAATGCAAGATTCAAGACGAGCATCAAAAACTATCGATCCTTAGCACGGCATGCCATTTTCACGGGCACGAGTGGGTCAGAAAACGACCCGTTGACGATCTTTTGGAAGATCCACTTGTTGGCAGCCTCCGTAAAATGTAATCCATCCCAAATCACTTTTACGGACGGGTCCTTGCAAGATTTTCCGATCAATACCTCTTTGCCAAAGACGACGATCTTGCTTCCGCACGTCCAGTCCGGGTTGTAGTTGTACTTCCCTCCGTGTCCGCAACAAGTTATGAACGGGTTCTCGAATCCTAAAACGCTCGAAAATGTTATTAGTTAGGTATTGACTTGATTATCGTGTACGTGTGTAACATAAGATTAAAATGAAACTTTAATACTCGTAAATATCGTAATTGATGTGTGAGTGATAGAAGATCGATGTGACTTGTTAGTGATATGATTGAAATGAAATCTTATCAAAACGTGAGTGATGATTGTGATGGAAATAATATAATTTGTATTCGTGTTGTATTAAATACAATAGGAGAGAATTTTTTTTTATACAATGCATGTGAATCAAATTAAATATCAAGAGTATCGATAATAAGAAAATTTAGAAAATTAATAATAAATAGAAAAAATCATAATTTTGTTTTGACATATTAATATGGCACTTATATAACGTAATATTAAAATGAAACCTTATAACGGTACGTGGTCTATTTAATCAAACATTATCAATCACATAACATAAAAAATCATTACTTTTTACCAATATTGTAAAAATTGTTAAACACTAGTCGGTCAGACAGAACTTCTGCAAATTAGCCGTAGATTAATCATAAGACAAACAAACTTACCGAACTTCTCTCCTTGAGTGATGAGTTCATACTTCAAAGAGTAGACATCAACGTAAGTGATTGAGGCCAAGGGGAGAGATTTTCTGAGCTCGGACACAAGTTCCTTGAGTTTAGCATTGAAGTGTTTAGGAACATCATTGTACGGACTCGCACACCCGTATTCGTCGACCTGGGAAGCTTTTACGAGGTACCTATCCAGAGCGTACGGCAAGCACCCGACAGGACCCGTATTGTGTACCCAAAACGACCTTCCTCCTTGCGCATACACAGACTGCTTCATCACACAATTATTTTCACCGGAATTCTCGATTTCGGTCAGAAACAAGACATGGGTTTTACTCGGATACGCATTACAGGAAATGGGTCGAGTCTAAAATTTTATGATACCACCTTTAAAAATGTTAAGCGCTGGCCAGTCAGCTAGATCAGACATCTAAAATTTTAGAGCACTGACGCGTGTGCGAACGGTTTCAACACACAATTTTGGAACATTTCAAATATTTTTTTTATATTAAAATCGAAGAAGTGGGTCCGAGTCTCAAAAAGGGTTTCTGCCCAAAATTACCTTTACGCATGCAATTACCTATTTTCAATCAGGTGATCTATCAAGATTCAAATACTTAATCTCACTAGATCAACTATCTGATCAAAAGTGAGATACGAGTTTTACCAAGAGATGCGATCAGCTTTATGCATACGATTCTCGATTTTCAATCTGGTGACCCTTTAGAATTCAAAAATAAGACATGGGTTTTACTCGGAAACGCAATCCATGAAATGGGTCTTAATCAAAGGTTCAAAGTGATCATGATTACCTTTATAACATTGGAGAGGTGGATCATGAGCTTAGGAATAAGAAAAGCCTTGACTTGGTCAGTGGTCATGTTGAGATCATAACCACCTGTGAGGTCATTCTGGCCAATGTCAAATGTGTACAAGGCTTTGTTAAAAACATCCTCTTCCGGCAACAACTGCTCAAACACACCTCCTGCGTGCACATGATGTGGTTTCAGTCTTTACAATTGCACTTATATTGTTAATAAAAATAGGCGATAATAATATCATTTTCACTATATAGTTGAGTATACGTTTTTCTCACGTAACTGTATAGTTTACTCAGAGATTATCTCGCTTAACAACAGTTGAGAATATCTGTATCTCATTTTTACTGCATCTCGTTCAATTTTGGCCTAACACAGTTTTTTCCGTTACAAAATGACCAAAATACACTGTTGTTGAAAATCTTATGAAATTCCGGAAGACAGTAAAGGGTATTCTGGTCATTTTATTATGGAAGCTAATGGTGTTACGTCACATCCCATTTAATTTTGACATGACACATTTATTTTCATTGAAAAATGATCAACATACCCGCCTACTAAAAATTTTACGAAATTCTGAAAGACAGTAAAGGGTATTTTGATCATTTTGCGATGGAAGCTAACGGTGTTAATCGAGTCAAAATTAGACGGAATGTAGTAGAGTGGGGCGAAAATATACAAAATTGTAGTTAAGTAAGACGAATTTGATTAACGCAATTGTAGTTAAGTAAGAAATATGTATAGTAAAAATAATTATCTTTAAAAATAAATAATTCAAGGGATCGACGGGTTCACCTTTCTGACGAATGATCTGGGATTTACGTCGAAAGTCGGAGAACTCAGCGGACTGTTCAAGCAATGAAATGGGGATGTAGCCACCACTCTCCGACTTAGGTCTGATGGTGGCTCCGCCGGTTGCGAAATTGGCTCCATGGGTGAAGTTTGAGCCCAGGGAGCCCAAGTATGGGCTGAGATAGGGCAACCCTAGGCTTTCAGCTGCAAACAAGAAACAACGTTATGCAAAATAGTGTAAGGATAATCTCACAAAACTATAGTTTCTGGACAAAATATTCAATTAACTACATTTGAATACTTCTTTTAAGAAAATGTGTAATGACTGTTTCTTTTCTCACAAGCTACATTTTCCGTTTGTTTTAAACTAACATCATTGAATTTTGGTGCAAAATCACTAAATTACCTCTTTTGAAGTCATCGAGCTAAATCAAATCATCCAAACATGTGATCCGATATATAATTAAGGGAAAATGACACTTTTGTGCACCTAAATATACACTTTTGACACTTTCATACTATAACTTTTTTTTTCTCTTTTTTTCATACCTGAATTTCATTTTGAGACAACTGGCCATTTATTTACCAAAAATGGCCCTAAATTTTGGTTCAATTCATGGGTATTTTGGTTCAATTCATAAGTATTTTGCTTCAATTCATTGGTATTTTGGAAAAATGGTCCAGAAGTACCCTGAATTTTGGTTCAATTCACGAGTATTTTGGAATTATTGTCCCAAAATGAAATTCAGGTATGGAAAAAGAGAAGAAAAAAAGTTATGGTATGAAAGTGTCAAAAGTGTATATTTATGTGCACAAAAGTGTCATTTTCCCTATAATTAATTATAAAATTAACTTTCCTGCCATCTTCAACTTCGGCGACTCCAGCTTCATGTATATTGACTCGTTTAATATTTAATTAACTATATTTTTTAAAACTTGTAATAAGTATTTATAATAAAATTAGTCGAGTCGAATTCAGTCGAGCATATCTCAAGTTAACTTATTTAGTATTTAATGTATTATATATTTTTTTATTTAATATTAAAAATTTTTATGAATATTTGTATTGAAAATTTAATGAATCGAATTGAGCCGGGTCAAGCTCGAGTTTGTATATTTTTTTTCAAACAGAACTTGATATTACTTGTATAAACTCGTTCCAACTTGAGTCGTGCCCTGCCAAATTAAGACTCGATTCAAATTGTTTACACTCGTACCGATAAAGTCGATAGTCAGGCGCCCGTCAGAGGAGCGACCGGCCGGCGCGTGGAAAAATGTCTCTCCGTAGGGATAAGGAGGTTCGCCGAACATCGCAGCCAAGCCGCCGGTGTCGGAGTTGGAGTCTCCGAAGTTGAAGATGGCCGGAAAGTTGCAAGATTGGAGGGGCTGGTCGGAAACCACCGCGACCGGACGTCCTAGTACGAGTAACACGAATGCAATCATTGACACCGTGAGTTGTCGGAAACAAAAAGTTTCCATTTTTAGAATTGAGATAGATAGGTCCTCTTTTTCTAATTTTTGTCTGAACCCAATTTTAAACTTTGGAAAACAAAATATAGTACGGACCAAACGGTTTATATCTTCGTTTAACTAATATTTTAATCGATAATTATCTGTTGTTTTTTTAGGATAGATTATGATTTATACGTACCGATTAATCCGAAATATATTATTTTTCTATTTTATTATCGGTGTATATCCAATTGAAAATTAATACAGATCATTAAATTTTGATACAAAAGTTTGAAAAAAGTTAACATTCAAAACTATTACAAATGAAAAAAATAATAATAAGGAATATGTCAGGTTCTAGTTCTACGTTAGATAATTCAAACTGTAAATTACATTGATTTTCTTAATATAAAATGTGGGTTAATTAGTTTCAACTGTTAAACTAATTTGCAATTCAATTTTAGTTACTTATATTATTCATTTTACTAAATTCAAAGTACACAAAATTAATTAGTTAATTACTAATAAATTGACTCAAAATTCTACATATTCATGTTTTGCTGGTTAAAACAATAAAAAACGGTTGTTCTAGATATCAAAACTAGCTAGGAACATATGTTACAAATTTCACACCTGACCTTAGGTCCCACCTCAAAATAAAAATGGATTAAAGTTTATATCCACATTAAATTCTAAATAGGTTACACTAAACTTTTCGGTGGGTACCAATGTGTATATTGGGTTTTTCTTGTTACGTGTTCCTCGGTTGATAAGACTTGTTTTTCCCCAACAAGTAGTATTAAAGTGGTTTGTACATATTTTATTGGGCAAGCAGCCCGATGAATCTCACAGTAAATCGAGTTAAGTAGGTTAGTATGATTCAGAGAACTATAATTAATATGTCAATATTGTCAGATGGGCCAGTGGGTGAGAGCGTAAGGCAATTTGGTTTCAGGAGGAGTAACCCGATGTGATGGAGCTCAATATGAATACGGGATTGTTAGGATTCCATATGTGAGTTCATGTCCCACTTCAAAAAAATACGGAATATGTATAAGAATAGTTTATATACACGCGCGTTGGAGTTAAGACTTAATAAAATGTCGACTTTAATATGTATGAATTTTATTGCAGTGACTACATTAATTTACTTCACCAAAATGGTAATGTTGAATCAACAATTGATTGTGTTCTAGTGTGTCAAATTTATGTTTTCCCCAAATGCTACACTCGTGCCAATATATAAACATATTTATACATGTATAATAGAACTTTTTAACATCTCCCTCACGTCCACGCAATTTTTTCACTTACTGTATTGAAATTTGATTTGTTATAATAAAAAAAGTGTGTAGAAGGAGATGAGCAATTCAAATAAAGTGATAAATAAAATCACTCAAAGATTTAATGTAATTTTATAATAATGTGTCGATTATGTTTACCTGTGAATAGATCCAACCATAATTTTATAAAGTCAAAATCACTGAATACAATCATATATATTTACCATTATTGTAAAAATTGGTCAAGTCGGTCACTTAGTAGCGTCTTGGTAGACTTCTTTTACACCAACCCGATTTTATGTAATCGGTCGAATAAACTCGACTAGGCAGATTAAATCGGATTCAGGCGCGTGTAAGCAAATATTTTATAAAAATATTAAATCAGAAAAAGTACTTGGAGCGAAAATAATATGTTAATTAATACTTTTATTGATATATTTATATTTGTAGTATATAAATATTTTATCTTACATGCTTATGTTAATATAACATAATTTATATTTTGATTGATATGGTACATGTATATCAATTATAACATAATTTATATGTTTGGTATGTTATTGATCGTGTTATTTATTGATCCTTGGCATGGCATGTCATTTTCAAGGGCACGGGCGGGTCGGAAAATGACCCGTTCGCGATCTTTTGGAAGATCCACTTGTGGGTAGCCTCCGTAAAATGCACTCCATCCCAAATCACCTTAACCGACGGGTCCTTGCAAGATTTTCCGATCAGTACCTCTTTGCCGTCGACGACGGTCGTGCTCCCGCACATCCGGTCCGGGCTGTAGTTGTACTTCCCTCCGTCCCCGCAACAAGTTACAAACGGTTTCTCGAATCCTGAGACACTCAAAAATCTTGTCAGTTGAGTGTGACTCGATTAACTTGTACATGCTTGATAAAATATTGAAATAAAACATTAATAATAGTCGTGAAGTCCGTAAACTCGTTTAACAAACGAACAGAATTAGAACAAATCTGCAGAGGCTCCTTAAACTCGCTAGCCAGCTTGTTTATTATTTAAGCAACAATAATTTTTATTTAATATAATTAAATATAAAAATTAACTTTTTAACAAATATATACTTCGAAAATTAAACAGATTGAGTCAAATTCAAACTATTGAATATTTTTCCCGAGCATGAGTGTCAACAAAATTTGACTCGATTCAAAAGACGAGAAGAAACATCATGACTTGTTATTAGTATTGTAAAAATCGTTACGCACTAGTCAGTCAGACAGAGCCTCTGCATATTTTAGTCGTGGATTATTAATCATAAGACTGAAACAAACTTACCGAACTTTTCTCCTTGAGTGATGAGTTCGTACTTCAAAGAGTAGACATCAACGTAGGTGATCGAGGCCAAGGGGAGAGATTGTCTGAGTTCGGACACAAGTTCCCTGAGTTTAGCATTGAAGTGCTTAGGAACATCATTGTACGGACTCGCACAACCGTACTCGTCGACCTGAGAAGCTTTTATGAGAAACGTGTCCATAACATACGGCAAGCACCCGACCGGGCCCGTGTTGTGAACCCAAAACGACCTTCCTCCTTGCGCATAGATGGACTGTTTCATCACACAACTTCACCATTAATTCTTGGCTCGAAACATGATGACACAATATTTTTTTCATCTCAATTTTCGATTTCGATCAGAAACAAGACATGGGTTTTACTCGGAGATGCGATGCGAGAAATGGGTCTTGAGTCTAGGGTTCAAAGTCACTACATTTGTGCATACGGATAACCAAATTCTCGATTTTCAAGCAGGTGACTCGTTAAAATTCGAATATTTTACTAAATATTGCAAGACCAATAATTTGATTGGAAGTAATATATGGGTTACACTCAGAGGTACAATACAAGAAATGGACTTGAGTATTGGATTCAAGGTCACTACCATTATGAGTGTGAATAACATAATTATCGATTTTCAAGCAAGTGACTCACTAGAATTCGAACAATATTAAATACAGTGAGACCAATCATTTGATCATAAATAAGATATGGGTTTTACTAGGAGATGCAATTCAAGAAATGGGTTCGAGTCTGGGATTCAAAGTCAATACCTTTATGCGTACAAATAACATAATTTTCAAGCAGATGACTCACTAGAACTCGAACAGTAATAAATACTGCAATGACTAACAAAATTCTCGATTTCTAAGCAGATGATCTACTGGGATACAAACACGACCAACTATACCAATCATCTTATCGTAAATTTTAATTTTTAAGCAGATAATCAACTAGGATTCAAACATTGGATCTCACGAGCGACATTGTACGTCTTAACCAACTAGACCAACCATTCGATCATAAATAAAACATGGGTTTTACTTGGAGTTGCGATTAATGAAATGGACTCGAGTCCAAGAGATTCAAAGTCATTACCTTGATGGCATTAGAGAGCTGGACAATGAGTTCAGGAACGAGAACAGCCTTGACTTGGTCGATGGTCATGTTGAGCTCGTAACTAGTGACGAGATCATTCTGGCCAATATCAAATGTGTACAAACTTTTGTTAAAAACATCCTCTCCCGGCAACAACTGCCCAAACACACCTCCTACATGCACATGGTACGGTTTCAGTCCTCACAACTGCGGTTATTACAGATAAAAATAAGGATGGCAATATTCCCGTCCCCGAAGCGAATCCCAAATCCGAACAAAAACAGGGCGGAGAAACCCTGAATCCTCCTCGCTCTGCCCCGATATATATAAAAAATTAAATGTTATATTTTAAAATAAATATTTAATGAAAAATAAATTTTTTTGTTCAAATAAATTTTTATATTACATGTCTGGTGAAAAAAATAATATTCTGAATATATATTTTATTAAAAAAATAAATATGTTTTGACATTTTTTTAGGTTCAAAACGGAAAACGGGAAATCCCCGAATCCGACGGGGAATCCTCTTTCCCGCTAGAAACAGGAATCCATGATCTGATTCTAGCGGGAACGGGGATTGTAAAGTCTGTCTCAAACTCGTCCTGTTACCATCTCTAGATAAAAATAAAGGATAATATCATTATACTTGTATATATCTTTCTCACTTAACTATATTTGACTTAGATTTGCCTTATTTAATTACAGTCGAGTATATCATTGTCTCATTTTATTACGTTGCAAAATTTACTTGTTGAAAACCTTATGAAGTTTCGGAAGACAATAAGGGGTATTGTGGTCATTTTTCAATAAAAGCTAACAGTTATAGGTTAAAATTAAATGGAATTTAATAGAGTGAGACGAAGATTTAGTCAATTATAGTTTAGTAAGACAAATCTAAGGCAACTGTAGTTTAAATAGATATATGTATACTCAGCTGTAGTAAAATGAGATTCTCTAAAAGGAAATTCGAGAGATCGGTGAATTCACCCTTTTGACGAGCGATTTGGGATCTGTATCGAAATGCGGAGAACTCATCGGACTGATGGGCCAGCGAAATGGGGCACTTCCCGGCCTGCAACAACTGAGGTAAGATGGTGGATCCGGCGATTGCGAAATTGGCTCCATGAGTGAAGTTTGAGCCTATGGAGTTCAAGTATGGGCTGAGATAGGGCAGTCCTAGGCTTTCAGCTGTAAATCAGAAACAACATTGTACAAAATGTTGTGTGATCTATGTTAGAATGTCACATCCACATAGTTTGATCCTTAAATCTTATCAAGAATCACACAAACTTTTGATAGTTACTACTACTGATGGGCTTTTTAGATCTGGAACCGTTCTTAAACTGAGAATCAAGAATTATGATTTAATTTTGAGAGAATTGTTGATTTTGGTTTCTATTCAAAGCAAGACACGTCTAATATTTAAGGGATAATGACACTTTGATACACTTAACTATAGCGAAATGACACTTTCATACCCTAACTATTTTTTTCTCTTTTTTGGTACTCTAACAATTTTTTTGTGACAACATACCTCTAAAATGTCTAAAATACCTAAACTACTCTAGGTGTAGAAAACTATGAATTGAATTGGTTCAATTTTTTTAATCTCTGATTCAATTTGATTTGTACTTACGATGCAAATACAATTATGCCCGAAAATGTAAAATTAAATTTGAACCATTTCAAATATGGTTTGATAAATCATATTGAACTAGTTTTATTTTGATTTCTTAAATCATGAGTATTTTAGTTATTTTAGCACAGTTTGTCACAAAAAGTTTGTTAGGGTACTAAAAAAGAGACAAAAATAGTTAGGGTATGAAAGTGTCATTTCACTATAATTAAGTGTAACATAATGTCATTATCCCAATATTTAATTAAGGAAATGACACTTTTTTGTACATAAATATATACTTTTGACACTTTCATAACCTACTTTTTTTTTCTTCTTTTTTTCAGCACCTGAATTTTATTTTGAGACAATAATTCCAAAATACTCATGAATTGAACCAAAATCCAGAGTACTTTTGGGCAATTTTCTCAAAATACCCATGAATTGAATTTTGCCATTTTTGGTAAATAAATAACCAGTTGTTCCAAAATAAAATTTAAGGTACTGGAAAAAAAAGAATATAAAAATGTCAACAGTGTATATTTAGGTGCACAAAAGTGTCATTTATCTTTAACTAATCATATGTACGTAGATGAGTCGAATAAAGTCGAGTCAATACTTATTTTAATATTTCTAATAATATGATAGATTTGAATGTGTTGAGATACCCATAAAGTCAATGGTTAGGCGACCGTCGGAGAATCGACCGGCCGGCGCGTGGAAAAATGTCACTCCGTTGGGGTGAGCGGCTTCGCCGAACATCGCCGTCAAGCCGCCGGTGTCGGAGTTGGAGTCGCCGAAGTTGAAGATGGCCGGAAAGTTGCAAGATTGGTCGGAAACCGCCGCGACCGGACATCCTAGTACGAGTAACACGAATGCAATCATCGACGCCGTCACTTGTCGGAACCAAAAAGTTTCCATTTTTAGGATTGAGAGAGGCTTTGGTTGAGAAAGCAAAAGAAAGAGAGGTCTCTTTTTATATTTGTCAAAATTGATTTATGTGATTTTTTATTGGTTATTTAAGTGAAATCCCTCTCGTGGTGTAAATTATGAATCAATCACAACCGATAGATTGATAAAATAAATAAAAAAACACGTTATTAATAATGTAAGATTTTAATTTCAATTCTTAGACAACTCATGGAAGCATGATTTTTGGACAGATTATGGTTTTAGGTTTAAACCGATTAATTCAAAATTTTATATTTTATAAGTGTCTACCCCAATTTAAAACTACTGAACATAATGCAAATATAATATAAATTTTTGAAAAAATTATAGTTTAAAAGGGTGTTCTAATATTTAAAATTATTTTACGAATAATGTCAAACTAAAAACTGAAACTTTCTTTTGAAAGCAATTTCATGAAATTATTAAATGAGGTTTCATGACAGTTTCACCGCCAGATTGAGTGTTCACGGTTCTAGAACTTATTCGCCTCGAAATTATATGAACCGTGCACGAACATGAAATATAGTCTAAAAGGAAAACAAGAAATTCTTTTACAGTGAACGCTAAATTTTTCAAACACATGACAATACATTAGCAAACATAACATCCCGATGTGATGCCCTTGTCGAATTATTTATCGCAGCAAATTTTTCGACAAATATATTAGAAACATATTAAAGTTTAAGGAATAGAGAAGTTTTTCGGTGAAAATTTATAATAAATTGATAAAACAAATTGCATCGTTGGTGGATTCGATTCATTCCTTTGTTTTAATTATTCATGAAATTTGACTCATCATTATTTGTTTTGAAAATTACATCACTCTATTTAATTGTCAACGCTCTTAACGGGATCGAATCCTCGAACTCAGCACAAACAATGTAACGCTCAGCTAGTAAAATCTCTTTTCAAGACAGATTTGAATTATTTGATATTGGCAAAGTTTGTCGACAACTTAAGTTTTTAAATGTTCAAAACTTAAATCTTGAATTTGTGGAGTCCAAAATTTAATAAAATGTTTTATCATAAGTTATATAATTCAAACTTATGAGATTTTCACTCGATTCAGACAAAAGTTTAAATACATCAAGCATTCACGCAAATTGATGATATATATATTTTAAATTGTTTAATAAAATAATATCTTATAGAATGAAAAAAATAGTTAGAGTATACTTAAATATAGGAAAGTTGACAAGTACATTCTAGAAATCTCATATTTGGCTGATTAGTTCTCAATAATCTCTGATTAATCCTCAATTAATCATCTATTAATCACCGGCCAATCTTTTAATTTGACTATTATCAACTAATCCCCGATTAAGCCCTCCACTCCACTAACGCCTAGCATTTTTTAAAACACTCCATAAACCTCAAACCCAACTCATATTTCATTGGACATTGCTTCTGGTTTATCTGATGCAGCTAAAAAGCACACAAACAAGAAACAAAATGCTACACAAGTCTAGTTTCCGAAAGAACAAAGCTAAGTACAGTTCAACACAAACAAGGAGCAACCATGCCCTTCCACAGCCATTCTCAGTGACCTCTTCAATGGCCCTAAGTTCCTTCCACTCCACACTTCTCTGTAATCGCATCCCTCCAAGCTCCGGCCATGGAGCGCCTTGGCCAAGTCCGATGTTCTTGCAGATATCACAGTCTTTTCCGGGTTTAGGTTGAAGAATGCAACATATATTTCTCCTAAAACATCAAGAAGGAGAAACGGTCATGGGAGAGTGAGGGGAGAAATGTGTCTATGGCGGGTTTTGGGAAGGTTTACCTCTCCTTCCCGTTGCAATCCAAGAGCGAGTTCCGGTTGGGATAGCTTGCGCTGCAATCAACAATGCAACGGTCAAAAAGTTCAAATGTTTTTCTTCTTCATTTGTTCAAATTCCAAATGCCGAGAAGAGGAGGCCTTAATACGTAGGAAAAAGGGCAAAAATGTGCCTTGTAGTATTACACTTTTGCCAAAGGGTGTGTGTTGTTTGCAAACGAGACACATTTTGCCATTAACAGACAACACATCTTTTTGCAAAAATGTCATATCATAGGATACAATTTTGCAATTTCCCCTGATATGTATATTAAGTGGTGAAAGGACTTTAACACCCGCTTCTCACGTGCAAGTCAGGTTGTGAGCCTATGGCCCAAAACACAGTGGCATAGAGGGTACATGCAGATCCAACACACATAGCGTATCCTCTATGTCATCTTGCTTAGGGCCACAGACCCACAAAAAATGTTTCACACCGACCTGCACGAGAGTACGAGTGTTCAAAGTCCCACATCGAACAGATGCAGATCCAATCACCACTTGAGTAACAGCTAGAGGTAAGCAGTGACGGGTTTATGTATGACTTTCACCTTGATTCAAAACAGCGCATAGACCAGAGTAACTATGTATAAGGGTTCCATTTCCTTGCAACTCCCACATCTGTTCCAAAAAGTTGTGAAACTCATTTGTAAGTAGATGAGACATAGAACTAAAGATAGGTTTTAACATCCAAGGGAAAATGGTAAAATGATGTATAATATCAAACTTTTGCAATAGGGTGTTTTGTACTTTCTTAATGGCAAGAAAATACTATGAAGTTTGTGATAGTATACAACACCTTTTTTATCATTTTCCCAGCATTCAATACTTGTTCCTTACTGTCTTATTGAAAACGACAACTCTCAAATCAATCCTTATGGTAACATTATGTCAAAACCTAGGTTTAGCTGAACATACCTGGTTGGCGTCGAATCTGCAAGGTGAAAACGAGCCTCTCATGAACTCATTCGAAGCGAGCCTCTGTTTAGGGGAAGCATCCAAGCAAAACCCGCCTCTTTCATTTTCCAAACCCGTTCTTTCACTTGCTAATAGATGAAACTTCCCTTCACCTCTACGCTCAACACAACAGGCATTTCAGTTCAAAAGCAATGCGATAAAAATTATTTGCACCACAGAAATGTAAGTGACATTACGACGACAAAAGAGGTTTCCTCATGTATAGGCAAAAAGGTTTGACATATTTGGCATTCTCTTTCCAGCAGATTTGTTCGATATCTTTGCCAAGAACCGAAACTGACCATCCATTTGCTTTCGAGTCCTTGCAGCTGGCGAGACCGAGAATATGTGTATCCGATCCGTTTACTACATTTTGTTGACTTACTTTTGACGGACATGCTTCATGGTTACTTTTGAGAATCTTTTTTGCAGTAATATGAGGAAACTATAGAATGTGAAAAAAATAACATGTTAGGATGGTTATCGAAGAATTCACAGTTTTCATAATTTTTTAGTGAAATGGGTTTACGGACCTCTTTGTTGTTTGAGCTGAAAAAGTTTATTTCCAAGAGTTTAGGGTTAGCGATGATGTTAAATGTGGATTCATCGAGGTTTCTCATATCTCCACCAAACATGATAGGAGACTTGGCCATGCACCATAGTGTCATCTGTGAATCGAACTCATAAAACGGTCAAGGAGTGTTGAGTTCTTGAAATCACCAAGAAAAAAAGGAATCATACCTGAGTTCTTTGCTCGTGTATGTTAAGGTTACTAGCTCTGTGCGGACCTTCATTCGATCCTAAACATGAATGGAGATTCCAAATGGTCATAATTCGGAAAAACATGAAGTATAAAAAAGTGGAATGTTGTTTCTCATTGAAATAACCGTTACATATTTAATATTTGTCAGTGTTCTAAAACCGCTAGGCACTAGTCGGGCGGAGAGGGCCTTATGGGGACTAATCGGAAAATAATTCAGATTAAATGATTAATAGGGAGTTTTAGAACACTGATATTTGTTACCTGGATCAGTAAGCCACCCGAGGGGAAGCATGTCTAAGTCGGGCCATGACTTCCCGAGCAAACCCTTTGCTCCAAGCATACGAGCATTTGCAAAATCCCTGTGGAGAAATAGTTATATTATACGCGACAAAGAACGTTAATATGCATCCAAAAGTTATTGATCAACCTTGAAATATTGAAATGAGATGCAACATCGGTCCATTGATCCCAATCGTCTGCAGTGACTCTATACATGTTGACTAGTCCGCTGACATCCTTGGCCATGGCTGGTGACACGCTGGTTCCCGGGGATAGTGAATACAAAATGGGACGACCAAGTCCCTTCAGAACCTGTTCAAGGGAAAATCTATATTATTAAAAACCCGAAAACTTAGCCACTAGCATTTTTAGTAACAGCACGGAAAATAGGTATGCTGTTGCATACCCCGGACACCCAGCTTATCTCTTTCAAGTCCAAGTCGGTACCAAATACACAGTCGTGTTTTACTGCGGAAAAAAAATGAAGCAATCAATGTGAATGTCACTCTTGAAAATAGCATATGAAAATACAAAGACAAAAATTATTACATCATATCACATGGAAGATGGGTTTTTTCTGCTCGGGATAAAAATGGCTAATCGGTCATAAACTCCTTCGATGACCATATTCATTTTTAACTATGATTTGAGAGAAATAAAGGATATTCTAGGCAAATAATCGTGTAATTTCTATCGAGTCAGATGTGAGGTAGTCGCGGTTTATCAGATAATAAAAAAAAATTGCTAATTACATATCAGTTTTTTTCAGAACAGCAAAATTATGCAGTGTTAGTGATTAATTTTGTTTATAATGATATAATCAATTTATAAGCCAGCAGAATGGTTGTGAAATTTATTGAACTTAGTCGGAGATTAGAACTATTACTGAAATCTACGTCCCATTCGGCATACTGTTTATAGAGCGATGTCAAGAAAGCTCGTCCAGCTCCCAAATTGGTATTCACGCTCATGAAACCATGCGGCATCCATGCACAAGCCCTTTCCGTGAGCGCTATATCTTTCGCTCGCCACTGTCTACCATTTTGCACATAAGGACCTCCCTACAAATAGAAGTACAAAAAATTGAACATGGCCTTGAATAATAATAAGGGAAAATTGCAAAAAAGTGCACTATAGCTTGACATATTTCCAAGAAGGTGGTGTGTTGTTTGTTAATGATAAAAATGTACAGTGTTGGTTTTCTATTTTCGTCTTCGGACTAAAACTTGTATAATCAAAATTTGTAATTTAATTTTTTTTGTCAAATTATCTTTTTATAATTATATTATGAAAAAATAATTCCTAATTTCATGGGCAATTTCATCATTTCTATAAAAATATACTCATTTTGCAAAAAAATGCAAACAACATAGCATCTTCTTGCAAAAATGTCATACTATAGGGCATAGTTTTGCTATTTTCCCTAATAATATTGTCAAGGCTTTCCAATTTAAGTATACCGATTCAGCATCAGATAAGGTATATATACCTTGACGGGGTCTAGGATCAGCGTGTTTGCATTGACCGCCTGTGTACTAATTCCTCTCATAACATGAATCCCGAACTTCAAGCCCATGCTATGCACCTTCCTCGCCACTTCAGCGAACCCTTTCCCTTCTCTGGACGATGGCCATCTGGCTGGATCGGGGATCACCCTGCCCCATTGGTCGATCACATCGAATCCTAGAGAGTCCACATAAGCACCCGGCTCTTTTCTCCTATACCAAAGGTAATCCACCACAACGTACTTCACAACAGAGAAAAAAATAAAAAGGAAGAAAGTTAGAGACTTAATCTCGGTAAACCAATATAGTCAAAATCCGTTAAAGGGATCTTCCGTTTAAAAACCTCATATCCGTGAGAATGTAGGCGCTTAGAAACTAGCTCAGCGTTGTCCAGAAACTCATCTTCCGAAATAGTCCAACAAAAGGAATCATAGGAGTTCCAACCTCTAGGCGGTAAGCCAGCATGCAATTGGGATGATACCCTGAAATAAAAAAACCATTCTCAACACGCTTGACTTAATTAATAAAACCGAATCACTACTCTATATTCTATATCCTCAGTCACATAACGCAAAAAACACAAACCATACTCATAACATTCTACACAATTAACCAAAATAGTACACTTTCCAAGCCAAACTTCATATTTTCAGTGATATATACTTAATTCGACCCTTAGCTATATCAGATCAGAAATCTGAGTTTGCCCATTGAAATGGGACTAACTCAACTCCATAAACCCCCAAAAAATTAAGAGCAAGGATTTAGCTGATACGGTTCATGGTCAAATCTCATGTATAACTAAAATAGTATACTATACAGCCAAATTTACATTTTCACTGATATTTACTCCATGTGAGCTTAACCATGTCACAAATCTGAATTTTCCCATGGAAACGTCTCTAATCCCCACAAATTTGGGGCTAAATCAACTCCAAATACCCCCAAAAATGAAGGGCTAGGATTTAGCTGAAATGGGTCATGTATAACCAAAATAATATACTACAAAACCAAAGTTTACTGTTAGAATAAAGTTTATTCTAACATTTACATTTTTCACTGATATTTAATTTAATTAATGTGAGCCTTAGCTATATCGGAAATCAAAAAATTTCCCAAAGAAATGTCTCTAATCCCAACAAAACTGGACTGAATCAGCTCCAAATACCCCCCAAAAAATGAAGAACAACCATTCACCTGAAATGTTAAAAGTTTACATTTTTAACTGACATTTACTTAATCTGACCTCTTCCCATGCCACCCACCACAAATTTCATGTATTGGGTATCTTTCAAAACACATTTTAGCCATTAACAGCCCCAATTATTGCAGAAATCTGTAAATGTCTATAATCCCCCAAAAAACAAGGATTTAGCTAAAATGGGCAATGCTCAAAACTCACGCATTCACAGATAAAGCAACAACAACACCCTCAGATCATGCATTTCCAGAGCACCCAAAACTGCAAAAAAAAAAAAACCCAGAAATGAAAATGCAAGGAAAAGAAACGACCTTTGAGCGAAGAACAGACAAGCGAGGAGGACGAGGATCTTCATGGTTTCGCTTGTTTCTGCTGAGGAGAAGAACCCACTTTCGATTCTGTCTGATACGATGATGGGTCGATTGAGAGAATCAAGGTTTTGCGGACAAAGTGGATTTGAGCTGATCAGAGCTCTGTCCTCGGCGAGCTTTGTCCTGTGATGGTTAAGTGATAATCTTAGTAAATTCGGAATCTATATATAATTAGATCACGTGTCTGTGGGGCCCACTGGTTGTCTATTTTCTTAAATTGTGTTTTTAATTCTTGGGATTTTTCTGGTCCAACCATCTGTAATGAAATCACTTAATTATATATGGAATGCGACGGATGTGAAAAAACTCGAATTTATTGGATACTCGATGTACCCGCCCCGATCGAAAGGGTTGAAACACAAATTTTATGATTCGAATTTGAGTTTTTGAACGGGTTTTCAAGTGAGTGGTAGTTGACTTGTACCCGGTTCGATTTCGACCCACGTCTACATATTTTTTTTTTAATGTAATTATTCTTATTAAATTCAATAGGAAAATTATTATTTTTATATATTATAATTATATATTTTATTTTTATTTTCAATGAATATTTGTATTCTCGAGCTAATTTAAGTTTCCTCGAGCTAAATTCGGGCTTAGTTGCAGAAGCTCGTTCGAGCCCGAACCGAGTTCGAGCCGAACACTTTTTTCACGAGTCAAGCCGAGCCTTGTCAAATTGAGGCTCGGCTTGGCTCGTTTACACCTCAACCGCTCACCATGAGCGAGTTTTGCGAATTGGGTACCCGAATTGGGTACCCGTACGAAGCTAACATGTTCGGATACGAATTTGACCAAACCCCACCCGTTACCATTCTTACGTACAATCCTAAATTATAAATTATATACTTAAAAACACATTCAAAAATTATAGAACTCAGTCAAAATTTTAAGTTTGAAAACATTAAAATCATACAACTCAGCTAGTTGCGTTATTCTTATAGGTAATTAACTATAAGATTGGTTAATGAGAATTATATATAAATTGCAGCTCAATAATTCTCCAAAAAAATTAAAATTAAACTCAAAACGAAACCAATATTTATGGGTTCTTAATTCTTCGGTTTTTTAACATAAGAAATCGAGAACAAATAAAAATGTTTGATATTAGTCAATTGTCATTTTCTTAAAACGATTTTATGAAGGCATTTTATTTTTGGACTTACAAAATGTTTTTAAATAAATAAATAAATATCACTGAAACTCGTTTAAGGGTTTAAGAAGAAGAAGAAGAAGAAGAAGAAGAAGAAGAAGCAAAGCAGAAGCAAAAAAGCTCCGATCAGAGAAATCGATCGGCGACGTCGATCGATGGAACCGGCGACGGCGACGGCGACGGCGAGGCTCCGGGCGGTTTTCGCCGATCGGAGCATGCTGAGCAAGTCTCAGAGGCGATCGGGGCTGAACCGAAGCTGGCTTCTCCTCAGACCCGAGCACCGAACCATCTCCGACCTCGCCTCCCATGTCCTCGAAGCTTTTCAGCTCCACAGAGCTTGCTCCAATGGCATCGTCCTCTCGGTACACCTCTCTTCTTGACCTAATTTATAAACAACTTTGTTTAAGCTGAAGCTGAATCTGAATGTGTAATGCTGTATTGGTTCTGTGATAGAGGGCTAGGGTTTCTGTATTGTTAGGCGTGTGATTATGTACTGTTGAGTTTGGGGGGTTTTTGTTTAGGATTGTTGATTAGAGATTTGATGGAGCAATTGGGTTTTGATTTTGATTTGTGTTCAGATGGATGGTTTCGCGTTGCCGCCTTTTGAGTCGACCTGTATTTTGAAGGATGGAGACGTCATCAGGTCAGTTGGAGTCTTGGTGTTGTGTTGTCGTGGTAGTGACATTGTTCGTGATTTTATTAGTTGGTGACTGTATAGATTGGTTTTGTGTTTATTTTGCTTGCTTGGTGGAACAGTGTGTCGAAGAGGAGTCGTGGCTTGTCGGGTATCAAACAGTTAGGTGTTGAGGAGAATTCTCTGGAGGTGGGAATTGTGGAGAAGCAATTTGTACACACGGGCCTGAAGCTTCTAGCAGACGAGGAGTTTGAGGAGGAAAGTGGGGGCTATGACAAAAGTGAATTGGAAGAAGATGAAGATGACCAATCAGAGGATGCACCGCAAGTTGAAGTAACACCGGATAAAAAGAAAGCTTCCAAGAAAAGGAAAGCACAGAAGGAACTTCATAGTCCGAAGTATGCAATATTAATTATAATCCATCATTGCACTTCAGCTAAATGATGATATGTCTTCTACAGTGGTTAATATATTGTAGCTAGCTCTTTCTTTGCCACTCATCAGTACCTGCTACATTATGCTAAAAACTAAATATATTGTGTTTTATTTTGCTTCACTTATGATCTACTCACTTTGTTGTTTCTATTTCACAGGAGTAAGAAAAGTAAGCTTGCTGTTGAAGAACGTATATTGGATGAAGATTTTGGAAATGACGCCCTTGCAAAGAATAGTAAAAGCTCTCGCCGTGATAGGGGCGTCTCTAAAAAAAAGCTTGCCAAGAAGGACAAGTCTTGCCTTGCAGAAGGTGAACAGGAAAAACTGAACACCTCCGAGATTGATGAAAGAAGTAATGATGGTAGTGAATCTTCACCCGATGCAAAAAGGTTGGTTCTCCAGCCTTTGATTTATATATTTATGCTAGAATGCTACAGTTTCATTTATTTCTAGATCATTTTTGTGATTCTTCACGTGCTCTCTTTTTGCACTCACTCTGTGCAAGCAGTCCTGACTTTGAGAAATTGTCGTAAACTCTTACCAATTTGTTTTCCCAAAATCACTAGTGTGCGTGACTGTGTACATGATGTAGTGCTCATTGTATTTTGGATTCTATTTATATGTGATTATCATTTATTATACCTCTCT
Source organism: Geranium rotundifolium (assembly GCA_963920655.1). Taxonomy (NCBI): domain Eukaryota; kingdom Viridiplantae; phylum Streptophyta; class Magnoliopsida; order Geraniales; family Geraniaceae; genus Geranium; species Geranium rotundifolium. The sequence goes on along the minus strand of OY987316.1, from coordinate 1,089,733 downwards.
CATGCATAGCCTGGCAGTGCTTGTGTGGTTGTTCCTTCCCTAAGTACTCTTTCTGAATACATTTATTTTTATATTTATGTACTTTTTGTTTTATAGGCTGGATGAAAATGACGAAAAGCATGTGGATGCCTCCCAGACACCTGGTGAAACTGGAAAGGTATTGATCAACATTGAAGTATCTGCATGGTTGGCACATTGTTTGATTTGATGAAGTGATAATAATTCTCACTTGGTGGTTTGATGGCTTGTGTCAAGTTTTCCTTTTCAATTGTTGATATATAAAACAGAGTTAGGAAGAATGATGTTTTTTTGGAGTTAAAGATCACGGTGATTGCTCCTCTTGAGGGATTAAAGAACGACATTGTTGGAGTCTCGAGTGTTTCTGGCCGATGCTGATATTTAAATGTCATTTGTTCATCTGTGTTTGTAGCATTAGCTTGATTTATTCTCTTGGACACCTAATGGTCAAAACTAGAATCTATAGCAACAAATATATATGTTTCGCCTAATTCATTAACATAATGGTTTCTAAATTTGTGCATACCATAATATGTATGGTATATTTGTGCTAAATGCTTCATAAAATTTGAGCTGATACATTTTTATGTCTCGTATTCTTCACAATCGCGTTGAATGTTTTTTTGTTCACTTGTCTCTTTGAAGGTCATCCATTTAGCCTTTTCTGTTTTAAGAGGCATTACTATGATGTGTTTCGGTAATCTTCACATCCACAATCCCATGTTTACAGGTTCCTAGTAGAAGTGCTCGGCGTAAAAAGGCCAAAAGGCAATGGTTGAGGCTATTCAATCAGGAAAAGAAAGAGGTGCGTAAAAATGACCGATTTCTTTTCTGAAGTTTAGTTCGCGACTTAATTGTTCTTGAGATGCAAACACAATGAAGCATACACGTATACAGATGCTCCATGCTATGTATGCGTAGGAATCTGAAATGTAGTAGTATAGGTATAGCCGCATGAAACATATGTTGAGATGAAATAGTAAGCCGCTAAGATATAGATATAGATATTCTAGTGAAACTTTGACGAAAGTTCGGTTGTATTAAGTTTTTAAACTGCATGAAGAAACTAGTGAAAGTTTGTTTTAGGAACATGAAAGTTGATATGCCCTACAAAAATTAAACCCATGGCTATATTATGTAACTGTCATAAGTTCTTTCAGTTGTAATTTGTGTTTGCTATCTCTCAATTTTGCAGCTAGCTGAGAAGCAGATACTCCACCATGATAATCAGCAATCAGCAGACAAAGATGATATCGTGTTTGAGACACATCAACAACCTAATCAAAGTAGCGATACACCTTGCAAAGTTGTCCACATGTCTTCCAATAAGCATCATGAATCAGATCAAAATGGTGATGCAGAAGAGTGCTATGTTCCTGTGGTTATTCGGCCGGGACATATCCGTTTTAAGCCTTTAGGGGAAGGTATCTCTCTTCCTAACAAACTAGTAGAATTTACCACAATAGGATGCTCATGTTGTCCTATTGCTCTCTTGTGATGCTATATAATATATGACATTCAATAGGCTGTCCAGTTTGTTCTCTTGAGCAATGTTCTAAAAATCCCCGATCAGTCACCAGAGGCCATATCCGTCTGACCAGCGCCTAGGGTTTCTTAGAACACTGCTTCTGAGCAATAGGCATTATATTAATGCTAGGGAACATTTTCCATTTAAGGGAATCGTCCTTTAGTGTCCTCATATCTTGGCATACACAATTGCTTTTATATTTCGTCGTAAAGTTATTGGCTTCTTCGGTAAATTATTATCGATCGGTCTAAGTAGCAAAGAGCAATCTAACCAGTGTCTTAACTAAACTTTCTGATGGATGCAGATGATGATGATGATGATGATGTCCAGCACAATAATCAAGCTCCAAAGGTAAGCTCTTTTGTTAAATATCAGTCCTGCATTGCTCAAAGAGAGAAGAACAAAGCTACATATAAAGGAAAAAGACCAACCCTACCAATAGGTTGAATTTTCTGAATGGGAGTGAAGCCCTTACATGTACCCTAGGCCTATTGTCTTAATCAATAATCAAAAATATTTTTATCTTCATGAAATAAAATCTTAATGTATATGCTGTAGGAAACATTTCAGTGGAATGGGACAACGAGCAAGAAGAAGGGACAAAAATGGGGTATGGAGAAACAATCATATAGGAAACGGAATGATTATAGAAATCCCAGTCCCGAATCCTCGGAGTCTTCTGAAATGGTGATTGCTGAAGAAGGGTTGTCCGCGAACGATCCTTTGGACTTCGATAAGTTAGCGCCATATACTAGCTTACCTAAGGTTTGTTTGTAGATACTACTTTATTCATTACCCAAAGTCCAATTTGTGCATGTTCCTGCCAAGTTCTTTGTTTTCAGCAAAATAAGACTTATTGCCTTTCGTGTTGTATTTCTTTTCAGGAAGGTGATGTAATTGCATATCGTCTGATTGAGTTATCATCATCCTGGACCCCCGAGCTCTCTTCCTTCAGAGTAATTCTTTTTGAACAACTAAATTACCGCATAAGTATAATTTAATGATTTGAATAGTATCACTCACCTTGGTTTTCTATCTTCAGGTTGGAAAGATATCACGATATGACTCTGACTCCAATAACATTTTGCTGGCACCAGTCCCGGAATATCCAATTGTTTTCCAGAAGGAGATAGACGAGGAGGAATCTGAATTGCAGCCAGACACGTCCCTTTATGCGGAAGATGGCACGTTAGAGGTAAATCATTTATCGCTCAGTCCTCCTTAATGAATCTTACGGATAAATATATCCATGCTAAACACCCAGATGAAGCTGCATTCAAGCACAACGGAGAATTGAACCAATTTTACTTTTATTTCCGCTACAAATTCCATCACCTTAGGAGAATTCAGTAGGAGAAACTAAAAGGTATAAGTGGTGAGCTTTCGATAACATGAAAAGTAGTAAGGAAGCTAGAATGCCCAATTAAGCACGAAAACCCTATATGTCGAGTTATTTACAAAGTAATGCTACATTGAAGAAAACTAGTCGGAATATGTTGTGGAGCTGTTGAAAACTGTATATCGTTAAGTTTATACGACGATTTGCTTTTCCGATTTCTGACTAACTGTCATCCTCCGAGCAAACCTGAAGCTATTTCTGCTTCTTTTGGTAAGGTGCAAAAACTGACAAAACTAGAGCTCTCTTGTGCAGATAAACTTTCTATCTCTCATTGCCATACGCTCCGTCAAGGGCGGGAACTCGGATTCAACACAAGCAGTCCCTGCAGAAGTTCAGATCGCTCACTCAGATCACAATGCCAACGCCGACAGTGCCAAAAAACCCGCTCTTTCCCAAGGTATCAAATCCTCCATTTAGGGCTGTTCACGGTTCGTTTTTTTAAAAAAAATAAAAACCGAAACCAAACCCGATGGAATTCTGTTCAGTTTTTAACATGTTGGTTTTCAGTTTGGTTTTCTATCGGTTCCCATTTTATAAACCAAAACCGAACCGATGGAGTTTCGGTTTGGTTTTGAACCGTACCAAGTTGGCTCTATTCGGTTCGGTTATTTTTCGGGCTGGGCTGGTTTGGTCGTTAGTGGCTAGAGCAATACCGAAACTTTCTGGTTTACATCATTACATGTATGTCGTGCTTATTGTTACTGCTGTGGCTCTGCAGAAAATGGAAATGTGTGGGAAGAGCTGAGCCAGGCTTTAACGGCGAAGAAGGCGCAACTGTCTCGGGCCAATGGCTCGAGCAAGGAAGAAAGTTCAGGGAGGAGGTCTTCATCCTACAGGGGACTGAGGAGCAGTGCATTGGGTCCAGTAGTGTCTATTTTACGAGCTCAGAACCAACTGTGAGGAAGAGAGCAGAACCAGTCATTTTGAAGTCCCTTAATGTGTATATTTTAGGAACCTTAACCCTAGAGGAAGGCTAATTTTGGGATTGTACTATTCAAAGCTACGAGGCTGGTTTAGTGATCACTGTCTTTGGTTTTGTCAGATCGGGGGATATCGGGCATCTGTCTGACTTGCCGTATTTTGACTATAAGATTAAAAACATGCGGATTTGAGATGAATTTAGTGATCTTCGTTTCATCCACGACTTTTTATTATGTCTTTTTAAGTATAACTTGAATTGAATGGTCTGTTCACTGCCGACTATTTTAAGTTATGTTTTATGAAAACATTGAGTTATATATATAGTTGTTTACAGATCAGTTTTGAGTTAGTTCGGTCCAGTTTAAAACAAAATTGATTAGTTTGGTTTTAATAAAATAATATTGAAATTGATTTGTTGAAAGTAGGCTTGGTTCCATTTTGAACTGGTTGGTGTTCAATTTGGTTTCACTTTACATTAACCTAAACCTTGAAATTTTCATATTTTATAATGTTGACTTACCAATTTTATGAAAATTTCATATTTTTACCCGATCTTGGCTTGTTATTTGACTTATTTTTTTGTTGCTCTGATATTTTTACGCCCAAGTAATAAATATCGACAAATTGAAATGAATCATCTGTCCAAATTTACTGACTTTTTTTTCTGTTCAATTTATTTTATCGATTCTAATGTTATAAATAGAAACTGAGAAACCGATGGAGTTTCACTTCGGTTAGGTTATTTTCTGGTCCGGGCCGGGCCGGTTATTTTTGGGTAGCCCTTATCAGAGCCCATATGTTTAGCCCATAACTCGTTGCACCGGTTTGGGCCTCCACGCAACAGGCCCACTGAAACACTCTCGAGCCTCGTCTTGTGTCTCTCTCTCTGTGTCACTCAAGTCTCTGTGTCTCTCTCGCGGCTCATCTCTTTCTCTCTCGCCGCGACGAAGCTCAAATTCTCAATCGCCTCTTCTTCTTCTTCTTCATCACCACCACCATCATCAATTTCAGAAACCCAGATTCCTGAAACCACCATTAGGGTCTTCTCTATGCTTCCCTCCTCGCGGCTCTGCACTCACACTCCATCTCCGTCGATCGAATCCTCCATCTCCGTCCTCGCCGTCCCAGCTCGGCGATATGTATTCTGAAGCTCCTCCTCGCCGACCCTCCCGCCATGTATCACAGCCTCGGCACGCCTCGCCTAATCTACCGTGCCCAGATCGCCAAGCTCGTCAGAACCGGACTCATCGACAATGCAGTCAAGGTGTTCGACGAAATGTCCCAGTCAAATTGCCGCGTCTTTAGCGTCGACTACAACCGGTTCATCGGAGTTCTGCTCAGCGACTCTCGATTCGACCTCGCCGAGCGGTACTACAGCAAAATGGGTTCTCAAGGGTTCTCTCTGACCCCTTTCACGTACTCGAGGTTCATTTCTGGGTTGTGTGGGGTCAAGGAGCTTGGGCTCATTGAGAGGCTGTTGCAGGACATGGGTAGGCTTGGTTGTGTTCCTGACATTTGGGCTTTTAATCTGTATTTGAATGTTCTGTGTCAGGAGAACAGGATAGAGCTTGCTCTGGAGGTGTTTTGGGGCATGATTGGGAGAGGGAGAGAGCCTGATGTTGTAAGCTATACTATTATTATTGATAGACTATTTAAAGTAGGAGAGATTGATAGGGCAGTTGAGTTTTGGCATGATATGATAGGGAGAGGCATAAATCCGGATCGTTGCGCTTGCACAACGATAGCCATCGAGCTTTGCTCGGTCGGGAAGGTTGAGTTGGCCTATGAGCTTACATTAGGTACTACAGCAAAGGGTGGAGTCGAGATTGAGTTTAATACCGTTATTTATAATGTGCTGATCAAGGGTTTTTGTCAAGAGGGTAGGATAGATATGGCGCTAAAAATCAAGTCTTTGATGGAAATAGATGGTTTCCAGTGCCGTCCTGACTTGGTAACGTACAACGTGTTGTTGGGTTATTATTGTGAGAATGTTATGTTAGATGAAGCGAAGAGCGCGATAATCGAGATGGAGAGGAGTGGCGTGGAGCCGGATGTCCATAGCTATAATCTTATTCTCAAGGGACTTTGTAAGGCTGATCAGTTAGAGAAGGCGTATATGTTGATGGTCAACACTATGGAAGTGAAAGGTTTGTGTGATGTTGTTTCTTACAATACGATCATTGCAGCGCTCTGTAAGGCTTTGGAATTGAAAATGGCTTACAGTGTGTTTGAAGAGATGAGTCACAAGGGAGTTGCACCGGATGTGGTCACTTTTACGATTCTTATCAAAGCTTTTCTTAGTGAAGGTATGGTTGATATAGCAAATGAGCTTCTTGATCTCATGACAGAGACAGATCAAGTTGATGGAACTGATAAGGAACGAGCTAGTCCAGACTTGATTACGTACAATGTGTTGTTGGGTTATTGTTGTGACAATCTTATGTTAGACGAAGCTAAGAAACTGATGACTAAGATGGAAAGGATTGGGATGGAGCCAAATGTCAATAGCTATAATATATATCTCAAAGGCCTTTGTAAAGCTAATCTTCTGCAGAAGGCTCATATGATGATGGTGAACATCATGGAGGTGAAAGGGTTATGTGACGTTGTCTCATATAATACCCTCATTACAGCGCTTTGCAAGGCCTGTGAATTTAAAATGGCTTTCAAGATTTTTGATGAGATGGGTCTCAGGGGAATTGCACCAGACGTGGTCACGTTTACAATTCTTATTAACGCTTTTCTAAGAGAAGGTAGGTCTGATATAGCAAAGAAGCTTCTTGATCAGATGACAGCGATGGGTCTGTTACCCGATCGTATATTTTATAATACTATTATGAACCACTTGTGCAAGACTGGAAAAATTGCAATGGGTCATGCCATTTTGTTGGACATGATAGAGAGGGGAATTATCCCGGATACGAGCTCGTTTAATGCAATCATAGTTGGACTTTGCAAGGCTTCCAAAATAAGCGAAGCCATGCACTTATACGAGGATATGCTGACAAAAGGACTGTGTCCTGATGAGGTAACTTTCAAAATTTTAATTTCCGGGCTCATGAAAGAAGAGAAGGTTTCATTGGCCTGTCAGGTGTGGGATAAGATGATGGAGAAGGGTTTTACTCTCGATGGATCTGTTTCTGATGCATTGATTGACGCCATGCGTATTTCTGGAGATGCAGTGAGTACATGAAAAATGGTATGTACTACGACTCATCTTAGGTTATTACTCTTTCTTTCTATTTCATGCTTCTATATTGCTGAACTTAGCTTGGAGGAGTAGCTTAAAAGCTTTTACCTATACGATTTTTCCATAGGGAAGTAGTTATATTTTGCACTATTATTGAAATATCATTTATTTTTGCAATTGCACCTATCAATCATGCCATGATATGTGCATAGTTGTGCAACTTTACTTACTAGTTCACTGGTGGTTGGAGAAATCATGCTGTAGGAGCAGTTTGGCTTAATTATTTAACAATGCGTTTAGCCTTACCTTATTTTATCTTTATATTAGTATTTCTAGGTTGGATTTTATGGTATTTGTGTTTTTAATTTGCTGCAGAGCCTGAATATGGAACTCTGCATCGTCTGGAAATTCAACATGCCTTATCCTTGGCCCTATTCTTACAGTTGTTGACGGTGAGTGAGATAGATATTCAAAAAAACATGTGTATGATAACTAATATATTAGAAATACCATGTGTGATATATCTCAAGTAATTTTGTATGCATGACCTATCAAGGCATCAGATTACCTCGTTAACAGACGTTTATCATTCAATTGTTGTAGTCATTGTGCCAATACCTCCACATCTACTTTTTACCAGATGCACTTTGAAAGTTGGGTTCTTGGGTTCAGAGAACGGGAGGTGGAGGACCGTACTGAGCGAATTGAAGTGTGAAATCCAAATTCAGAGGTATTGCTTTCTTAGACAGATAATGTTCACAGCAACCATTAGTGACCTCTCTCTTGCCTGATGAAATGGCATTTCTATATCTACGTTGTGCTTAAACTTCGGCCAAATCTAACAGGAAGATTTATGTTACATAAGGAATGAGGCCGACTGGTTTTCATGGAACCCAAAGATGACTGGATTTTACTTCTCCAGCATATGAAAGGAGCGCTCCTGTATTATCCAGAGGCAAGAGCATCTATAGGACCAGTTATGCCTCTGACCTCTTCAAGTATATAATCTTTTCCTTACATTTCTTTTTTATCATTCTTTTTTGGGTTAATTACATATCACTATTCCCAATTACAACCGTTTTTGAGTTAACTGTCACACTTACGGTGACTTTCGTTAAATCTAACAGAATTTCTAGATAAAAAGTCCAAAATGCCCTTAATGTATTATTTCTAAATAGTATAATTATTTAATAAATGTGAAATGACCATTTTACTCTTTTTTAAATAGCAAATAGAACTTGAGACTCAAGGGCACATTAGTCTTTTAAAATAACATAATAAAAAACTGAAAAAATACATGAAGCTACAATAATTGTCGGGGTATCTGTAAAACGTGTTGGTTGGGGTACTGAATTTGAAAACATGTATAGTTAGGCATACTGATATGTAATTATCCCTTCATTTATTGTTTTTTCCTTGCATCTGCTCTGAACCATACTGGCCTATGCTTAGATTATTTTTGTCCCTTGCATGGCGCCATCCTCTTCCTTACTTGACTGCAGTCTTAATGTGGGAGCTCTGTTTACTAATTTGATTTCTCATCCCTCTCTACTGTACATGTGTCACAGGCATATCGAAACCAATCCTCATTGTGCCAAATTGCAGCGCCTTCTAGATGATGATATGATCAACACCCATCTCGACCTTACCCTGAGAGGAGCCCAACGTCGCAGGACATGAAGAGGATCATTTTTCTCCATTAGTTCCACCACCACCACCAAATGACCAGCATTCCCAACAGAAGCAGCCCTATGAAGCAAAACCATATATACAGGGCACATGTGTTTACTTTTGTGCTTTCAACATCTCAGTGACATGTGACAATTAGAAAACTAAACTTGACTTGTTCAAAGTGAAAATTGTGAAAGTCAAGTATGTGTTTTGAACACTCCTTTGCTTATTGTCTAACTGTATTGAGCTCTTATGAATTCTTGATTTGTAAGCTGTATTCCTTTGCAAAGGTGGTGAATAAATCCAGTGTGCATAGCAAAAAAGTGGATGTGAAATATTCAAAGTTCGCAAAAGGGTTGTAAACTTTTATTTTTGTAAAAAGTGGCCGTGAACTTTTTTTATTATAAATTGTACATATTTGTCAAAAAAAATGACTTTCAAATTTTTTTTCAACTCGAGTTTGGCGACCCACACTCCATATATATTGCGAACTTTACTTCGATCAGTTATGAAAAGATTCTCTCGCACGTCATTTTAGTCATGAATTTTTATTTTATTTTAAAGGCATTTTAAAAAAAATAATGTTTTGCAAAAATAAAAATTCATAGTTAATTTTGATTAATGCAACTATATGTTTTTTATGATTGATCCATAAATTTATTATTACTGATTATAAAACATTAAAGATAAAACTTAAGATCGGTATGCAAAATATTTTTTTCCTCAATACATTGTGTTACACACGCGTCTATCTATTTCAATTTTGTTGAATTTTTTTTCTCTACAAATACAGACTTTTCGTGACTCGGATGTGATCTATAATTAATGAACCATAGATCATTACAAAAACAAACACGTGAACAAATACATCAAGTCCATTAGTACTGTCGTGTTCGATAAAAACTAAAATGGAAACTACTAGCTGTCTCTATGCCATTCCAATCTGAAAATGACTGTTTCTGTATTGTTATGAAATTTTATTTTTCTTGATAGAACACCAATTTGGGTGCATTCATTCACTTGGCACTATCAGAAAATGGACCGTCTCGTAGCGAAGAAAGATTCGTCGAGAAGAAGGCTCGTAGCTAACACGAATATCTCTCCCTCTACGTTGAGTCCACGTGAACGAATATGATCCATAAGTTTTTAAAAATGCTTGTAATAAGGAAAGCCAGTGATATACACATTCGATATCACTCAAACCCAAAAGACTGGTTTATTAAGTCGTGTAGATAAGGTTGGAAAATCTGATGTCTTCGATCAGGTATGAAACTGCACTGTTGCCGTCTTTGAAAGGAGTCAAAGTTTCCCAAACCCCGACCGGGACTTGGTATCCCAGATCCAATCGGGACGGGGATCACAAAACCGGTTCTGTTGAAGGAAAAAAATCTACAAACTCGTCAAACACTTATATCCAAGATCAAGTCGAGGGTATGATGGAAATCAGAAAACCTGTCTCGTTATCATCTGCATAAGAAAAAAAAATCTCCGAACTAGACGAAAACTCGGCATCTCTGATGAGATCAGGGGTAAAAATCTCAGAACCCGACGGAAACTTGAATCTTTTTCTGATCGGGGATATGATTGTGAACACAAAACCCGTCTCGTTGTCATCCCCATAGACAGAAACAAAATTCTTTGAACTCTGCGAAAATTCAGTATTTCTAATCATATCTGAGTCGGAACAAAAATCACAAAATCCGCCCCGTTGCGAGACTACTCACAAGCACTTGTCTCTCACCTAAAAGTATACATCAAACTTGGAGAACCAGTGCTCAACTATTCACCAATGACTCTCTTCATGATACCACCCACATGGCTCCTCCTCCTGACCCTATCCTCACTACTTCTCCTCATAGGAACAAAGATCCGAACCAAGCACAAGCACAGCCCTCCAAGCCCCCCAAAGGTCCCACTCATAGGACACCTCCACCAACTAGGTACACTCCCCCACCGCACCCTCTCCACCCTCTCCAAGACCCACGGCCCCGTCATGCTCCTCCACCTCGGGAACGTCCCCACCGTCGTCATTTCCTCCCCCGGGGCCGCCCGCCAGGTCCTGAAGCTCCACGACCTCGCCTCCTGCAGCCGGCCCCCTCTGGCCGGCCCCAGGAGGCTCTCCTACAACTACCTCGACATGGGCTTCTCCCCCTACAACGATCGCTGGAGGGAGATGCGGAAGCTCTGCGCCCTCGAGCTGTTCAGCGCAAAGAGGGCGCGGGCGTTCCGGGGCGCCAGGGAAGAGGAGGTCTCTTCCCTGGTGGACGCCATCGCGCGAGCATCAACAGTGCCTTGTGCTGAAGGCCCTGTTGATGTCACGGAGAGGGTGTTTGCGCTCATTGCGAGCGTTATTTTCAAGATTGCGTTCGGGAAGGCTTACGAGGGGGGCGAGTTCGGGGGTGAGAGGGTTCGGGCGGTCGTCGAGGAAGCTGAGGAAATCCTGGGGTGCTTCTTTGCTTCCGATTTCTTCCCCTACGTGGGTTGGATCATTGACAGGCTCACCGGCCTTCACGCCAGGCTGGAGAGGTGTTTCCGCCAGCTTGATAGGTTTTTCGAGTATGTGATCAACGACCACCTCGATCCTGAGAGGGAAAAACCTGAGCAGGAGGACATCGTCGATGTCCTTCTCCGGATAGAGGGAGAACAGAAAAAGGCTGATGCGGGTCATTTCACTAGAGATCACATCAAAGCTATGCTAATGGTAAGTCTAAGTCTCAGTCTTTCTATGAATTTGAATTTTCTGACATGATATCAGAGCATTTTTCTAACACTTTTTGTGTGCCAGGACATATTCCTGGCTGGAGTGCACCCAAGCGCGGTCGCCATAGTCTGGGCGATGGCAGAGCTAGCCAGAAACCCTCGAATCATGAAAAAAGCCCAAACCGAAGTCAGAGACCGCGCATCAAAGAAAGGGAAGGTCATCGAAGAAGACATCGACGACCTCCCATACCTAAAGATGGTAGTGAAGGAGACCTTCAGACTGCACCCTCCGGTTCCATTCCTCATCGCGAGAGAAGCAATGTCTCATTTCAAGGTCGACGGGTACGACATTCCCCCAAAAACAAGAATAGAAGTCAACGTATGGGCGATCGGGAGAGACCCCGAGTACTGGGAAAACCCGGACGAGTTCTACCCAGAGAGGTTTGCTGACAGCTCGATCGATTATAAGGGGAGCGATTTTGAGTTCCTGCCATTCGGCGCTGGCCGGAGGGGATGCCCGGGCTTGTACATGGGAATGGCCATTGTGGAGCTCACATTGGCCAATCTCTTGTACTGTTTTGATTGGAAGCTACCGGCAGGGATGAGGGAAGGAGACATAGACATGGAAGAGGGACCTGGTATTTCTTGTCCTAAGAAAACAAGTCTTGAGCTTGTGCCTGTCAGATATCAATGTTCAGTGTCATGAACCTGAGTAGCTAATGTGTAAAAGTTGAATGAAATATATGTATATATGATGCTCTTCCATATTGTCATTATCTGTGTAATTTTATTCACTTCGGATCTTATTTTTAGGCTCGATTAGCCATTTGAACCTTATTTTCATATTAATCCTGTAATTTATTCACTTAAATCGAATTGTGATTTAGGTTCGGATTTTTGTCTAAATTGAACACGAAAATAAAAGTAAACTGAAAATTTAATACAATCCTAAGCTATAGTTATAGACATACATTTGAAATTGAAAATCATACTTTATAAACCATTTCAGTTATGTTCTTAATTAACCGTCAGTTTTGACTGATAAGAACCAAATCCTCACTGTAATTGATTGATTCTAAAAATATATAACCGAAACCATACCATTATCCTTAGTTTTTTATTTTTCGGACAAGGTTCAGCTCGATTCCTGGTTTGAGGTCCAAAATAAACCCCCCTAGCTGTGGTAGTGTTGAAAGTGAGCTAGTGTTGAAGTAAATACTCACGAGTACGAGCGTGAAGAAACTCAACTAAAGACGTGTTCTTCTAGCTGTGGAGCCCGACATGATATATGCGGAAGACAATGGTATATAAAAACAAACAAGCAATGTAACTCAGAGAACATGCCTATGAATAAGCAGTCATTATAGTTTCTTAAACAAGAACGTGTCTCAATATCATCCAAATAGCTGAAAGCCAAAGAGGTCTATGTAATTCACCCAAACATAATGTAGCATAAAACTTGCTATCCAGACAACAACTGACAACCAAAGAGATATGGTGTCCTATTCAATGGAATCGGTTTAAACTAGGTGATGGAATTTCACCACAGAGCTCATTCTTCCATCGCATCTCCTCCTTCGATCACTTCCACCTTCTCTTTCAAGGGTGTGACCTTTGTCATCAGGACCTCTGCAATCAATAAAAATGGCGGCATTAAGAATATTGATCCAAAACTACACCCGATTTGTTGAACTAATAGTTTCTACTAATATAGGTTTCTTTTTCTCTGTGGATATTTGTATCTGATTGCACTTTTATGCGTTCAAATAGAGATAGCGAGGTGAAAGTAATGCTGAGAAAGAAGTCACCAACCGGTTTTTTTCGAGAACGAAAATCCTTTTGGATTGGTGTAAGTGCGGGGATTTGGCAACATGTGGTTTCTCAAGTACTCCTTGTGTCCCTGTGTACCAGCAACAGCAAGCATGCCAAAAGATTTAGGGGATGGATTCATAGATGCCGAGACGAATATGCATACAAAATGAAAAGGAATAATTTGCAGCTAGGTACACCTGCCAAAACCCTTATGCACATAGGTACCCCTAACCTTTTTTTTAGCTTGTCAGGTCACCCAAAATTCTTATTTATGCTTTTTTTTCACTTAAGTAAAAAAAATTCCCTTTTTATTTTTCTCTTGCATTTCTTTCTAGTGTATTTCTTTTGAGTCTCTTTCCCACCTTGGGAGTTTAATTCTCAGTTCATTAATGATATTTTCATTTTGCTGATCAGAAAAAAAGAAAGTAAAACCTAAAAGTTTTCCCAAATCTGTAACAGTTAGGTGTACCTAGGTGCAAAAAAACAATTTTAAGTGACCGGCCAAGATAAAGAAAGGGTTAGGTGTAAATACGTGCAGAATTGATTTTGGCAGGTTTACCTAGCTGCAATTTTCCCAAATGAAAGATATGTATCTACTATGCAGAAGAAGCGGCAAACCTTTGTTATGACACAAACATCCACATTGCTTCCACTTCCCAAGTCATTGAATATGCCCGAGCAAATAGCCTCAGCTACCAGAGTAATTCCCTCCTCCCTCTACAAAGAACAAAGGTCAGTAATGGTGTTTCTTCATGATCAATAAACAATGTTTACTTGCTATTTCGGAAACTAACAAAGGTTATATAGATTTATAGATTTGAATTTGAGGTAAAACCACAGCAAGCCCACTTACAGTCAATCCTTCGCGGTATTTTGACTCAAAAACAGACATTGCCGCAAGGGAGCCAGAACCCATTGTGGCAAACGGAAGTGTATCCGTAGACCCATGAGGGTAAATCTGTACATTTAAACAATTCAAATTGAAACTCAAGAGCCATATACAGCGAGAAGACATTAGGCTCCATATGTGCTGAAGGATAGAATTTGTCTCACAGTGTGCAAATGAGGTCCGGTGACATCAACTCCGCCAAGCACCAAAGCAGCTGAAACATGGCCTTGGTAGCTGAACAATAAAACAACCAGTTAGGCTATACCTAGAGCTCTGATGTTGCTAAAGGGAAGTTTGTGAACAAACTTACTTGAAGAGATGAGTCTTCAGCAGAGTAAGCGCTGTCACGACCCTTGATTCTCTGCCAGTGTGATAGCGATGTAGCTGCAGTTGGGAACTGACCATGTCTACAGAGACAAGTACCATGGTTAAAAAGAAGTTAAGTATGGTAGCCAAAAGAACAAGAAGTTTCAAAGAACACTAGTATTAAAACGCAATGGCAAGATTGAAGATACCAGTAACTGCCTCTGTATCAGCTGCAGTGCCGGCTCCACAGCAATAGATGTTAGGAGCCATATAATGAATTTTCTCACAGTTTTTATCACAAACTATTGGTCCTTCAGTTGCTCTTGTATCGGCTCCAAGAATAACACCATCCTATAGACAAATCATATAAGAACTCTTAAGATATATATAAATAAAGTCGCACACAGAATGAAGTATAAAATGTTTCAGAAGATTAGAGAGTGATCATAGTATAATTGAAAACTGTAGAATGAAAAAAGCCAAACAATTTTAGAATTCTTGAAGGTATGATTAAAATGAAGAACTAAGACAAAACTGGAGCACAAATGCACAATATGTAACAGTACGAACAAGCTTAAGCCTTAAGGGCTTAATCGAGATGTACATGCAAATGAAAATTAAGTAATCCAGATTGACTAATATTACTAATCCTCGTGTCATACCAGGTAACAACAGCTTAAATCGGACAATGAACAAATGGGTACCAAGTGGGCTTTGCAGAAATTGAATGGCTTAATATATACTACACGATCCTTGGAAGTATGAGAAACTAATACGGCGACAACATTCAAGATTTCCAGTCCCAGTTAACTAGCATAGCTTATCCATCTATGATGAATCTACACAGACAATCCCACATGAAACAAAAAAGGCTATCAATTGAACAATGATAAGTACATACCTTAAAAATCAAACCAACAATGGTGGTTCCCGTCTTGCGATACGATGGAGGCTTAGCAACGCCTTTACTTGCAAGCATTTCGTTCCTTCTACATAAATCGAAACTGAATCCACCCTTCGGAGGAAGGTCCACGACTGCCTTCGACATCCTGAATTTCACACACCACCTACACACATACCAACAGAAAACTTCACTAATCTGGCTTTCCAAAAACGAGCATCCACAAATTAGGGTTTGACACAACAGAGATTAAGCATTAGCATAGACAAACAGTAAATCACTATTCAAGCACTGACTAAGCTACCTTAACCTAATGCAGATGATAAAACCCTAATTTTCGTCCCTGTTTGGCTGAGAAGAAAGCCCGAGAAAACAAATCGAGGCTCCGATCGAGCGAGAAACCGAAGAATACTGTTACAGTGAATCTACAACTTTTCAATTACTGATCGAAGCTGGACCTGTTGGGTTTTCTCAGAAATTATCGAAATTCATTTTGCTAAATTACATGAAACATCATTCGATTGATTAATCAATGAACTGAAATGAAACAGAGAATCTACACGGAACGTACCAGAAATCGACTCGAAGAGAGCAATAGAACCAGAGATCGATGAAGCAGAGCTATGAGTTTATTGAGAAAACAAAGAACATAAAAGAGGGGACTTGGAGCATACGAAAGAGAAGGACTAGAAATCTTATGGTGCACCTTCTTGTGGAGGATTGTGCTTCTTTTGTATCTATTTACGGAAATGCCATTCTCGTTAATATTGGGCCGTTCCGTTTGCTTTTGTGACGATCCAATTTTGTTTAGACTGGGCCGTAATTGAGTCCATGACACAATGGAAATGGATAACGGGCTCTGAAATTGGGCCCAAGTGGATGATTTGATTCAAGGCCCACTTGGATGATTGAATCGAATCTGAATCAATTTAATTGTGTAAATCAAAAATTAATTTTTAGATAAAATTAGGGTTTATTCACGGTTTAGTTTTGAGTTGGTTTGTTTTGATTTTGAACAGAACCAATCAATTTAGTTTTGAGAAAATAAACATAAAATTACCGAACTGATAGAATTCGATTCGGTTCGGTTTGTTATAAGTCGAATTTATGAAATTCTCACGTCGCAGGCCGTTCTGACTCATTATTTAACTTATCGGTTTTAGGTTGGATTTTTTTAAACTAATCTTCATGAATTCATGTGATTTTGACTTGTTTTTTTCAACAGTATTATATGCCCAATTAATAAGGATCGATAAATTAAAAATAGTGACGTATTCAAATCGATTGATTTTTTTATCGGTTTCATTTTATAAAACGAAAACAAACCGATAAATTTCTGGTTCAGTTCAATTTCGAACTGAACCAATTTGATTCTCTCAGGTTCTGTAATTTTTGGGCGCCTCTAGATTAAACCGTGATCTGTAGAATTAATCAATACCGCTTTTTATTTGTGACAATTTGATATTTAACATTGTTAAGGAGATTTGACCTTATTTAAGAGAAGCATTCAGAGAAAACTCATATTTACATTTGAGCCCAACTTTAACCACAAGTCTGATTAGCCAACGACGTTGGGTATCTGTCGGAATTGTACTTACGTGTTATACCTAATTACTAACTTGAGAAGAGACAGAGGCAAGAAACAAAGTCCCATGCAAGTTGCACAAAAGCAAGTTATGGGTTCGATCGAGCATGAGTGCGTCGTGTAGATAGGTAGATAAAGAGATAAGCTACAATTTCCATGTATATGTCACTCACTGTTGTCTCTTTTTCATTGTTTAGATTAATATATGAACAAGTTGGCAACTACAGCTTTGCCCTAACTGTAGCCCACAACATGTGAGGACACCATAATACATATGTACAGAGGTAACACGACATTTAAACCCAATCGAAAAACTAGTTATGTCACATCAAACATCAATATGTTCTCTCGCATGTCTGAAATATTGTTTCGCACCCTCATTCGTCAACCCACGTGATAATTTTAGTTTCAAATTTATTCTGCTGATCTGGTTGGCTCGATGAAATTAGTATAAACAACTTTTAACATCATCATTTGAAGGGAATCACAGGAGAAATGATCTCTCATGACACGTGACTTGTGGGTATCGTCGGGTATAGCATGTTATATTGGCCGACACACCAAGAGGCGTATTGGGTACGGACGGATACCCAATATACGTTATAATTTTTTTTATGTGAAACCCACAAAAAATTGTAATAAATTTATGAATGTGAAGACAATATTTGAGGAATGTGAGTTCCAATGTTAGGAGTTGACAAGAAAAATAAGAACCTTAAGGTATAGTGCGGTGGTCTCAATTTGCTGCGTGTATTTAGTGGTTCACAGCTGCTCTGGTCCTATCCTATGTATTGGTCTCTTTCATTTCAAGAGTCAAAATTACAAATAAACCATATATACCTTTATAATTTAAATTATCCTAAATCCTTTCTTATATATTTGCTTCATTGCACATTCTCATAGTCAATTCACAAACAAACAATATATACATGGGAAATTACATGTGAATCGGGTAAAAATACGAACCGTCTAAATTGGTGTAAACACAACGTTTACTTAACATACTATAAAATATGACTCTCTCGTTATACTATTTTGTTAACAAAATTCACTTATAGGGTATAATATGTAATCCGACTCCCTCGTAATGGTAGTTGAAACCGGATCAGCGAGGGTCCGGGGTTGATTATGACAGCCGGTAAGTTGTCATAATCATATCGTACCCTTGTTGACCCGGTTCCCCCCCCCCCCCCCCCCTCATTGTACAGTCGGGGACCTCGTTTTATATTTCTCTCAAATCTCGTGTGCACACATGAGTACAATCTGGTGTAAACTCGGTATAAACACGATATACATATGTTAGAAACAGATTGTGAAATGTTATAAACATAACAGACACAATAAAAACACAGAATAAACGTGGTATAAAGTCGTTGCCACGTGTCACGCGTTGATATAATCTCGTCACATGAGCGGTTCTCAATCAATTCGCGGACGGTTCGTATTTCTACCTCAATTTACACTGAAATATATGTGTGTGATAAGTCAAAATCTAATTTAATCTCAAACAATCAAACAAATGAATCGAGATTTGTAACAAATCGTAAATATCCAAATAATAAAATTTTAATGTAAAATTGTAACATTTCATGTAACAATTAATTTAAAATGCATGTTAAAATAACAAACAAATTATTTGACACCATAAATTAACCTACATATATAATGGCTCAAATTAATAAACCAAAACCGTGCATGTTAATTTTGGCATGTCTAGTGCAAATAATATGCATAATTTCCCAAAATTACATTTTACAATTTTCAACAACAAAAAAACTCTATTGTACAAGAAGCATATACCTTAATTTACCTTACAAAAATACAGAAAGAATTGAATAGAAAAAAAAAACAAATGATATTTTTTTCAGCAAATAATCAAATTAATGTTGATGAACTTCTTAATTAGAATCATTAATTAACTGGTACAGTGATTCGATTTTAATTAAAGTCATTATCTAATTCGGCCTCGTAACATTTTCCAATGAAATTGCATGCAAACCAAGACCATCACGTGAAAAATAATACAAAATCAGCATTAATTCCGAGAAATTAAGAAAATTAATTAAACTAGGTTTTTTAATTGGACCATGCTTATCCATCTAATTAAGCACTGGGAATATAATAATAAACTGTTAATTTGTCTTTATTCCCTCAAATTATTTCTGTGCCAATAAATTATTGTGTATCCCACACTGTTTTTATTTTTCTATTTAATCTCCAACTTTAAAAATCAAATGAACTGCTTTGTCTCGTCTCTGATGATGTCATTTACCTTTAACTATTTGCATGTCGGTCCATAAACTATATTTGATTATGTCAAATTAATATTAAAATAATAATGAATCCATATATATATATGCATGGATATTTCAGGTTAATGAGCTTCGTAAATTTTGGCTGCCACACACATATTCGGTTATAAAATTACACTCAACGTTTTTAGAATATATTTTATTCAAATATAATAATATCAAATGATAAATAGCTCTGATATAAACAAATGTTGCATTGAAATGCATAATTATATGTATTAAAAGATAATAGGAACAAAATTTTAGCTTGCAAAATAATCATAACAATAACAAGTATATAGTATACACTACACGATTACACTTTGTAGTCAAAAATTATAATATATAATGTTTTTATCTCGAACAAAAAAGAAAATTTTATTTTAAAAATATCATAACTTTTTAATTGGTGACAGAAAAATTATTTTTTTAGATTGGGGTGACTGAGGGTTAATTAACATATATAAATATAGACTAGTATATTAATATATATGTATATGTCTAATTCAAAATTTTAAACTGGTTAATAATACATACATATATATTATAACCCATTAAATTAATTTTTTGTAAATTAGTAAATTATCTTATTTAGATGCTTAGGTCCACACGTTGAGATATTTGATCATTGCATCAATTCTCAACATTTCAACAATGATTACAAGTTGTTCACAAAAAAAATAATATCGAGACTACACATGCAATCGATCATGATATTGAAAAATTATATTTAAAACGCATGCTTTTCTCAGATTAACACTGAATATATAAAATAATTAAATAATATAGATATTTATCGATCAATTATAAATCAAATTCAATTTGATTGACTAAATTGCAGTATTAATTAACAACCACTCGACTAAACATATAAGGTGGTCGATCGCTAGTTTATTAATTAATTAATAATTAGTCCCAATTTCTTGAATCACAAAAAAAATCACATGATTAAAAATTGATTCAAAAATTCAATTTGGCGGTACTCGAGAGCGAGACCTGCCACACTTTGACCTCTCCGTCAAGACTCCCACTAGTCACCAAAACGACGCCGTCCCGCTCCTCGCCCTCCCACTCCGCTGCGAGCGACCTCACCGGCTTCTCGTGCCCCTCCAGGACCGTCAAGCAGCAGTACCTGGAGCTCTCATCCCGACCCTTCGTCCACATCCTGACCGTCCGATCCGCCGACCCGCTGAACAGAAACCCCGCCACGTGGACCAGGCTCAGTATCGCCCCCTCGTGCCCTCTCAGAGCCCCAGCAACGGCCATATGGTTCTCGCTCTCGCTGTCGTTTTTGTTCCACACCAGAATCGACCTGTCGCACGCTCCCGAGAACAGCACCGATCCGTCGTCGTTTAGCGCCAGCGCGTTGACCGCTGACTTGTGCTTCTCGAGGGTCGCGACGAGGAGGTGTTTTTTCTCGTTCTCGGGTCTGGCCCAGACCCGGATCCGCCGGTCGGCCGACCCGGTGTAAACGGCGCCGTCGGGAGAGACGGCGACGGCGTTGACCGCGTCGTCGTGGGCGTTGACCGACTCCACGCAGCGGAGGTCCGAGGAGCGCCATATCTTCAACGTCTTGTCCCACGAGACGGAGTAGATGACGCCGTTAGTGGCGACGGCGAGGCCCGCGACGGCGTCGGCGTGCTCGATCCAGAGGAGCTTCTTGTGGCGGCGGAGGGAGGCGTAGTTCTTGGGGAGCATGCAGCGGCGGAGGCGGTCGGCGACGGTGGGGAGGGTGGCGAGGAGGCCAAACGGCGTCGTTCTGGATGTCCAGACCCGGATCTTTGAGTCCTGGTGGGCGGTGAAGACTCTTCCGGTGGCGTCGACGGCGACGGACTTGACGGAGCCGGAGTCGGGGTCGCCGTTGAAGGTGTGGAGGAGGGTCAGGGTGGTTTTTTGGTACACGTGGACGCGGTGGCCGGAGGCGGCGAGGAGGAGGTCGGGGGTGAGGGCGAGGGAGGCGATCGGGCCGGGTTGTTTCGAGGAGGAGAGACAGCGCGTGTGGGTGACGGAGAGTTTGAGGTTGTTGTCGGAACAGGAGTGTTGTACGGATGGGATTGAGGGTAGGGTTTGGAGGGAGGCGTTGGTTTGGAGGGTCTTGTGGGAGGAGGAGGAGGAGGTGGTGGAGTCGTCGGAGATGGGGTGGATTCCGGCGGCGGGGTCGCCGGAGGTGGTGGTTGCTAGCCATGAGTGGAGTCTCATCATGATTTGGAGGGAGAAGTTAGAGGGAGGAGTGTTGGGGGGTGAGGTTACATATAAGATATTTTTAGGTGGGTCCATGGTTTGGACATGATGGGAATAATATTAATGTGTGTTTTTTTAAGGGACAATTCTCAAGTTATGGTCTAATCTTTCTCGTCGTCCTGAACAAATAATGTGTCTAAAAAATTCTTAAAATTTCAGGAAGATCCACTTATATCGGCCTACAATCTAACATAATTGATTCTCTTATTCTAGATGATAGGTCATCGTCGATCATCTCTTGAATCACTTCGCGGCAATCTGACATCATGTGCACAAAAGATTAAAGATTTTCGCCTACCCTGATCAAAGCGGCCCAGATAAAAAGGGCTTCCACTATGGTGAGGTCGACGCAACCAGAACCCCCATACTTTTCGCATACAGAACCATACTCTGGACATCTCTAATTATCAATCCTAATTAGACTGAACTTCCGACTTTGAACATTGACCGTTGTGTTCATATTGTGTTAGATTTTAATTCATTTTCAGTTGTGGAGGCCGACCCAATTTTACATATGACTTTGTTTCATTGTAAGCTCGATATTGTGGTTCACGTATGGGAGGAAATAAGTTCACGTGCAAAAGACACATCCTACTATGACTTACATGAAAGGGAAGTGAGTTGATAAAGGCTCACGTGTAAATACACGCGAGGAGAGTGTTAAGAATATAAAATTACACATGTGAGGTAACACTGATATAATTTCTGATTCACTGATAAAAAAAATTCATTTAATATTTTAACTACTCATAAGATTGACCTGTCAGTGAGCCCGAGTTAACAGTAAGAATAATAGGAGATATAAGAGAAGGGTAATTTTGGTATTATATTAAAATGGACTATCATCCACTTGGCCGCATTGGGCCAAACAAGAGGTGAGACTTTTGTTTCCTTTATGATAGTATCTGACGATTATGGTATGAAATTGGACCATAGGAGTCAACAATTCAATACATGTGTTTTCTCCAAAACTTTTAGTCAGGTCATTAGATATTTAGATGTGTACTCATTATGTACTCTCTGACCAGCTAATTTCTGGGTCATGCCTCATCACCTCGTTTTCGGGAAAGTAAAGGTAATAGGAGCTTCGAGTCTTGCGTGAATCTTTAAAGTCGGCGAGTCGCAGAGGGAAAAGAGTACGCGATACACTAGACGGGTTTGATACGAATTTAATAATCTCGTCATATAATCTGCAACTGAGAGTATATAATTTTGTAAAGGTCAAAATATGTTTATCTTTCTGTAAAAATGACAACAATTTTATAGTGAATTTAATGATTATATCATATATTCTATTAGATCGGAGATATCGAATCTCGATTAAATTCGAAAATTGGTACAATTGAAGTAAAGAATAGTTACATTGGTGGTATATAAAAAGGAAAAAACATATACAAACTGAGGTAGAGATACAAACTGTCCGAGCCGATAGAACTTGAGTGTGTATTGGTAGAAGCAGATGAACCCGATATAAAGTGAGTGTGAACTGGTCGAAACAAACGAACTCAGTAGAACCACGGAAATGATTTTAGTAGAACTTCGATGCCATGCATTGCGCGCTGAGATCAATCTCACCAAGTCTTGAGCGACACAACAGTTAGTAAAATTTCAGAGGTTCAGAGATTCTGCTAAGTTTGTATTGGAATGTATTACAATATATATATGAGTACGTGTTTTTGAGTTAGCAATAGTATGCGTCAACATTTAAATTCAAAATATATTTATATGAAAATAAGTGTTTTGTTAGTTGAATGAACTTATGATAAGTTTAAAATTTATAATTCAATCGATATTTTACAAATTTGATTCTCCTCATGTACCAAAAATAATAATTCAAATATGTATTATGGAGATTAATATTTGATAAAATGACTCACCTTAAATTGCATAATATTTATAAATTATATGAGATGCATTCGAGTGAGAACCAATATATATGAGATTCGCGAGAACCAATATAGGGTGTTAAAAGTGAATCATGTCGGTGAATTGGTACAGTAACAAGGATTTGAAAGAAAAACGTTTTTAGTCTATCACGTCAGCGTGGCTGTCAGTGCCACGCCACCTCAACACGCGCGATGTAACACGTTTCGCTCCCGTGAGTTCGTACCATTCGCACGTATTGTTAGCCCATATGTATATATATTCAAGTTTGATAAATTTTAGGCACTTCTTTATAGTTATTAATGGTACAAATTATAACAAGCTAGACATATATACCTTATATATTGTAGCATGTGTCAAATCGAGCCAACACTTCAGAAGCCAAATGATTTGTGTTCGGACCAAAACGTCGTATCAAGGAAATGGATCGGCCAAAACCATTGACTCTGTCGGAATGTATAAAGTGTTCATGAAACCATGTAAAAAGAGACTCGCGACATGTGTGAAAACGGTAAAAATGAATGAGACTTTTTTCAAAAGGAATCAAACAAAAACAGTAACGATCGATCCCGACATCGTGTAAAAATTAATAATACCTATTTACTTCACATTGATAATTAATCACCAATTCTTTTAAGTAATTTGGTTTGTTAATTATCTTTCATGAAAATAATAATTTTTGGCAACCATCATTTCAAAATCAATTCTATTTTTGGCAAAATTGACTTAAAATGAGTATATAAAATTGTTTCTTTTACTTGAGGCTGATTCAATCATAATTAATGACTAATAAATTAAAGGGATTAAATAGAGATAAATACATTTATTATGTCGCGTTTTATAATTCTATAAGCTCACGTAATTATGATTTTTATAAAAAAATTTAATACAATTAAATTTTGAATGAAATTTTTTGTAAGAGTTTGAAATGTTTAAAATACTCTTAACTAACTATTAAATTTTCATAGTGGTGTCATCCATGATGTTTTCCCTCAAAATTGTTTATATTCTTATATATGATTTTGATTTCGGTGTTTCATTATCTTTTGATTTGATTTTTTTCTTGATTGAATTAAAAAAAAACAGTGCGTGTAATGAATTAGAAATTAATTGAGCTTATGATAATTTTTTATGATGGATTTCCATAAAACATTGCACTTTGAGATTATTTGTATATGAACAACTTTTGAAAATTCACTAAAATCATTCGGACCGGTTTTAAGACTGATTTTTGTGAGAGGCTCAAAAATCAATAGCTCTTGGCCCAATAAGAACGATGATGATGGTCTGGACCAAATACGACGTCGCAGTAGATCATTATCGTACAAGCTACATAAAAATACTTGGGTCGGTGATCATTTAAATTTGTGTGGTACATTACGCTTTAAATTTATTGATTCCATGCATATTCCTTCAGGTAATACCGAGACCAGCATCGAGCTGTGAGGTATCTATAAACCGGGACACGCCGAGAAACCCAGTCTTGAGTGGTTATCGGATACCCCCGTGGGAGATGCTTGAGGAGCAGTGCTCGCTGAGGTGTAAGGGCTCAGATGAGAGGATGTCCCCCCGAGAAAGGCGGATTGGAGGTCTTGGCGACAGTGTTTGTGTGTTTAGTTTTTTTTATTGTTGTGTGGAGTGTAGTTTGTTTAGGGTTGTCGGTGTATCCGACGTTGTTTTCCTTTGTTTAGTGTTGTTAGTTTCGGGGTCAGTTTCTCTGACATGGTTGCCTGGAGTTGATCCAGAGAGGTAGGGTGTCGTTAAAGGTGTATTTACTGTTTACTTGTAAACTGTACACGGCTGATACTCGACTTTTGGGTGTGAAGTTCATTCTCGCTCGTGATATCCTATGAACCTTCGGTTTGCTTTAAAAAAAACAATTAAAATTTCACATTAGTGTTGCAATATATGCATTCAATATCACTACGATACAATGGTGTAATTAAAAACCAAATAGTTAAACAATATTATTAATAAACATCACAAATTCACGTAACAATATATAAAATTTTAAATGCGTAAAACATTAATATAAAATATAAAATATAAAAACCCGTGCACGTTCCTCCAAGTTCCCATGCACGTACGTAAAAACAAACAAGCATGACGTCATCGTCATGATCAGAACACATAACCGGCGACCACCGCGGCGGTGACTCCGGCGACGACGGGAACGTTCACCGTATTATCCTGGCAGGCCCCACTGGCCTCGGCCCCGCCGGGCCCACCGGCGGCGGCGTCCCCGCCGGGCCCGCCGGCGGCGGAGGCCCCACCGGGCCCGTCGGCGGCGCCCTCTCCGCCGGGCCCCTCGGCGGGGGCCCCGCTCGGGGACTCCGAGCTGCCCTCGGAGGCGTCGGGGGAGGGCGCGGCGCCGGCGAGAGCGACGGCGGCGAGGAGGAGGGCGAGGAGGAGGATTTGGGTGCGGCCCATTTTTTTTATTTTTGGTTTTATTGGGAATGCAGTGCACACTCTAGGAAATGTTTGTAGAGAGAACACTGCAAAAAGGATGGTTTTGGATTTGATGGCGTGGTTTGGTTTTTATAGTTTGGGATTTGGGATTTGAATGGTTGGTCGTGCGTTTTGTTCGGATTGGGTTGTTGTTTTTGTGCCGTTTTGGTAAATAAGGTCGGAATGGTTTGTTTTTTAAGGGATGTGAAATGTCACACAAGCCCAAGACGACCTATTGGGTCGAGTTGAGTCGGGTCCGGTCGAGTTACACTTTTGAAGATCGGTGTAGTGTTAAACTGTAAGCTCGAAATATCTGGCTGGGATAGAATGGGCGGTCGAATTCATGCCCGTTTGTGGTACCCAAAATGTGTCATGCTTTTACATTCCCGCGTGTTCCGTAAAAAGAGAAATCAGTATGAATGTCAACATGACGGGTTTTCAGATCGGAATTTTCAAATTTGTTTTCTAAAATTTTGTATTGAACCTGACCCAGGTTTGATAAGATACAGGAAATGCATATTCTTTAAAATTTAGTTGAGGGTCGAATATGGGTCGGATATGATACTCAAATGCATCAATAAAATAGTTAAAATTCGATTCACCTAACAGTTCAAACTTTGTGTCATTTACAACATTTATGGTCACACATTACTAAGTATTGATCTTCTTCTTACGGTGTATAGATGTAAGTAGAAAGATAATGAACTCTAAGAATTTTAACTAACTTGACAAGGTAAAAATAAAGAAGGTCAAGTGCATTTAGATTTAAAATTGATTTCGACATTTATACCTACCTGCAATTATTCATAATAATAAATTATAAAAACCGACAAGACTATGACGGTAAGGAGAGCTCTAAGTTAAGCTCGGGATAGGGTCTGGTCGGATATTATAGTCGAGTTCGACTGCCAGAGTGTGATGCTCACCACTCAAGGTGAAGCTACGCTGATTTCTCCATTCGTGTTAGAACAAATAAATAATATTTCTTATCATGTATTAAGATTTAAGTAAATTTATGTCTTCTATTTATGTCTACATTATTTTAATCAACTCATGTGTAGCATTCAAGATTGTGGTTCGACAAAATTCTATTTCTCTCGTTTTATTTGTGTATTTGGTTGGCATGAGACATTCCTTAATATTATGTGTGTTTAATTCAAAACAAAAAATTGATACAAGCAAAAGTTCGAGTCATAATAACATCCCTCATCTTTATTATTTCTCAAGCAATTAACATTGCGCCAAGCTCACGACGAAAATTGGGACATAAATTAAAATGTAAAGTTTAATTTATAACAAAATACGTAGAATAAGTGCTAAAATATTATATATTAATAAATATCTTAAAATTAATATTTCAAACTTGAATTTTAAATGAACAAATTCATCGGATAAGAATATAATAATAATAATAATAATAATACTTTATCAATTGTAAAATCATGCCGTTAACTATTCAAAATTTTCCTCTCACAAAAAGATGAAAAATGGATCATTTGACCTCCAAACTTTTTAAATGGCATAATTGCCCTCAACCATGAGTGTTATCGATCGATCATAGTTCAGATCTTAACAGACATATAACACTACCCGACCTGGTAGGAGCACCAAGGAAATACGTATACACATTATAACTCATATTTAATCCGGAAGAGGTTTTGAGTCTAATGAGTATATAAATTCTTCACAGAACTATAAAGGAATCATAGTATCATATTCTTTCCAGCTAAATCTGAGATTTTCCACCAAATATGAATCCAATAGGGATTTTTTTACATGTAAACTAAGAATTTACCAACAAAAGACAGTTCATGTTTCTCATCCAACAAGTATAATCAAACTATATATATCATCTGTTTCTCTATCCTTATGTACAGAGAGCTACTACAAGATGTGAAATGGTACCGTGTAAATGACAGAGACACGTCGCATGCTCAACGCTCCATCTACATATTTTTCTGCTACCTCGTAAGTGCTAGTGTGTGTGACCATTGAGTAAAAAAAGAGTTACCTCGACTATAAAGTCTTTGAGTTCTGCTCATCGTTCTTTGAGTTGACTCCTTCCCTATTTTCCGGAACTTTGCCGTTTTCGACTTCAAGGATAGGTTTCGCGCTTTGATCGTCGTTTGAGTCTTTGGCGACTCTATTTGATGTGTCGTCGTGAATGGGAGTTGTGTCGTCTGTTATTTGATTTGCTTCGGCTTTTATCTTTTCTTCTTCTTCCCGTCTTTTCCTTGCTTCTTGCTCCTTCAGCTGTTTGAATCTGTGAAATTTAACTTACATTCAGGAAACACTCTATATTTTGATGTGCAATTCCTAATATACCCTTATGCTAGCCCTTTCCCCGAGCAGAGGACCCACTAAGGTTCGAACGCTAGACCTATAACTGAGCATTGCTCGTCTGAACCAGCCAAGCTACCCAAGTGGGGTTCCGGTAACACTTGCTTTTTGATGAGCAATTCCAAATATACCCTTATCCCCCACCCCTACAGCCGAGCGAGGACCCACTAAGATTCGAATGCTAGACCTATTACCAGGCATCAGTGTTCTGAAAAATGCTAAATGCTAGTCAGGCGGAGAGGGCCTTATAGAGACTAATCGGGGATTAATCAGAGATTTATTTCGGATCAAAGAATTAATCGGAGAGATATAATCGGGGACTAATCAAGGATTAATCGGACAAGTCAGAGATTTTTAGAACACTTTTAATTGAATATCTGAACCAGCCAAGCTACTCTAATAGGTTTGGTAAACACTTGCTATTATTACTGAAAGATAAGAACTTGTAGAAATAGATTGAAAAAATGCTAACCTTTCGCCAGGGCGCGGCCCTTCTGAAGCCGGCTTCGCTTCTTGCCTCGTCTCTTGTACTTTGGACTTTGCTTTGAAGAGGGATTTTGGAATCTGGGGTTGTGTATCTTCGGTGATTTGGTCTGAGGGATTGTTTTTGTAACCGTCGCTCATCTGGTTGAAGGGATTCTTTGCACCCCCGAGCTTTTGGAGCCAAACTTGTTGGGCCGTGCTCAGTATGTTATTTGTGAGCCTGAATTCAGGGCAAGGACTAAGACATCAGCGCAAAGACGATTTAGGGTTATTGAGAAAACACGCCATAATGTTTATCAGATACAAGGTAAATCTGGTGCTCACCAGTAAAGGCTTAGGCCGGAAGGAACCGAGAGTGCAAAATAACCCATCATTAGCGGCAGGACCTTGGTTAACACTTGAGAATTCTTCATGTTTGGATCGTTACTCTGGAATCAGAAAAAAAGTCAAAATGATATAAAAAAAAGTAAAGTAATTACAGCAATTGAATTGGAAGGAAAAGAAAATGTCAAAACTAGAAGACATTATAAAGGTTATAAGAAAACTATACGATTTAGTGGCTGATTTGCCATCTAGGTTTCTATCTCTTATCAAAACTCAAGCAAGTATAGATTATATTTTAGTTTGTAACAGATCAACGTTATAAATATATGCACTACGATAGTTATAACACACAATAATAGACGATTTTGAATTTAGTGTGAGTAGAAGACCTGTGGTTGTGATGATTGCATGATTTCGACGGAGATATATTGTGCAGCAACTAACAAAGCAGGTAAAACAAGATATGCCAAGGTATCGTGCCATCCAAGAGGTGGCTGACCATCCTGCAAAAAAAAAATCAACCATATAAGAATGAAATCGAAATTGCACAACAGTGCAAGGTCAAAATATGCTAGAGTTTTTGTAAACAAAGTTAGGACTAATCACGTGACATGTCTCACTAAATATAGATTAGTCCCAACTTCCTCATTACGGAAGCAGGTCATGCCTCAGTTACAGACTCACGAGTTTGAGAACTTTACTACAAGTGGAAATTTCAGATTATTACTGATGACCTTACCACAAACGGAAAGAGCCAAGAGATTCCACTGCCGCTTTGTCGAGCAGCGACTGTAGTTGGACCGGCTAGGGAGGGTATCCAAAAGAAGCCTTCTTTGAGAAGACCCTTAACATTGAGAAAGTAAGAGAACAGAATTGTGAAACGCTGAAAATGAAAACTATTTGGAAAAAACGGAATCGGGTAAATTAGCAAGTTACCTCATCTGCCACGTTTGAAAGGGCTCTATATAACCCAATCCATACTGGGATTGTGGCAAGCGTTGGCAAGCATCCTGGAAGAAGCGTAAAAGAAATCAACTTGAGGGACGAAAGAGCTTCAATAATCATTGAAGAAATAGCAATATTTTTATTGAGGTGTCACTTCAAAAGTTAGAGAAGCTAAAACTTCACGTTTAGATCTTAAAAGGTGGCCAATGCTAAATAATCCCAAATTTATAATTTACTCCAATATACTGAATTCCTGATACCCCTGTGTGATGATGAGGCATGAGCGCAAGTCAAAATAACCTCGTGCTTGAATGTAACTATGTCTAATCATATCCATCATGGTGTTTCAATACCTACACCAATATGGCTTAGGACCATGAACTCATGTAAAAGCACAAGTACCTGCTAGTGGATTTATTCTCGCTAGTTTATATAACCGGGCAGTTTCAAGTTGAATTCTCTCCTACAGATCATGGAAACATCAATATCAGTCACTGAACTCGCAAGAAGTGAAAATGTTTCATTTTATTAAACAAGACATGTACACATTTCTGAAAATAAATCATAGAATAGAAGTTTATTACACCAAAACCTTTTAAACATTTCAAATTTGGGGCTCGGATATTTTACCTGATTTCCAGCATACCGCTGCTGAATAGCCTTAATTTGGGGCTGCAAGGAGCGCATAGCCATTGCAGACTCTACCTGCACGTGACAATTTGACCAAGCTATGATACTTGCTAGAACCCCAAAATCAACTCGAAAATACAGTTTTATTGCTAATATCATATAATTCCGTGAACTCAAATGATCCCAATATGCTGTTAATTTCAAATAAACCGATTCAGGCCTCAATTGGCATTACCATAACCCACAAATACGTAAACAACAAACCTGTTTCTTTGTCAAAGGAAATGTGGCAGCCTTGACCAGCACAGTGAGGAGTATAATTGCAAAACCATAAGCATACGGAACATGTACAGCAGAGAGCCCACCTTTCAGAAACTGAAACCAATCCACATTTAGCAAAAACACCACAAATTCCTTGCACTCAGATGCTGAACTTGAACTGGGTATTGCTCTTCACACAAAAATTGCATAAATAAACAAAAAAGGAGACATTTTTAACCTTGAGAACACTCCAGATTAAGCTCATATCTAGCAGACACAATAAACAAAAACACCACAAATTCCCTGCACCCAGAAGCTGAACTAGCACTGGGTATTGCCCTCCACACAAGAAATGCATAATCAAACCAAAAAGGAGACATTTTTGACCTTGAAAACACTATCCATATTGTTAAAACCAATCCATATTAAGCTCAAACACTCTCCATATTGCTAAAACCAATCCATATTTAGCTCATCTCTAGCAAATACAATAAACAAAACCACAACTTCCTTGCACCCAGAAGCTGAACTTGTTCTGGGTATTGCCCACCACACAATAATTGCATAATCAAACCAAAAAGGAGACATTTTTAACCTTGAGGACACTCTCCATGCCGCTGGTGATGCCGGAGAGCCAATCACCGCCCTGCTTGGCGGTGGTGTCGGAGGAAGCCACCGCCGCATCGGCGAGGGTGTAGAGAAGGCCCTCCGCTCGGCCGATGAGGTCGCTGACGGCGGCTTCGTGGAGCCCGAACCTGGCGACACAGAGCGACCCGCGAAGAAGACGCTCGTGGCTTTGGAGGTGGAGGTGGAGAAGAGGGTTGATGGGTCTGGCTCTGTTGGGGAACTGACAAAGAGGTGAAATTGGCCTGTGTGTGAAAATGGAAGCCATTGAAATTGGTTCTAAATTCGAAGAATCGCAAGCTATGAAGAAAATTACAGTGTCAATAACTCTCAGTTCTTCATGAACTGATCAAAGATTTGGGGGTTTTAGAAGGAGAGGGAAGAGAATTGTGGGTCAACATTTCTATTTTCATTGGGCCGTATATTGTATTCTGGTCCAATAGGCCCAATTTTTATGGGCTTCTTCTCTTTCAAATTGGGCTAGACACTAAAGGTTGAGTTGAGGAGCTTCAAATTTGTAGGCTCTTTCTTAGTTTTCTTTGGGTTCACAGAGAACATAGCAAGTAGCAACAATAGCCATGTAGTGTAGGGCTGCCAAAAATAAGCGAACCTAATCGACTCGAAAAATAACCAAATACAAAAGATTAGAATCAAATAGAAAATATCAGACTTGAATTTGGTCGATTCAAAATCGAATTGAACCAAAATCTCATAAGTTCACTTACTTCATTATTAATAGTAACCAGTTCGATTCTTATTCCAGCATTGACACCGTGTTCAAGATTCAAATCAGAACCAAAACCAAACCGTTAGGCCGTTGAAACTCTGTAACACTTGATAATAAAGGTGCTTATAGAGAGCGAACAAAATAAACTAACTAGTGAAAAAAGCAAGTGATAAGAGAGGAAAATTTATGAGGTCAAGAACTCACCAACCTCCCCTTAAAAGATAAGACCCACAAACCTCTCACCCGCATTTCATCGAACACCTTGTGTGCACACTCCAAAACCCAACCTCAAATCAATGGCCACCACCACCTCCTCCGCCATAGCCTCCATGGCCCGGTGCTCCGCCGTCGGCCCCACCGCCAAGCCCTCCGTCTCCGCCCAAACCCTCCCCAAACGCCCCGCCCAAACCCCCAAACTCTCCGCCGCAATCGCCGCCGAACAGGCCTCGCCGAGCCAGATCTGCCACGTGCGCGGGGCGATGGCCGGTCTGGGCCTCGCGGCGGCGTCGGGGCTCGCCGGGACGCCGCACGCGGCGGCGATCGGGGACATCGCGGAGGCGGCGGCGAACGACAACAGGGGACAGCTGCTGCTGATTGTGGTGGCTCCGGCGATTCTGTGGGTGCTGTACAATATCCTGCAGCCAGCTCTGAACCAGATCAACAAGATGAGGTCAAAGTGATGAATTGAAGAGGGTGCAGTGGCATTTATGTAATTCTTTCTCATTTCTTCTGGTTCTGCTTCTTCTCTCGTCGCTCTGATTTGTTGGTACCTTAAGTGTCACGGTACCGCGCTGTATTCAAACTTGTGCACTCAGCTCAATAAATTTGGAAAAATTCGTGAACTCCACATTTTTCGTAGTAAATATTAATATGATTAATTCTTGATCAGCCCGGGAGGGTTTATCTACCCGACTAGCGCTTAGCATTTTTTTAAGTCTGAAATGTTTTCATCTCCTTGAATCCACGGTTGATAAGAGTTGTTCACGGTTTTAAAACCAGACAAATCGATCAAAAATCAGACCAAACTGATTCATATGTTCTGAATTTTGGAGAACCGCACCCAAGACCAGAGGCAATTGATTTGATGGGTCACAATGGTATAAGAATTTTCGAATTATTTGATTAATTTTCGATTAATCATCTACAATTTTTTAATCTGATTTATTTTGCAATTAGTCTCTAGAATGCTCTTTTCGACCTGCTAGCGCCTAGTAATTTTTACAACGTTGGTTGGCTAGAACCGACCATGGCTACGGGCGGTTCTCCGAGTATAACTAGACTGAACCATTTAGACACGGGTATCCATTTTAGACCTGATTTACAATTATACACTATAGGTATAAGCATATATTTCCAAATCGAAAAATTATACAACTCAATCAAAACTTAAAGTTTACAAATATTAAATGGATACAACACAATTGGTTCGGTTCTTCTTTGGTTAACCGCGAGCGACTCTAATTTATGAGAATAAGATCCAAACCGAAATTCAATGGCTCTCTAAAGAAAGAACCAAAATAAAACCATCACTCGTAGTTCCCTAAGAATTAGAACCAAAATGGAACCATTATTCACGTTTACAGATTTTTTGGTTCCGGTTCACCCCGAATTTTCAATTCAGATCCGGTTCCGGGCCAAAAATGAACACCCCTAGTTGTATGTTCTACCTGCAGAGTTATATTGTTTCCTAAACCCATATCTCCAAAATTTCACAGCTAAAACTACACATTTGCGCCTATACATATAGTAAGGGTAGTGTACATGTCAAATTTCTTGTCGAACCCATCAGAGAAACAATGTGATGCTCAAACGCTGTAGTGTTTTAGTAAGCGCCTATGTCATGGTTGCGTCCAGAGCCCTTTGAAACATGTTCTTCGTAGAAAGGGTCATCAGCGGCGCCATGCACAGAGCTCCGCCGGGGAGAGAAGCTCCAGCTCGTCATTTCCAGGTCGTGCGTGTTTGATGTCATCACACTCGCTTCCTCCTTAAACTTCACAAAGTACACGGACGACCAGTAATCTTTCGCCAGGTTCTTGAAACAAAAAACAAGAGAAAAACCCGACTCAGGCATAGGTTTTCGCTTATGTAAACGCTTGATGGCAAAAAAAAAAGAAAATCGTAAGCGTACCATTTTCATCAACTGCATGAGCTCGTTGAGAGCGTTGTTGAAGAGATTAGGGTGCGCTAGATCGGTCGTGGTCAGAATTTCTTGCCTGGCTCGATGAGATATGTTCACCTCCATGGCTGCGCCTGATATGCAAGAAAATCGTGTTATATATTACTATATCAGATACAAGTATCTGCCAAAGATGTATTCATGGCCATCTTCAGAAACTATAAGCATTGTTAGACTTTAACTTTTCTAGGGAAAATGGCAAAAACGTGTTGCATACTATCACATTTTTGCAAGATGGTGTTGTGTACTTTGTTAATGACTGTTGTGAATTTAATTATTAATTTCAAGAGCAATTTCGTCATTTTTGTACAACACATTTTGCACAAAAAATCAAAGTTCACGACACTTTTCTGCCATTAACAAAGTACACAACACCATTTTGCAAGAGTTTGATAGTTTACAGCACCTTTTTGCTATTTTCCCATTTTTCTACTAATGGACTCGTGAAGGTCATGAGGTTAACGATATTGACACTATTCTCACCAGCGATTATATACTTCTCGATAATATGGCGAGCCATGTAGATCCTTCTCACAGAGTCGTCCACTGGTATTTTCCCACGCTCGTTGACCTCATCGTAGAAATGCACGCTCTCGCCAGCCAAACAACTGCAGTTCAGTCGGGAAAAGGCTCAGAATCTTTTTTCTCGACGAAAAATTTAACGCAGAGTGGAGAAGAGAAGAACCTGTCTGCAAACGCCATGAAGGACAAGCGGAATCTTTTGTTGAGGAGAAGTTTATCGAGCGGCTCGTCGGGATTTACAGTAGGAGATGGCTCGTGGGTTAGCAATCCGCTGCTCGGGATGCTGAGGGCCTCGCCCATTGAATCGAATCTCTGGGGTTCTCGTTTCCTCAGGCTGATTTGGGGGAGCAGAGGTTGAGAGCTTGATATCGAGAAGAAAACCAGGACGAGAACGCTCGCCTAGAGAATGTATGTGGAAAATGTCAGTAGATGTACACAGAAGGCAATAAAGAAAATTAGAAAGAGGGTGTGGTGTACTTCGTTTATGGCAAAAAACAGTTGTGAACTTTGTTTTCTCGTGCAAAATGTATGTATTTTTAATGACGAAAATGCCTCTGAAATTAAGAACTGAATTTGCCATTCCCAGGCTATTTTCTTCATTTTTAAAAATTACATATATTTTGCACTAGGTGCTGAGAGCTTTGCTTTTCGTGCAAAATGTATGTATTTTTCAAAATACCCTGAAATCAAGAATTGAAATTGTCATTCCAAGGGCATTTTCATCATTTTAGATAAAAAAAAACTTATATTTTGCACAAAAACAAGTTCACTGCTCTTTTTTGCCATTAATGAGGTACACAACGCCCTATGACAAAAGTGTCATAGTATAAGACACATTTTTACCATTTTCCCAGTTAGAAACTGTACCGTAATTAAAAGCACGAATCTGGAAGTTACTTGGAGCCATTGGATGTCATCGTGAACTTCGTTCAAGATGTAAGCAGCGACCCACACTCCTGAAAATGAAAACAATCGCAAAGTTACAAGCGAAGCCCTACAAGAAGGTATGGCGAGAGTACTTCCTCAAGAAGTAAATAGGAAAAAATTAACATCAAGTCAATTCATGTAACGAAAGCATTCCAATTCAAGATACGAGCAGCAGCTTACCGATGGAGCACGAGGAGACGAGTATGCCCTGCCAAAGGTCTCTGAGCTCGTCGAACCTAAACTCTATATGGCGAATAGACCTTGTGATCGCAACCAAAACTATTACGTGCAATGCGTGGAGAGACACAACTGGTAGGATCCATTGAGTCCCCATGTGGCAATGGTAGTTCAAAGGCTTCTTCACATGAATAACTGCAAACGGGCATTTTTGTTAACGAAAAGAACCGTTTGGCAAAATGCATCATCGACTAAAATGTAAATTTCTTGACTCAAAGAGATTTTACATGCGGCCCCTGCAATCCATGGCGAGATTATTAACGGAAGAGATATGTATGATCTGATAGGTGGTAAACGCCGCCTGAAATGCCATTGGAGAAAAATAAAGAACACTTCGATTTAAAAAATGGTACCGAGAGTTCAC
The DNA here is from genome assembly GCA_963920655.1 of Geranium rotundifolium. Taxonomy (NCBI): domain Eukaryota; kingdom Viridiplantae; phylum Streptophyta; class Magnoliopsida; order Geraniales; family Geraniaceae; genus Geranium; species Geranium rotundifolium. The sequence goes on along the minus strand of OY987316.1, from coordinate 1,053,389 downwards.
TGAAGTAGGAGAAATTTTATGAAATGAAAACTAGAAACGTATATACAAACTGGGGAAAATTACACTTAGCTACACCGAACTAAGTTTTTGGATGGAAAATGTTGATTTTGAAACTGAAAAGGAAAATGCCCTTGGGCAGTTTCCAAATTTTCAAATCATGCTATTCATTCAGAAAATCGTCCCCAGAGACCTGGCAGAGCGTCAGAGGTCGAATCCTGCGCCGGTGAGATTCTCCGGTACCCCAAAACCCAAACACAGACGAATGGCATGATTCGAAAATTAGGAAACTGGCCAAGGGCATTTTTGTCTTTTCACTTTCAAAATTAACATTTTACATCCAAAAACTTAACAGGTGGGATTTTATGAAACTTGGGTGCATTTGAATAGCCAACTCTTAATTCGGTGTAGCTAAGTGGAAAAGTGTATAGTTTGGTATAGCTAAGTGTTCTTATTTCCCTACAAACTAATATATTTCCTAAGCCAACACTTATTCATAGAGATCCACTAATTATCTTTTCCATCCCCTTATGGCCTCAATTATGAAATTCAGATCCATAGTCGAATTTTCTTCGGTCAAGGGTCAAAAATAAATTCAAGTTCAAGACGAGCTGACTTACTTGACAAATATGTAATACAGTTGGGAGGCCTGCACTATGCGGCAACTCAGCAACAAACCAAATCCGAGGGGACCTTCAACCCAGACTGGAAGCCAAATAAAGAAATCGATATTCATATGAAAAGAATGTTTCAATAGTAAATCAAAATTTAGAAGGTACGGTAACTGACCTGCCCAAATGTAGCAAGATTCCCACCAGTGACTCTTTTTGAGCTTCAACAAGTTTGCAGACATCTGTTTGATCATGAACAGTGCGATATTGTAAAAAAATTCCACAACACGACTCTTAGGGGATGGCATGTACTAAGTTTACGGGTGAGAAACTTATGAGACCTACCACAATTGATAAGAGAAGGTTGAAACTAGCAAAGACTTGGATAACCGGAATCCAGACGCTGCTGCTTTTGACATGAGGGAGGTTGTGAAACAGAAAGGGCAATATTAACCTCGAGAGAAGCCTGAAAGAAAAAAAAACGTATTGTAATAGAGCAGCTGATGTGCCATAAGACACTTTCATCCGCCAAAGAAAGTTATGAATAGTTTGTTCTCAATTTCTATAGTTCAAAATGTGGCTAATAAATAAGAAAAATAAGCGATGATCGATAACATGAACCAAGACAATATTTGATTGAATTAGCTTTCTTAGCGGAAAAGTCAACCACGCTCTCTCCGAGTAGCATATTCCAAGTGGCTATTCCTACTTCCTACCCAAGCAATATAAGCAATCATCCTAACTCGAATTTGCCCTCCTCACTCTTAAATTTTTAGCATCATTCCAATTGCATACACAATCGACCCCTTAAGTTCGGCGTTGAAAATAGACAAAAAAAAGAATAAAACAAATTAATCATATAAGATTTACATTAACTTGTTTTATGAGTGCATATACGATATACGGTCCAAAGGAAATCTTAACATACACCATTCATTCATCACATATTAGAGAATACATAATATCACCCCATAAATAACTTCAATTACTTACAACAAGCCATATCCAACTCCATTTGGCTAAACTACCAAAATAGAGTGTTCATAACTTATCAGCTCCAATTATACTAAAACTATAAAATTTCAGCTAGAAATAGTCGCAGAGCCCAAAAAGTCATAAATTTCACAAACAGAAGATCTAAACTCCCATGTTCATTGATTCAAAATTTCAATCCATTTGAGACACAAAAATAAACATCCAAAATTCATAAATAACTTCAATTACTTATATCATACAATAACCAATCCCATGAAGCTAAACTACCAAAGTCGGGTGCTCATAACTTATTAGCTCCAATTATACTGAAAACTAGTAAATTACTAACTAGAAATGGTCACAGAGATCACAAAAGTCATAAATTTCACAAACAGAAGATCTAAACTCCCATGTTCATTGATTCAAAATTTCAAATCCAGTTGAGACACATAAAAATAAACACCCAATGTTCATAAATGATTTCAATTACTTATAGCAAACCATAACCAATCCCATGAAGCTAAACTACCAAAATAGAGTGCTCATAACTTACCAGCTCCAATTTTCAACTAGAAATTGCCACAGCGCTCACAAAAAGTCATAAATTTCACAAACAGAAGATCTAAACTCCCATGTTCAATGATTCAGAATTTCAATCCATTTGAGACAGATAAAAATAAACACCCAATGTACATAAATAATTTCAATTACTTATAGCAAACCATAACCAATCCCATGAAGCTAAACTACCGAAATAGAGTGCTCATAACTTATCAGCTCCAATTACACTAAAACTAGTAAATTACTAACTAGAAATAGTCAGAGAGCCCACAAAACTCATAAATTCCACAAACAGAAGACCTGAACTCCCAAGTCCACCAATTCAACTTCATTGAGACATTTCATCGAACACCTACCGTGCAATCAAAACCATCACCACAAACACAGAGACCCACTTCAGATCACACCCCCCAAACAAACAATCACTCCAAAATCACCAAACCCATCACCAATTAAGACCCTAAACCGATTATCGAAGCACGAAACTTACAGAATCATGGAAATCGCCGATACGGCGACGGCCAGGTAGTCGCTGGCGCAGCCACCGTCGACGGCACAGCTCGCCGCCATCAGCTCGCATTTGGGAAATTCCGGCGAAGGGCCGATTGATTTATGGGTTCGTGAATCTGTGGCCGCGACTCGAAAAAGCGGGTCTTCTGGGTCGATTGAAACAGCGTTGTCCCCATTTTCTTCTTCTTCAGTGTAAAGGTTTCGTTTTTCACGTTTGTGTTTGACCAGAAGAGACACGGTGGACAATATTTTTGGGAAAATCTAGGTGGCATCAGTTCGGTCATTGCTTACGTGGCTTCAGATTTGTTTTATATTTTGTTTCTCACCCAATATCATGAGATTATTTATCAGATCGAAATCGAGCTGATAAATTTTTTTACGCACGATTTTAAACTTATCAACTTTTAATTTAATTTTGAATATATTGATTTTCTGTTAGGGTTTTATGACAAGTATAATAATATGATTATTATATGACAATCATAATTAGAAAATCTGAAATAATTACCAATGAATCATTACACACCAAACTTAGAAGAGCATACCATAATCAGATAGAAGGAAAAGATTACATTATCATCGATTGCGATCGGTTTTGATTTTTACATTTACGATTACTATTAAATAGAGAAATAAAAATATAAGTCGTGTCAGATTTAAAGTCACATACTGGGATTTAGAGAAGCAAACTCGAGAAACTCGAGATTGGTTTCGAAGAAGGTCATGTCTTGTTCAGATAAGGTCACCCGAACCTCAATTCCTTCTCCGTCACTCGCGTCCATCATCAGCACCACATTCTTTACATCCAAACTAACGGGACCGATCCACGCCGGCCTCCCCCACCCGAAATCCACCTCGTACCATCCAAATCCGCACCGACTATTGAATATGTAAAAATTGGTGTCGTTTCTTACCAACATGGTCATGCATTTTTCGATACCCTCGCTTATGGTCCTGATAACACTCTCCGAGTCTTGTAATTTTGTCACGTAATTTTGTGTCGCGTCTCTTAGCCCTTGCTTGAGCAGAGATGCTAGTATCGGGAGCTCGTAGGGGCCTTTAGATTCGATATAATTTGCGGTCACCATGTTCCCCAGGGAGTTCTCCGAGATGGGGGGCTCGAGCCTCCTGCGAAGGTTCATTGATTGAACTATGACGGACTGTCTGGCCTCGTGGTCTGGTTTCTGTGCCAACGCATTAACTATGCACTTCCAGGTGAGCGCTGACACGGCGGCCACGCGCGTGGGCCTGTCCCCACCCGCGCCCGTCGATATGTCCCTGAGGGCCTCGATTTCAGGGCCGCGAACGACGTACCTCCTTGAGCTACACTTGCCAACCCTAGGCATGCTGATCGAGGGCCCGGCCCGCGGGCCCATTATCGGGAAGCGGGAGGCTATGGCGTTCAGGTCCAGCGGCGGGGACCTCTCCGGGTCCCCGCGCGCCACCGCGGCCCACGCCCTGAGGAACGCGCACATGGCACCCGCGTCCATCAACACGTGCCAAAACCCCACCCCGACCGCCACGCCGCCGCACCCGAACACGTTGGCCCGCACAATCATGAAGCGGTGGGGCCCGCCGCCACCACCACGCGGGAGCAGCCTCCCGACATCCTCGTCGTCGGGGCGCCCGAGGATGTCGGAGAGGCCGCGCCCGTTGACTTTTGTCTCCACAAAGTCAACCCCGCCGTCGTCGCAGTCGACGTAGAACTCCCCGCCCTCCTCCTCGACGATCCTCCCCGCCACGGGGTAGAACCGGGCCAGGGCGCCGGACAGCGACAGCTTCAGCGTCCGGAGGCGGTCGGAGACGGCGCTCCGGCCGCCGCCGCCGCCGGGATAAAAAAAAACGTGTGACGTGTACGTCTTGGGACCGAACTGGTCGAACACGGAGAGACCAAATTTTTTGAGGTGGCTCGGAGTCGGCGAGGAGGGCTTGATGGTTTCTGTACGGACGATCTCTATCTCCATCTCCTTGATCACCATTGTTAATCAATCAAATTACCTTAATTATTCCGAACTCCAACCATTATATATATATATATATGTCGGAAAAACACAGTCAAGTGCCGGCTAGCCACTTCATATTTTTTTTTAAAAAGTTATAAAAAATGTTTTATACAAAGACGTATTAGCAATTTAGCATACAAGCCAAACTTTATAATGCCAACGAGCCGAATATTTTTTTGATTCGATGAGATATTTGAAATATAAATTACGCTAATTACTCATTAATCACTTCAACAGTAAATAATCAATTATCTTTTAGTTTTAACTATATTAATTCAGAAAAAATTCTAACCAGTTTTTTTAATTAGATTGTATCGATCGTAACCATGTTCGTTGTCGTTATTTTCGAGCTTGTGGAATCGATTTTATTTTTATATGATGATAAAAAAAAATTCAAAAGAGGTTTTTTTCATAAGTCAAGAGAGGTGTTTCCATAACCCGAAACATTTATATATATATGTATAACCCAACATAAATATTTTTATAACCTAAAATAGTAAAAATGCACACAAAACATCGGGCTCTCTTCCCCTCCCAATTATTCTCGAAAAAACTTCTAGAATGAATTGATTTTAAATTAATCAGATATATTTTGTTTTTCTGAAAAAATTGATTTTTCGTCCAAAATTTAATAGTGTTATAGCAAAGTGTAAAAAAAAACAATAATTGATTACTCTTAAATTAAACTTGTTATAATTGATATGGTAAAGTATAAAATTGGCAATTATAGTACGGGTATATTGTAATTAATTATTCTAAAAAATGTATGCTTCTCACCAAGAAAATTTATGGGTCTAGATTTTGATTTGTTGTTCAAAAGTAAAAACAAAATGCAAAGCATGAATGATCCAATTTTACAAGTGGGGCTTATTTCCCTTCACGTCTGTATGATTCAATTTTACAAAACATGATCATTAATAAACGTCGTTTTCAAATTTAAGGTCACACACTGAGGTTTAAAGAAGCAAACTCGAGAAACTCAGGATTGGTTTCGAGAAAGGCCATGTCTTGTTCGGGCAACGTCACCCAAATCTCAATTCCATCTCCGTCACTCGCATCTAACATCCCCACCACGTTCTTCACGCCCGAACACACGAGGCTGACCCACACAGGCCTTCCCCACCCGAAATCAGCCTCGTACCATCTGAATCCGCACCAGCTCGTAAATGTGTAAAAATCTATGTCGTCCCTCGACCGCAGGGTCACAAATTTTTTTATAACCTCGTGAACGGTCCTCTTAGCTTCCTCCGAGTCTTGTAATCTTGTCACGTAATTTTGTGTCGCGTCTTTCAGCACTCGTTTGAAACGAGCTGCCAGGATTGGCAGCTCGTTTTGGTCATAAGATTCAATAAAGATGGGAATGGCCATGTTCCCAATAGAATTCTCTGACACGGGAGGCTCGACCCTCTCGCGAAGGTTCGTTGATAACGCCACGATAGACAGTCTTGCCTCGTGATCCGGTTTCTCGGTCAACGCGTTGACTATGCACTTCCAGGTGAGCGCTAACGCGACCGACACGCGCGTGGGCTTCTCCCCGCCCTCGATCGCCGCTCTGTCCCTCAGAGCGGCGATCTCGGGGCCGCGAAAAACAAACCTCCTCGTGCTGCACGCCGCCGCGCCCGACTTGACCGAAATCGAAGGCGCGGCAGCGCACGGGCCCGCCGGGAAGCGTGACGCTATGCCGCCCAAGTCGGGGCCCGGCGACACCTCCGAACGCCCACGCGCCGCCGCCGCCGCCCATCCCCCAAGGAACGCGCTCATGGCACACGCGTCCATCAGCGCGTGCCAGAAACCCAACCCGACCGCCAAGCCGCCGCACTCGAACACGTTGGCTCGGACAAGCAAGGCCCGGCGGGCCCCGCTCTGTTCCCCCGAGAAACACGGGAGCAACTTCCTTAGAACCTTGACGTCCGGACATCCGAGGATGTCGGAGAGACCGCACCCGTTGACTTTTGTCTCCACGAAATCAACGCCGCCGTCGTCGCAGTCAACGCATAGCTCCTCCTTGACCACCCGTCCGGCCGCCGGGTAGAACCGGGCCAGGGCGTCGGACAGCGACGCCTTCAGCCCCCGGAGGCGGTCGGGGACGCCGCCGCCGACTCCGCCGCCGCCGGAGTAGAAAAGCAGGAGCGGCGTGTACGTGTCGGGCATGTACTGGTCGAAGACGGAGAGGCCGAATCTTTTGAGGTGGTCGGGGGTTGGAGAGGAGGGCTTGATGGTTTCTGTACGGACAATATCTATCTCAATTTCCACCATTGTTAAACACAAAGGATCCAATGATAGCTTATTCGATGGTCTTCAAGCTCTATGGGGTGTAGTGGATATGTATAAAATATACGTTAAAGAAACATCACGAAAGAGAAGGACAGAAACAGCCAAGTGCCGGCCTCCATTATTAATTAGGTGCACGTCACGTTTTTCTTAAGGTAAATATTTCATCGTGATCAATGCCTTCTTTCTACTGAAAACCCTCGACCACTAACGTTGTCTTCTAACTCTGGTTGTCGTCACGTTCTTCTTTGACCCTGAACACCCGTTTATTTTCTTGAGATTTCTTTCCAATTAGTCACTTAGCCAACGACCAATTTTTCTTCCAGAGATATCAGTTTTTCGTATATGGCTGACTCCCACTTAATTGAATCATCCATTGATTCCATTTTTATATGAAAATCATCATTTGCCGATAAAAATAATATAAAAGAGTTGTTTTGTAACTCAAGATAAGTGTTTTGGAAAAGAAAAAAAAACAAGTGTTATAATCCAAAACAAGTAATTCTCCGACCTAAACATAATATGATCTTCGATGTTCGTAAATAATATATAATTCTTCAGGAGCCCAATTAATTCAAAAATTAGAGTTGACAAGTGAAGAATCTTTTTAAAAGTCGTTAAACAGATTTACATCTTTCAAATATAAAACTTTTAACATTCAACAAAAATTTATACATTTTTAAATTTTGATATTTATTTCAAACATACGGAATAATAGAATTTCATAATTAGCCGTGCCCTCACTAGTGGTTCTAAAGTAAAAAACAAAAAGCAAAGCATAAATTAATTCAGGTACTACGAATACTTTTCCTCCCAATTATTTATTATTGTGATATTGTGAAAATCATTGCATATTGGGAAAATGTAATTTCTTAAACCCAAATAGCTACAAGTCAAACAAAACATAACAAAAAAATATTGGGAAAATGAAATTAATAATATGATTATAACAGCCACAATTAGAGAATCCAAAATGATCACAACACTGACATTAATATTATCAATAAATCATTACACGCCATATATGTAGAAGAGAACGAAAATGATCCAAATAGAAAAAAAAAACATCATCATCAATTGTGATAATTAATATTGGCAAATGTAATAATAATATTAATTGCCATAATAAGAGAATCTAAAATAATTACATCACCAATAAATCATTACGCACAATTATTTAATGATCTGAATAATAAAAACATGATCATCAATCGTGATAAGGAGCTTACTTATACTAAACAAATTTTAAAAAACTCTTAAAAATTATTAGTTTGGTGTTGTGAAACAAAATTACCGATAAAAATTTAAGTTTTAATTGTCACATTTAAGATTATTACGATTAAGAGAATACAACTATCAATTATATGATCAGATTCAAAGTCACACATTAGAGTTCAAAGAAGCAAACTCAAGAAATTTAGAATTGGTTATGAAGGTAAACTTAAATTCCTTAATCGTCACTCACATTCATCATTATTATTATTCTTCGTCCTCTTATTAACGAGGGCGATCCAGCGGCCTCCCCAACCTGAAATCTACCTCGTACCATCAAATTTTGCATCGACTATATATCCGACAATAAGAGAATGTCGGAAACATTGCACCCGTTGCCTTTTACCTCCACAAAGTCAACACCAATGTCGCCGTAATCCTCGTGGAGCTCCTCCTCGGCCACCCTTCCTACCACCGGGCAAAACCAGACCAAGATAGGCCGCGCAACAACTGGTGCCACTTCTCCGACAATGGATGCTCACCGGAGACTGGCTATGAACGCTCTTCGGAGAAATGCGAGCATCGACGAAGAAAAAGATGAGACCAGTTGAACCGATCTAATTTTTTACACCATATCTCAATTATAATCTATTACCGGTTCGAGCCAAACTATACTAAACTGATTTTAATCAATTCAATGGTATTTTTGAAAAACATATTTTCAGTTTAAATTTAGACAATATTAGAGAAAAAGGCTAAAGAAATAAGTGATCACAAATAAAACCGCTAACTATAACATCGATAAATTGTAATTAATCATAAATATATATATTATTTTTATTGTCCATTATTTATGCGTAAAATTAACTTCTCCTTCGCATGCTTGTACACATATGGATTATTTCCCTTCACGCTTATATATATGAACCAATTTTATAAAACATGTTCATCAGTCAATGCGATTCTTGAATTTAAAATCACACGCTAGAGTTTAAAGAAGCAAACTCGAGAAATTCAGGATTGGTTTCGAGGAAGGTCATGTCTTGTTCGGGCAAGGTTATCCAAATCTCAATTCCATCTCCGTCACTCGCATCTAACATCACCACCACATTCTTCACGCCCGCGCTCACGAGGCCGACCCACGCAGGCCTCCCCCACCCGAAATCGGCCTCATAGAGTCCAAATCCGCACCAACTCGTGAATGTGTAAAAATCTATATCGTCCCTCGACCACAGGGTTACATATTTTTTAATAACCTCGTCGACGGTCCTTCTGGCTTCCTCTGGGTCTTGTAATTTTGTCACGTAATTTTGTGTCGCGTCTTTCAGCACTTGTTTGAGACGAGTTGCCAGGACTGGCAGCTCGTCTCGGCCATCAGATTCGATGAACATAGGGATTGCCATGTTGCCTATGGAATTCCCCGACAGGGGAGGCTCGACCCTCCTGCGAAGGTTCATTGACTGAGACACGACGGACGGTCTTGTCACGTGATCCGGTTTCTGGGTCAACGAGTTGACCATGCACTTCCAGGCGAGTGCTGACACGGCGGTTACGCGCGTGGGCCTCTCCCCACCCGCGGCCGCTAGCCCGTCTCTCAGGGCGGCGATCTCGGGGCCGCGAAAGACGAACCTCCTCGTGCTGCACGTGTACGTCACGCGCGACTCGACCGTGGGCGTGGCGGTGGGGACCGCCGGGAAGCGGGAGGCTATCCCGCCCAGGTCGGGGCCCACGGGCCCCTCCAAATCCCCACGCGCCGCCGCGGCCCACCCCTTGACGAACGCGCTCATGGCACACGCGTCCATCAGCGCGTGCCAGAACCCCAACCCGACCGCCAGGCCACCGCACCCGAACGCGTTGGCCTGGACAAGCAGGGCCCGGGGGGCCCCACCTTGCAGGCCCCCCGAGAAACACGGAAGCAACTTCCTCGTCACAACGACATACTCATCATCACCGCCGCCCGGACATCCTCCGAGGATGTCGGAGAGGCCGCACCCGTTGACTTTTGTCTCCACGAAGTCAACGCCGCCGTCGTCGCAGTCAACGCATAGCTCCTCCTTGACCACCCTTCCGGCCGCCGGGTAGAACCGGGCCAGGGCGTCGGACAGCGACGCCTTCAGCCGCCGGAGGCGGTCGGAGACGCCAATTCCGCCGCCGCCGCCGGAGTAGAAAAGCAGGAGCGGCGTGTACGTGTCGGGCATGTATTGGTCGAAGACGGAGAGGCCGAACCTTTTAAGGTGGTCGGGGGTTGGAGAGGAGGGCTTGATGGTTTCTGTACGGACAATATCTATCTCAATTTCCACCATTGTTGAACAATCCTATGAGCTTCGATTTGTTTTCAAGCTTGTGTGTGTGTGTATATATATTTATTATACACACACTCATAACATAAGTGAAGGACAAAAACATTAATTAGGTGCATGTATTGTTTTTGTATTTTCAAAAAATAAAGTATGAACATGCACTTATTATTTAGTATATTTACTGGTATCAGAGTTTGACACGTGGAAAATCAAGCCGAACCGAGATTGAACCGGCCAGTTTAAATACGTGGGCCATTTTAAATCGTCGATATTCATCAATTGAATCTAAAATCAATTGAAATATTAATCAAAAATATTGTAAATAGACTCAAAAGTGAACTACAATAAAATTGACCAGTTCAAAATCAAACCAGGCCGCGCTAAAACAATTCGATTTCAAATTAATGATGTCTACATACTAGCGTTACATAATCATCTTGATAATATAGAGGATTAAATACCATTATTGGTAGTGGAAATGTATATTGGCAAATGTAATAATATGATTATGACAGCCATAATTAGAGAATCTAAAATAGTCACAATCCAAACAGAAAAAAACATGATCATCAATTGTGATAATGAGAGAATCTCATATTAATAATTATGGTTATGAGCATGACAGCCATAAAATAATCACAAACATTATTATCAATAAATCATTACACACCATATTTAGAAGAGCACGACAATGATCCAAATAGAAAAAAACATGATCCTCAATTGTGATAAGGGGTCTATTTATACTACAATATAATATTCAAAAACTCAATTGTCATATCTGGGCCCAACTGAAAAGTATGTAAAAACCTTAACACTAAGAAAATAAAACTCAATTATATATATAGTAAACAATTATTATCATTTTTTTTGAATACATGGGACCGACAAAAATGTCTATATAAACCTTAACACTAAGAAAATAAAACTCAATTATAAAATAAACAAATTTTTATAAATATATAATGTTTTTAACTTCTTTTAAAAAATATATTTTTATGAAATAATTAATAAAAATTTATTTGAAAATTATTTTTCTATAAATATATTTAAAATAAATATGTTGTCTAGAATTCTTTCTTTTATTTTTAATAATTTTAACTTTTTTAAAAAATTAATTAATATTTAAATAAGTTTTTATCATTTATTTTATAAAAATATATTTTTTAAAAGAGTTCAAATAAAATTATTTTAACATTTTATTATATTGGTATATTTAGCATTTAATAAAAATTGAAAGTCAAACAATAATTTATCCTTCTATTTTAATGGCTTTAGGGTAAAAGAATAACAAAAAAATTGTGTAGTGAATTGAAACAAAATAAATTGCATATTAGTGCATTGAAAAACTTAGATATATAATATATTTATTGTAGTGAATTGAAATTACTCTATGTAAAAGTATTTTAAAATAGATTTAAAATTTTGATTTCTAGTCGAGGCCATTTTCATATTTTTACCCAATATTTAAAGGGTGAAAATTTGTAAAATTACCTGAGTGTAGCTAAATGATCAAACATTTAATGAGAAATGACTATGAAAAGCGAATTTTGTTAAGGCATTTATACTTACTTTTCTCTTAACTATAATCATATGAAATATGATATAAATGTAAAATACACCATCGAACTATAAATATGTACATAATTTTAATAGGATCTAAGAGCTCGTGATAACTCATGTTGATAATATAAAATCAGTTGATAGCGAAAGCGTATATAAATCGTGTTAATTTTTATCTTTGAACAACTATATAGTGATTTTCAAATTCTACTAAAACAAAAGATAGAAAAGAATGTATATATGTAATTGCATATTCAATTCCGAAACATAATTAATTTCAATTCTGACACTTACAGTCAATGACTTTAGAATGATACAAATATTAATCATCAAAATCAAAATCAAAATCACAATCACAATCACGCACTGGAGTTTAAGAAAGCAAACTCAAGAAATTCGGAATTGGTTCGATGAAGGCGCCCTGTCATGTTCATGCAAGGTCACCCAAATCACAATTCCATTTCCATCTGAATCCGCACCAGCTTGAAAATATGTAAAAACTCGACGAACTCGGGAAAACTCGTTTCATATTAAAATAATAATATTATATCTATAAATTCATATTTAATATTTATTATAGACAAAATTAATTATTTGTAATTCAAAATATGTAATAATAACCATTTCTTTTTCCAAAATTTAATGAACAATATTGAGACGTGTAAAATTTACTATCTACACGACTACAATAAAATGCTACAATTTATCAAGAAAAAAATTAATTGTATTGAATTCTTGCAAGTAGTAGTCAATAGTATAATGTTTACTGTATTAGAGGGTCAATTGTATTAAAGCAAGAAAACAAGGAAAGCAATAATATATACATTCCAACTTTTCAAATTCCACTACAGAAATTAATAAAGAAGAAACAAACAATAAGGAAAGGAAATTAACAGTCGATTGTATTATTCGTATTTAATTAGAGGTCAATTATACTAAAGCAAGAAAACAAATCAATAAAAAAAAGTAATAATATATGCATTTATGACTTTTTCAATTTCACTACACAAATTAATAAATAAAATAAAATAAAATAAAAATAAATGCATCATCAATTCATATCACCAACCGAATAACTGGTTTTCAAAAAAAATTAAAAATGGTAGAAAGTAGAAGAGCCGACTACGGACGGAGAAGACATGCGTGGTTGCGTGTGCGACGTGACGCGACGACGGTGGCCGGAGAGGCGACGCTGATGGCCGAAACGGACAAGAGCTGGACGGGCCAAATAGTAACATTGATGCAGTATGACTAAAATACCTAAACTACCCGACACTTTCATGTCTAATATATCTATGCTTAAGGATATTGTCAGCACAATTGAAGGTTTTATAAAATACTAATCAAGTATATAAATATAAAACCGACACTTTCATGCTTATTATACAACAAATCAAGTAAATAAACAATAATTCACATTGAAGAATACATAACACATCACTAATACAAATTAAGCTTCTCTGAGCTGCTCCAAAAACACAATTACATATACATACAATATATACACACAAAAAAATCAATAGTATGCCAAAAATTGGGCACTAAAAAAACCACAAAAATCTAAAAACCTTCAATTCAGTTCATTTCTCTTCCTTTTTCCCCTCTCACAAACTCAAAAATTCACACTGCATCAATGTGGTAATGAAGGCCATTACTCGAGTCTTCCTGGCGCGACGCGATCGCAAATTGCAGGCCTCTGCGCTGCTGCCCCGATTGCAGCACGAACGCAACTTGCGTAGCTGCCAGCGCCGCGGCCTCCTAACAAAAATGTATACGGATTTTATTTTATGTTATCGCGACATTTTATTTTATAAATCGAACGATGGAAGAAAAAAAAGAGATTACCTGTCTTTGCCTGCGGCGATGCAGTATGCCGATGGCCCAAGCCATGATGTAGCAAGGAAGGAGGAATCCGGCAGCCCGGAGCAAGAAAAGCTGCGAATAACCGATAAATGTATTGATTTGCTTACACGGACTATCATCATCAGTGTTCTAAAAAACGTCAGGCATTGTTCGATTGAAATTAATCAAATTTCTGTTTTTCTGTTTTGAAATTTTGAAACTTTTATTATATAATATACTATCATAGTATGAATTTTACCATAAAAATATTTACGAGATAAGAAATAAATATTTAATATTTTGTTACATTTGTATCCTGGAAAATAATAACGATAAATAACATTAATATCCTTGCATTTTTGTTTTACTTACCCTTTCTCTTCATGATATTTGTTTTAGGTATTTAAAAATAGGATAATTGCAAAAGTGTGTCATATTTTTTAATAGATTTATAAAAAGTATCATGTCGTTTGTTAATGGCAAAATGTGTTATGTTGTTTACATATTATTACAAAATGTGTTATTTTCACAAAAATGAAAAATTGCTCTACAATTAAAATTTATAACATGATTTAAAAATAATAATTTTTAACTTCAAAAAATTAAAATTTAAAATTACAAAAAAATTTAGTAGATAAAAATAAGAAAAAAAATATTTATTTATTTCAGGGACAATATCGTTTTTTATTAGAAAAATACACATTTTGCAAAAATGTGTAAACAACATAGCACATTTTTTGTAATGAATAAATAACATTTCAATTTTTTGCAAAAGTGTCAAACAACGGGACACTCTGCAATTATCCCTTAATATATATATATTTCAACGGCATAAAATCATGTTCGTGTTCTGAAAAATTATGGCTAACCGCTAACATATCACTCCACCGACTTAAAACACCATTGTATAAAATTAGATCGGTGTTTTAAAAAATTTATATAACATTAAATGAAGGGGGACAATTCTACTCACTGAAAAGAAAGTCGATGAATCTTCTTCCTCCTCTCCATCGGTTTCTATAACAGTCAATGCGTGCCTCAAGAGGAGAAGCGCCATCAACTGCCAAAAAACAATCGTTAATCAAGCCTTTATTATGCAAGAAAGCTAAGTAAAAAAAATGCAAATCGATCACATGTACCATTAAAGCAGCAGAGCGGCAAAATGCAGCTCTGTTGGCGTTTGAAGCTGAATACGACGAGTATTCGTCGTATTCAGCTTCCAAGAAGTGGTGCTCCCCCTCTGTGATCGCTACGAGGCAAGGATCGCGCAGGTCTAGAGGGGTGCCCGAAATTGTCCAGCCTCCCCTGAAAGACAAAAAATAGATGTGAACTTGACATTTTCTGCAAAACATGTGTATTTTTTTGGGACAAAACTTGACTTACCCAATATCGATGGCTATATCTTCAGTGCGAGGAGGAGCGGTATAACCAGGTTGATAAGGCTGTTTGTCATCGAATAATTGTAAATTATTATTTATTCGACGTCAGCGATTTGAATTTAAAATAAAAATAATTACAGTTAGGTACACATGTCGAAATTATTTTCACACTTAATTATATCTAACATTTTTTTCTTGTTAAATCACATAAAATTCTTTTATAAATATATTTTTGCTTAAGTACATTTAAAATCTAATATGTATCGAAATTAGAAGTTGAACGAAAATAAGAATTTTAGATGATTTGACAAGTTAAAATTTTTTAAATATATTTATATGCAAAAATAGTTTCGATATATATATATATATACACACAATATATACCTGGTGACAGATCTCACAAGTTGTGTTGCCTTTCTCATTGCACCAATGCTGAACACACTTTCGATGAGCATACTGCATAAAACATTGTAATATTAAGTTAGAAAACTATAAATCTTATGAGAAATTACTAGTAACATTTTATCGAGTTTTGAGTTGTGATTGAAATTTAATTTAATTCATTATTAATAATAAAATATTAATTAATGATAGAGTTGTGAGTAAGGTTTAGAATTTGAGTTGTAATTATTTACGCTAAACATGAAATAGTAATGATTACATTCAAATAGAGTTTTGAATTAAAAATGTTATTGTAATCATATTAGTTCGATAAGATGAGTCGAGTTTTAACAAATTCAACAACTAAATCCATATGAAATTTTCTTATTAATTCACATTTGACCAAATGGGTGTCACTTCCAAAAAAATAAAGTAAACACATTTTTCAAAAACCCCACAAAGGGTGTCTGAAAATTAGTGTTCTACAAATAAATTATTCGATTGATTTTTTAATTTAAATTACATTTTCTAATTAGTTCTTATAAGATTCATTTTATCTAATTAACGATTTGTGTTTTTAAGATACTGCTCAAAAAACACGTATCAATAAAATAAAAATATTTCTTCGAGTGGGCAACAGAAATCACACCTTGAGACTTCCACTACAAGCACAAGGAAACTCCAAATTGAGCAAATAATCCTCCTCTTGACAAATCCGACACTCGCCCAAACCCCTAATTCCCTCTTCCTCCGCCGCCGCCAGCCCCGAACCCTCTCCTTGGCACGACGGTACGGTCACGGGCCTCAAGATCCTCTCCACGTACAACACCAATTGGTCGCTCATTTTTTCCCCAATTACAAAAAAATCGCAATTGAAGGTAAAGTCAATCCCTAGAAACCAGCGACCGCGGCGACGAGCACTGCGGGCTGGAGGTTTCCGAGAAAATCAAAGAGAAAAAAAGCAAAATTTGGGATCGGAGAGAAAATTAAATAATTTTGTTTGTTAAGTAGAAGAAAAAAGAGAGGATTTTGATTTAAATTAACGTTTTAATGGGGTTTACGATCATTTCTGAGGTTGTCTGTTTTTTTTTCTATTTATGGTAAGTTTGTCACGTTTAAGGTTACGTGTCTGTGTCACATTGTTGTCTGGTCGTTGGCTTCGTTGTAACGGTCACAACCGTTTATTCCCCTCGCAAAATAGAATTAGTTGGTTTTCTCTGTAAAGAAGTTTTTTTTTTTAATTTCTTTTGGATATAATGGATAATTATTTTCCATGTATTTGGTAAGATGATTAATTGAGTGTATTAGGTAAATATGATGGGTTTAAATGATTGATTTTGTTTTAAATCACTAACATCTGATTTATTTTTATATTAACTCATCTATGCTGTAAATTGATACGACATAGATGGACTGTATACATTTCTAACGTGATGAATAATTGTCTTAGAGTCGTGTTGCATCTCATTATATTGAAATCACAAAGTGTCTTTATCCCATGCCGGTTCGTATACGTTGGCATTTCAATATCTTTTTAAAATATTATGTTATTTACGACATAAGACTCATGGCGAACCATTACTATGATAGCCAAGCTTGACATGATTAAGACATGTGACGTATTGGAACGACCTTTTGTAATGGCAGTTATGTAAGGCTGTCCACCTTATCTTTCTCGAATATTTTCCTGGTTTGAGTGCTTAATGTATATGTTATTCTAAAATATATTATAATATTACGTAAGGCTATTAAAAATAATCGAATCGACTTGAAAAATAATTGAATAAAATAGAATCAACTTAGTTTAATTCAAAACAAAACGAACCAAAATTCTATTTATTATATTTTAGTTTATAAAATAGAACCGATAAGAAAGCAAAATGAGATTCGATCAATTTTGACAAGTGACTCATTTTAAGTTATTGATCTTTATTAATTGGGTCTAAAATTATTGGTCCAATAAAAATAAGTAAAATAATAAGTCAAGACCATCCCGAAATTTGAGAATTTCATGAAAAAATGGTTTAAATAAAATCAAACCGAAAACCGGTAAGTCAAACAATAACTCGAAACAATTCGAAACGTGAGAATTTCATGATATTCGGTTCATATAAACCGAATCTAACCAAACAAAAACCGACATATTAAAAACTGAATGGCTTCCCTCAAGAAGTTTCCTAGAGTTCCCCGTGAGCTACTTAGATAACCTTTTCAAGCGAGATTAAATGAATAACAAACCCCATTCGCTCTTTCCTTTTATCACTTCTCTCGATCCTTTATGTTAAGCAAAGCAATAGATGAGGGGATTCCAGGAGGATTGTTGCGACCTCTATCAGTGCAATTTCAATTTTTATTTTCTTAAAACCAAATTAATCGGTTTGATTCAAAACCAAACCGTAAACAACTCTAATCGCACAAATAGTTGAATGTTATTCGTATAGTTCTAGAGAAATTTCATTTGACCCATCTTAAATATACACGAGTTTCACTTAAATTCTCTTAACTTCAAAGCAACAACTTGTGGAGCCCTTAAACTATGAAAAACCTACACTTTACCATTTTCCGTTAGCTTTTTTTAAATATGTTAACTTTTTATAAAATAACGAAAATACTTTTTTCACTAAAAAATTAAAAACAAATAAATAAAAATGATTTTGAACTACAAAAATTATACAGTGAACGAGGTTTAATTGAAACTAGTATTACTAGTTAAGAATTGTCACGTGAAATTTTCCTAATAATTTTTGTATTCAATTTCCAGAATGGGTATTAATTATTAATAAGTAGTGGAAAAATATATTATATAATAAAAAATGGGCAGAGAGCAAGAGTGGAGAGGAGAGAGTGAGGTAGAAACAAGAAAATTGGCGGTGATGGATCGAGCTTGAGTTTGTTTGGTTGGTTTATGGAAATTCCGATGATCCCGATTCTCCACCTCCCTCTCTATTCATAGCTTTTCTCGATTCAATTTCTCTCCTTTTTTTGCATTCCCAAGATTTTTTCCGATCTTGCTCTTTTGGGTATGTCTCCTATTTATTTCTCCGATTTGGGTCCTCACTATCTCCTCAATTCCGATTCCGATTCCAATCTCACATGGGTTTCCCCAAATTTGCCCCCTTTTTCATGTTTCATGTTCAACGTTCCATTTTCAGGGAAGTGTTTGGTTTGTTGTTGATTGATCATTTGTTGCCTTGTGTTGTTCAGTTTTGAGATGGGGATTGGGTTTTTTGTATCTGATGCAGAATTGGGTTGGTTTGGTTTGGTTGAAATTTTCAATTTTTAGCTAGGTTGTTAGGTTAAGCTTTTAGGGTTCGATTTGTTGCTTTGTGCTCTTCAATTTTGAGATGGAGGTTGTTTTTTTTACTGACCCAATTGGTTATACTTTTCAAATTTTGACTTTTAGGGTTCAACTGTTAGGTTTTGACGTGATTGATGATGGTGGTAATGGTGGTGGTGGTGGTGGTGCAGGATGGGGAGGGTTAAGCTGAAGATTAAGAGGTTGGAGAACACGAATGGGCGTCAAGCGACATATGCGAAGAGGAAGCACGGAATCATTAAGAAGGCCACAGAGCTTTCGATATTGTGCGACATTGATATACTGCTCTTGATGTTCTCTCCCACGGGGAAGCCCGCGCTGTGCAATGGCAAGCATGGGTACTCTTTCCTGCATTGTTCGTAGTTTGGTGTGCGCTGTTGGGAATTTGGGCTAGATGTGATCTAGCTTGAATTTAGGGTTGTTGCATACTTTGATCTAGCTGCTAAATCGGAGAAATGATTTTGGATGTAGGATTGTTACGGCTGTTAGGTTTTGATTTCTTCTTTTGATGGATTTAGAAATCTGTTTAATACTTTGGGAAGTTTGGATAATGAGGTAGAACTTAACTAAGGTTCCTCTTGAACGCTTTGGTTAGCACTCATAGCTCGTCGTGTGACTAGCCGACTTATTGGTTCTTTCCATATGTTCGTTTCAATCTTGCTAGAAAACTCACAAGAGCGTGTTCACTTCTTGCTACACTATTTTAGAAGTTTCGGTTAGTCCAAAGGGTTGCAAGTTGTTTTGTCTTCGATTTTATGCTAAGACCTTCTTTACTTGTAAAGTGTAATAAAAGAACAATGAAAATTAGTTGGTGTTGAGCTTAGGTGAAAGCATCGTCGAATAAAACACTTATTGTGCATTTTTCTTAGTATCATGGTTTTTTTCACACTTTTTTTATACAAATGTGTTTCTTACATCCTCAAAAAATTTATTTCGTTTTTGGATTAGTAGCATTGAAGAGGTTATTGCAAAGTTTGCGCTACTCACTCCACAGGAAAGGGCAAAAAGGTAATGATATAGATTTTCCGAATTACGTGAATATTTTGGCTAGCGTCTCTATTGAATATGAAATGTACTGAAAGTGATTTTCTTTTACGGGATTGAAACAGGAAGTTGGAAAGTCTTGAAGTAAGTTTTTTCCTTACTTGCAATTCTAACCTCATTTGATTCTCGAGTTATTTTAGCGTATGCATTTTCTTATTAGTATTACGCATCCATTTCATTACGCGTATTTTATTCTCTTCGAGAGTTTAGGCCCTGAAGAAGACCTTCAAGAAGTTGGACCATGAAGTAAATATACAAGACTTTCTTGGTTCAAGGTATAAAAATATTTTCCAAGTTGATGCATACCGTTTGGACGTTTTTTTCCATGAGAACAAGAATTTCGTCTGCTGCTTAAGGCTGAGCTCCATTCATTGCCTAGGGCCTAGGGCCTTGCAAAGAAGGCTTACTTTCCCGGGGAAGAGTTCAACTCCGGAAGTAAAAATCCTCAGGTTTTTTAAGGTTGTAAAGCGTTTTCATTGTTTTTGTCATTGTTTCAGCACTCAAACGATCGAGGACCTAACAAACCAATCAAGGTCGCTGCAAAGCCAACTGGCCGATATGCACAAGAGGCTGAGGTGAGCAAGATATTATTGTTCACTGAAGTGTTCATTAAATCGTTTGTTGAGAGTTTATGAGAAGATATGTTACGGTCAATTACCATTTGGCCCATCGAATCATTGTTTTGAGTTATGCAGTTATTGGTCTAACCCGGATAAGGTCACCAACTTGGAACATTTGGCGCAAATGGAAGATTCAATTAGAGACTCACTTAACCAAATTCAAACACATAAGGTATGTCTTTTTTTATGAACTTAGTGTATACTTTTTTTTGGGAAAATCGCAATTTGTTGTTGTATAATATCATACTTTTACAAGATGGTACTGTGTACTTTTGTTAATGGCAAAAAGTGTCGTGAACTTTGATTTTTTTTTCTTCTGTGAAAAATGTGTATATTTTTGCAGAAATGACAAAATTGCCCCTAATATTAAGAATTAAGATTTTCATAAAATAAATTAACTGAAAATTTTTATTTTACAAAATTTAGTTTAAAAAAATATAATTTTTTTTAAAAAAAGTAATGCTTAATTTTAAGGGCAATTTCATCATTTTTGTGCAAATACACACATCTTCCAAAAAAAATCAAAGTTCGGAGCACATTTTTCTTGCGAAAGTGTGATAGTATACATCACGTTTTTGCCTTTTTTTCCTTTGTTTTTATGTTTGATATTTGCATATATTAAAGAAAACTCAAACACATTGGGTCTGTTTTTATATGAACTTGTGCATAATACTTTTTTTTCAAAAATAAAGTTGACCTAATATTATAGGATATACATATATTACCTCTAGGAATCAAACTTCCGACCTCTAGTCGATAATTTTATTCCTTAATTCTGCAGGAAAACCTAGGGAAGCAGCAAGAGCAACAACTCATGTCCTTAGAATGCAACGGTCAGGTAATTAACATCCGAAAAATGTTCTAACGGGGACTCATCTGTCTCTTTACAGTAAATGATGATTTTTATCATCGTGATTTTGCAGTTTCAGAATGGAATGAATCTGCCTTACAGAATGGGCGTAGAGCAACAACTCCAACCAATGTCATGGGTTCCTAACAACGAAAACCAGCACCTGGTCCTGCCCGAAGATCCAAACTTGCTTCAACACAGGTAAATGAATACTATCTTGATCGGGTTCTTTTCTATAGGGATAATTGCAATAACTGGTGGTCTAGTATTTCATTTTCGCGAGTTGCGTGCAATTGCAAAACCCTAGCCGTGAACTATCTAAAATTTTGTACTGCTTGGCAAACAGACGAAAAATGGGTCATGTGATTGTGACCTCCAAAATTTGAAGATGATTAAATTATTTGTCGTTTTGTGGATGCAATTTTTTAAATTTCAATTTGAAAGGTGTATTTCTTTTCAATTCATTAAACTGTGCAAAAATTTGTCAAAACAGGCGAAAAATAGGTTATTGTTGGTCAAAATCCGTCAAAAAATGGCATGTGACCTCCAAATTTTAAAAATGACATAATTGCCCCTGGGATAAAAACAATTAGATTATGCCCTTTTAGTTTTTACTTGTAAGTTTAAAATTTAATTTGAAGGGTATTCTTCTTCAGGTTTTTTAAACTTAAGATTGGGTGAGTGGCAGAGACCTCATAATAAATAAGCATGAGATCGCTGGTTCCAATCCTTATATTGTCGGTATATATATTTAAATCATTATAACTTGGGTTTTTCCCAGGGACTTGGAGTGCTCTGCAAGCTCATCTTTCGGAAGCTATCCTGGATACTTCAGCTCCGGTAAAAACTCGGAAATGCCCAATTCTGGGCAAGAGAACGGTATGATGAACAATTTGAGCACAACGGCTTCTCTGAGGCTACAACTTGGAGGCCAATACCCTTACATGCCATACAACCTACATATGCTCGGGGACCAGAAATTCCAACAGGCGTCCGAGATGGCGTTACAAGAAAACGCCATTGGTTACCATCTGGACGGGAACTTTGATGCTACGCGATCCGGGTTTGACCCAACCCATCAGGACTGGGCCCCCACGTCTGGCGCTTCGGCCATTGCCATGTTCGAGCAGTGTCTCTATCCTTCGGTAAGTTCTGCATAACTTGTCTTTTACCATAATGTTTAGGGTTAACCATAAAAACTTGTCGTGTACTATGCTACTTTCACACAGTATGCTACTTTATCCGCCCGATTAGCTACTAGCATTTTTAAAAGCACTGCTTTTGCATGGAGTTACCATATGTTTCGTTAATTACAAAAATCAACTATGGACTTGTTCTTTGTAAATGATCTGAAGAAACGAAAATATCCTTCAAAATTAAAAAAAAAATTTATCATCAAGGAATTACATTACATGTAGAAATTAAAAATATTTTATTTTATTCGTTATTTTTTATTTTAGGGGCAATGATGCCATTTTTTAAAAGGTTAGAGGACACCCATTTTCTTTTGAAAGGGTTGGGCTGGGTAGGGTTGTTCACGGTTTGGTTTTAAGAAAATAAAAACTGAAACTGAATCAATTTTTGGGTTTGAAAATTTCGTTTTTCAGTTCGTTTCGGTTTTTATGAACCGAATTTCATGAAATTCTCATATTTTAGACCGTTTTGACTTATTATTTGATTTATAGGTTTTCGATTGGATTTTCTTTGGACCGATTTCGTGAAATTCTCACATTTTGGGCTGGAATTGACTTATTAATTGACTTACTCTTTTTGGCCAAATATTTTTAAAGTACAATTAATAAAGACCGATGATGACTGAAAATAGCCCATGTGTCCAAAACCGAACCAAGTTTGTTCTATTCGGTTTGGTCGGTCCAGTTATTTTTAGGGCAGCCCTGAATTGTATGCGGTACACGCAACTCTTGCAATCAAGATGTAGACAACTTTTTTTGTGTCATTTATCTGTTATTTGTATTCTTGAATATCGGTTAATTATCATTTCAATGCAGCAACCAAATTGATGTTTCGTAAAGCGCAATGCTCGTCGGAGGTAACGGTTTCTTAACCTTCCCGGCCGTGGAAGGTGTGCTCTGCTGCATTGGACTTCCCGAACTTGGTATCGTCGGACACTGAGGTACAAAAGAAAATCTTGTATACATGTTATAGAATAATTTTTAAGTTTTTGACACTGCAACGACATGTCCTCTTTTTGTTTTTGGTTCGTCGCAGACATAATTGGACCGCCCTTAGTATAAGAAGAGTGTATATTACACGTATATATTGATCGATTGATATAGCGGAGAATTGTAATCCAAACACCACATTCGTGAATTCATAGTTATTTCTGTTTCGATTCGGGTTTGTGCTAAATTATTTTTCCTAGTACGGGAACGATTACTTGTAAATCGTCGACCGTTGAGTATTATCCGATTTTTTTATAGAGAGGTTATGGCATGAATTTTCGAAGCACTGCTCGATTTTATATGATTTGTGGTTTAATTAGTACGTGAAATGCGATTAAGCGCATTTAAGCAAAAACATGTCTATTCTTAAAAATTAAAATATGATATACTAATCATCATTTTATCCTGCATTATTTTGTAAGAATATGAATGTAATGATATTAGTATTTATGTTATATATTTTAAGTAAATGTGACATACTGTTATGACAAATATATACGTACTTGTAATATACTATTAATATTTAAGAGTTGTTTCGCAAATGATAATTTATACAACACAAAATTGGTGTGAAATCAACATGACATACATCTATGTTACTATCTATTTGCTTCGCATTTTTATAGCGATAAAATCAATCAGCGTAAAATAAATGTGATCGATAGTGAATGCAGATTGCGCGAAAATGAGTTACACTAATTATTAGATCCAACTAAAAGGAGCGGGTCAGAAATATGAAGGTCTTTTCCTCAACCTAGTTGGAGCGCAATCTAGCGGGTGGGAGTCTCGGAAGGAAAATAAGATCAATGTTTGAGGGGAAATTATAGTTTACTGTGTGCGTTCTGTGGAGTACTCGAATTATACTAATGTTTCACTTAACCACAACGACGTTAATTTTTAGTCAAAATGATGAAAATGTCTTTGTATTAAAAAAAATTTAAAACGTTTTAAAAACATTTCCTTAAAATATATTTTTAAAATAAATAACAAAAACTTGATTCTAATATTATTATTTTTAAATGTTTTAAAAAATGTATATATTAAAAATGAAACACGGTTTTTAAATATCCTTTTTTATGTTTTATAATTTTTATTAAAAATAAGATTTTTTAATATTAAAATCAGTTTTCATTATTTATTTTAAATTTTTAAATACAATGGCATTTTGGTCATTTCCAAAAAAAGTTGACATAACTTTTAAAAAAAATTAATGTTGTTGGGTTAAGTTAAACGTTAGTATAGTTTAGGAACTCCACAGAACACATTCTATTTTCGAGTGAGGTAAGTGAAAATCATGCATAATAAATACGGAAGAGGTAAGTGTCATTTTCCCTAATCTTAATTTATATAACCGCGCGTGAGGTCGGTTTTGACTCTGGGCTAACAGTTCAAGCCCACAATTAGTTACAAATATTGATTCAAGTCCATCATTATTTAGAAAATTTAATCCAATTTCAAATATTAAATCTTAACTAATGTTCCTTGTTTAATTTTAGGGATAATTTATGTTCACTACGGTGAAGTATGACACATTTGCATGTCAATACAGTAAATTTATTAACGTGGCACTTTAGTACGGGAAACTATTTTCATGTGTCACTGTTTCTAACAGAGTTAATTTTGATATGAAATGTTCATATTGCCCTTGTATTAAAATTTTGATTTTGAACAACGTTTTCTTATTTTTAATACTTTTTTTAAAAAAAAATAAATAAATAATATTCAAATCATTTTTTATTATTCATTCCACAAAAAAAATATTTTTTTAAATACAAAGGGTATTTTTGACATTTAATAAGATTTGAAAGTTGAACAGTGCATGTTCCATATGTTTTAATGGCGTTAGGGTAAAATGACACGTAAAAATAATTTCCCGTATTGAAGTGACACGTTAATAAGTTCACCGTATTGATATGCAAATGTGTCATAGTTTATCGTAGTGAACAAGAATTATCCGTTAATTTTATTTCCCTTCTAGAATCTCATTGAAAAAACTAATGATTATTTCTATTTAAATTGATGATCTATTTTATTTTATTTATTTCTATTTAGGTTGTAAAAAAATATAAGAGTAAATCACCCCAATATTCTATTTATTTTTTGACATCAAATTTTGATAATTATTAAATACAAAATGATTCTTGTCAATTTGATTAATTTTACGAGTAGTCCAAATGTAGATACAAAATTGTAAAGTGAAATGAATTACATTTTAAACAGGTTATGGGTTGGCCAGGCAGGCCGAGCCAGCCCTAGCCTATATGCAGTCTCTCAAACTTGTCTAGCAACAGACAAGTCTTACTCAGTAAGACATATTTATATTATTGGACTTGGACTTATATTCGGAAGGATAGCGATATTCAAATCATTCTCAATCTCGTGTTGACGCGTTCAATTCGTAAGTTTACATATTTACTTTCATTTGTTTCTTTTATTTACTTTCATTTCTATTAAATTGTTGCTAAAATTTGTATGTGAACTTTCAAACTACCCACAATATTTACTTTCATTCATCTAGATTTTTAATAAAAACAAGTTATTCAATTGTATTTAAAACTTCAATCTACTCAAAATATTTTCTTCTTTCTTACAAAAGTTCATCCAAATTAATTATATAATTGTATATTTTAGGGGCTAACGTTATATCCTTCTCATTCTCCAAAATTTTCACAGTCATCCATATTTTTTTTTATAAAAAAAGTCATCCAATAGTATTCAAAACTTCAATATACCCAAAATATCTTCTTTTTTTTTTTCCAAAAATTCATTCAAATTAATTATATAATTGTATATTTTTGGGCTCTTTTTAATTGAGGCCCGCATGACTAGCTTAATGGTAGAAAAGCCCTGACGAATATGCATCCTGCCGCTCAAATAACAATAGGTGTACTACAACATTCATAGTCATATAGTGATTTAAGTGCCATATCGAGTTTCGTAGCTGCCTACTATATAAACAAACAAATTGTTAGGTATATTATACAACAATCCTAATTTATACATATTTATTTAAATATAATGCAAGTGAATCAATATCAATATAGCATGACTTAAAATTGAGAGATATAGAGTGAAATAATATTGTACGAGAGTTTATCTGGGAACGAAATATTAATCAAAAAGCTTAAACCAAAATCAATGATTTTAATATTATATTCTTCTTCGTTAAGCATAACATTCGCCGTAGTTAGATCTCGAAAGACATTCTTAGCATAATGTATATGTTTAAGACCTATAATTTGTTTTCATCCGCGAGAAAATGTGTATTTCTCATCATTATAATAATTACATTAATAAAACTTTATGATTGTATTCAATATATATTGCCAATTAAATGTTTGTAGAACAGAAAATTTCTTACCTTCATAGTGGCCACCTCTATCACCTCCGCGAATATACTCATCCAAATTTTATTTCAAACTTTCATCACAATAAATTTTAAAGTTTTTGGAAATAACCCCAACCAACCTGTAAATAATTTTGTATTAATTAAAATATAAAATAATTATTTTAAATAATGTTATAATGTTTTCGTGATGTAGTGTATTCATAGCGGTAGTTTCTCTTAAAACTGCGTTGGGAACATTATAATCAACCATGTCGATCTCTTTAATCCCCGAAGCAAACGGAAAATTCTAGTCCTTGTTAAAAATGGGAAATTCTCGATACGATTCTAACGGGAACGACGATATGGATTGTCAAATCCGCCCCAAACTTGTCTCATTGCGATCCCCAATTAAAAATAAGCATGGTCCAAGGCATCTTCAGCCGTTATCCTCTACTCTTTGTCCATACAAAATATCCTCTAACATTACAACAATATTTATATATATTAGTCAAGTAGCATTTCCATTTTCTAGTGTTATAATAATAAATGTATCTTGCTCTCACGAGTTCATATTCATGCCTCATTTCGTCCCATGCAACCATTCTTTCATGGGCTCTTGGCTTAGATTTTCACAAAATCTTTACAAAAAATACACTATATTATAATTAATATATATAATTCAATATATAAGAGATTTTAAAGTTAAAAGTGTACTTGAACATAGCTTTTAGTCGAATTTAGATATTGAATTTCTTGATAATAAATATGTGAATATTAGAATCTGGATGACTAGCAAAAATTTAATATTATACCTTAAATTTTTATAAAAGAAGACTGTATTATAAAAATTTATTAATTGATTAAAAATAAATACACATAAAACAATAAACTATATATGACATTACAATGCTAACATTATATTATTATCATTCTCCAAATATTTATAGTGATCCAGATTTTTTTTGTAAAAAAATGTTGTTCGATTATATTCAAAACTTTAATCTACTCAAAATGTCTTTTATTTGTTCCAAAAACTCATTCAAATTAATTATATAATTGTATATTTTTGGGGCTAATGTTATATTCCTCTCATTCTTCTTCAAAATTATACAGTCATCCAGATTTATTTTATAAAAAAGTCATCCAATTGTATGTAAAACTTCAATCTATCCAAAATGTCTTCTTTTTTCAAAAATTAATTGAAATTAATCATATAAATGTATATTTTTTGGGCTCTTTTTTACCGTATGAGAGTTTCCCTCAGGGCGAAATATTAATCGACGTGCTTAAACCAAAATCAATGATATTAATGCTATCTTCTTCTTCGTTAACCATAACATTCGCCGTAGTTAGATCTCAAAGTACAATTTTAGCATAATGCATATGGTTAAGAAAATGTGTATTTCTCGTTATTATAATAATTACATTAATAAAACTTGGTAATAGTATTCGATATACATTGCCAATAATGTTGTTGAAACAGGAAAAAAGTCTTACCTTTGCAGTGGTCACCTCTATGACAATTTTATCTTCTCAGCATCAGTAAATGTAACCATCCAAATTTTATTTCAAAAATTCAATCACTATATAAATCTTAGGGTTTTTGGAAGTAACCTCCACCAAATTATAAATAATTTCATTGTAATTATAATTAAAATATAAAATAATTATTTTAAATAAACCTTATAATGTTTTCATGTAGTGTATTCATAGCAGTAGTTTCCCTTAAAACTGCATCAGAAACATTATCATCAATCATGTCAATCTTTTGTAATGGCTTTTTTTTTGCATCGTATGCATAGGTAGCCAAGTATACTGTTCTAGTAGCACCACTTCCAAGCCTTCGTACCAATTATACTACAATAAATATACAAAGAAATTAGAATAATTATAAAACAGTTGAGATAATTTCACATAAATCTCCCAACGTTTTTCAAAGTAGACTTTAGTGAATTTAAAATACCTCACTATCAGCTTTTTCTACTACAAAGTTAGTGGGTCTAAATTCATATTGAGAAATTATGAAATAATACATACAAACAACAATTCAATAATTCACACAATAACAACAAAAAATTAATATGAAAGTAAGTAATACAAAAAACAATTCAATGATTCACACCATAACAACAATAATATAATATGAAAGTAAATATAAATACTCAAGTTTACGCATCGACCGCAATTTGTTTTACTATATTAAAGTTTTAGAAACAACTGGATGCTTTTATAAGAAACGATTGGATGACGTTAACAAATAATGATTAGTCTATTTTTTCCTGAATTAATATAAAAATACGAGTAGCGCCTAAGGACCCAAGAATGTTTGGGCCGTCCCTGAAAGGTCCAATCCAAAACAAACCAAACAAACCACACCCTTTCGGTCTTTCCCCATGAACACCGCAAGACTCAAACCCTCACCTATCAGCGATGGTCTAGTGCCTTAAGCAACTTGGCCAATACGTGATTTCTTATTTATTGTATATTGATTCATATATATTAGCGAAATAATTAAAGGTATTGTTGGAAAATATGAATTATTTCATATTAACAATTATATGAATGAAATTATTTTTTATTTCATGATTTAATATCTATTATATACATTTCATTATCTTGAATGCATAGGTTATGAAATCATGGATTTATGGCTAAACCTTTCATTTTTACAAATTAATTTGCATTGATTTAAGGAGTCTTTTGGTTGAAGAGTTGGAGACTATAAATAGATGGTCACCTCTCTTTTCATTTGACTCATCTCAACACCAAGAACATGAGTTCTTGGTTCTTCATCTCTTTTTTTGGTCTCAAATATTCTTCGTAAGTATGGTGATAGAGAAAGTCACAAATTCAAGTTCGCCGGAACTAGACCTTTGGTGTACGGTGCTAGTTCGAAGTCGTTGTATCCTGGGAGGTGTACGCTCGTTGATTCCAACACCCGAGGGAGAGCGAATACACTTTAAGGAAAGTGTCTAACACGCCTCGACTTATTTCTCGGTTTTGTATCGATTAGTTTGTAATAGTTTATGCATCTTTGTAATTTTCATATTTCATTAGTATTTTATAATTTATTCATTTCCGCAATTTGTTAATATTATTATATAATACCTAACAGGTATAACTATATTTGTTCTTATATATATAATCACTCACATGCAAACTGTGCAAGTGTTCGATTTGTCCGAATAGTAGAATGTTGGCCCCAAAAGTAGAATGTTCACGATTGGTAAATGGTGATATTACATTTTTCTGGGGGCAACATTTCCCTCTTGACTTAGTGTCTCCGGATGTGCTGTCGGGCTCCAATTTGGCGCTCCGGCGACCATCTATCCATCGCTGGTATTTTTTGTTAGTTGATGTTCGGAGCTAGGGGCGAGTATGATGCCTTCCATTGATGGGGAATTTGCTTCAAGAATCGTCCTCTTGCTTTGGGCGTCCGGAAGCACCATGCAATTGGGGAAGGTCATCCTTATATGGTGATGGTGTGGAAGGAACGACTTGTTTTGTAGCGCGAGGTTGACATTGTATGGGCAGATATTGTTTCTTGTTGAGATGGCCCATAGAGAGTGGGTGATTTCCCATCCTTTGATTGTGCAGGAATGTGCTCCAAGATTTCGGGCTAGGTGGAGTCCTCTGGCAGCAAGATGGGTCACTTTCAATTCTAATGGGGCGATTAATGTAGAGGAAGTACATGCTAGTTTGGGTGTGGTCTTGCGACGACGTGGTGTTTGAAGCAGACAACCTTACAATTGTCAATGACTTGTGTGAGTTCTCCCCAATGCGAATGTTGGCGAGGGTGATTTTTCAAGACTGACATATAATACTTTCATCATTGTGTAATTATTTGGATTCTTTTGTAAATAGATCGGGTAATTTAGCATCCTGTTTTATAGTGATTGTTACCCGTTCAGGCCCTGATTGTGAGATCCAGCCGAAATTACTATTGCTCATAGTATAAAAAATTGACGATTACTATGAAACATTTAGAATTTAGATTTTGTAATGCGATTAAATGTTCTATTTAGGTTGGTGTCATATGCAAATCACTGTTATAACATTAGTTCTAAATTTTGTAGGCCACATACATGGATCTGAACTCACCAGTATTAATAATTCTGAAACACGTACTATAATAGTGTCGATAAAATTATGTTGAATCAGTGTTGATTACTACTAAATTTGTATTAGCTAATTAACATATAATATTGGTTATATATGCATAATCAAGATGAACGCTGGATATAAATGGGGATTACATCTCAATCTGTACATCACACGTCAAGTCTAGTTTGGGTAGAGTTTCCCATATTTACCTAGTGTGGTAGCATTTTATAAGAAGTGCAGACAGTTATGTGGGTTCATGGCTCGCCAAGACACTCAGAAGAGCAACATGTTAGGAGTCACCCTGAAAAGAGGTCGGAGGAGAGGGATGAGTAGGAGGTAGGGTTACGTGTGACACGGTCGGATGAGCGGGAAAAGCGGTTGCATGAGCGGGAGGGAGCTGGAAAATCGAGATCATCGGAATTTCCTTAAACCAACCAAACAAACTCGCTCGATCCATCACCGCCAGTTTTATTGTTTCTACCTCACTCTCTCCTCTACACTCTTGTGAGCCCATTTTTTAAAATTATATACATATATAGGGAAGTAATCACGTGAGAACCACATCTTGTGGTGAGAACAAAGAATTAATCTCACCCCTTGGATTAGAGTTTAGGAGGGTTGAGATTAAATACTTTATTAGTGACAGCTGTTTGTAAATATGTGATTCTCACATGATCGCCTCCCTTTATATATATATATTGTGTGATTTTTCATTAATATCTGTTTTATATATAATATAATATTTGAATAATATTCAACTATTTAAGATGTTAGTGTTGTTCATAGTTTGGTTTTGAGGCAATCAGTTTTTAACACGTCGGTTCTTTGATCGTTTTCATTTTTATGAATTGAAATTTATGAAATTCTCATCATTATGACTAACTGGTTTTTGTTAGATTTTTATAAAACTATTTTTCATGACATTTTCACATTTTTATGAGTCTTGACTTATCATTCTGCTTAATTTTTGCAGGTTCAAGTATTTCAAGTTCAATTAATAAATATCAATAACTTAAAATGAGTCGGTTGTAAGAATGATTCGAATTTCAATTTGATTTTTTTATTAATTCTCAATTTATAAACCGACACGTAGCCCTATCTCCCTCTCCTCCCTCTCTATTCATAGCTTTTCTCGATTCAATTTCTCTCCTTTTTTTGCATTCCCAAGATTTTTTCTGATCTTGCTCTTTTGGGTATGTTTCCTATTTATTTCTCCGATTTGGGTCCTCACTGTCTCCTCCATTCCGATTCCAATCTCACATGGGTTTCCCAAATTTGCCCCCTTTTTCATGTTTCATGTTCAATGTTCCATTTTCAGGGAAGTGTTTGGTTTGTTGTTGATTGATCATTTGTTGCCTTGTGTTCTTCAGTTTTGAGACGGGGATTGGGTTTTTTGTATCTGATGCAGAATTGGGTTGATTTGGTTTGGTTAAAAATTTCAATTTTTAGCTAGATTGTTAGGTTAAGCTTTTATGGTTCGATTTGTTGCTTTGTGTTCTTCAATTTTGAGATGGAGGTTGTTTTTTTATTGACCCAATTGATTATACTTTTCAAATTTTGACTTTTAGGGTTCAATTGTTATGTTTTGACATGATTGATGATGGTGGTGGTGGTGCAGGATGGGGAGGGTTAAGCTGAAGATTAAGAGGTTGGAGAACACGAATGGGCGTCAAGCGACATATGCGAAGAGGAAACACGGAATCATTAAGAAGGCCACCGAGCTTTCGATATTGTGCGACATTGATATAGTACTCTTGATGTTCTCTCCCACGGGGAAGCCCGCGCTGTGCCATGGCAAGCACGGGTACTCTTTCCTGCATTGTTCGTAGTTTGGTGTGTTTTGTTGGGAATTTGGGCGTAAATGTGATCTAGCTTGAATTTAGGGTTGTTGTAGCAACAACCATCGGGTTAAGGTTTCTAGAATTTGGTTTTATACTTTGATCTAGCTGCTAAGTCGGACAAATGATTTTGAATTTAGGATTGTTACGGCCGTTAGGTTATGATTTCTTCTTTTGATGGATTTAGAATTCGGTTTAGTACTTTCGCGAGTTCGGGTGATAAGATAGAATTAAACTAAGGTTCCTCTTGAATGCTTTGATTAGCACTCATAGCTCGTCGTGCGACTAGCTAACTCATCGGTTCTTTCGATAGGTTCGTTTCAATCTTGATAGAGAACTCACAAGAACGTGTTCACTTCTTGCTACACTATTTTAGAAGTTTTAGTTAGTCATAGGGTTGCAAGTTGTTTTATCTTTGATTTTATGCTAAGACCTCCTTTACTTGTAAAGTGTAATAAAAAAACAATGAAAGTTAGTTGGTGTTGAGCGTAGGTGGAAGGATCGTCGAATAAAACACTAATTTTGCATTTTTCTTAGTATTACGTCTTTCCACGCTTTTTTATACAAATGTGTTTCTTACATCCTTGAAAATTTTCTTTCGTTTTTGGATTAGCAGTATTGAAGAGGTTATTGCAAAGTTTGCGATACTCACTCCACAGGAAAGGGCTAAAAGGTAATAATATAGATTTTTAGAATTACTCGAATATTTTGGCTGGCGCCTCCATTGAATATGAAATGTACTAAAAGTGATTTTCTTTTACGGGATTGAAACAGGAAGTTGGAAAGTCTTGAAGTAAGTTTTTTCTTTACTCGAAATTCTAAACTCATTGATTCTCGAGTTATTTTAGCGTAAGCATTTGTTATTAGTATTACACATCCATTTCATTACGCGTATTTTATTCTCTTCGAGAGTTTAGGCCCTAAAGAAGACCTTCAAGAAGTTGGACCATGAAGTTAATATACAAGACTTTCTCGGTTCAAGGTACAACAATAATTTCCAAGTTGATACACACCGTTTTGTAAAAATTTTTAGGTTTCTTAAGGTTGTAACGTGATTTCATTGTTTTGTCATTGTTTTAGCACTCAAACAATCGAGGACCTAACTAACCAATCAAGGTCGCTGCAAAGCCAACTGGCCGATATGCACAAGAGGCTGAGGTGAGCAAGATATTATTGTTCACTGAAGTTTTCATTAAATCGTTCGTTGAGAATTTATGAGAACCTATGCTACGGTCAATCGCCATTCGACCAATCGAATCATTGTTTTGAGTTATGCAGTTATTGGTCTAACCCGGATAAGGTCACCAACTTGGAACATTTGGCACAAATGGAAGATTCAATGAGAGACTCACTTAACCAAATTCAAACACATAAGGTATGTCTTTTTTATGAACTTGGTGTATACTTTTCCTTGGATAAATGGCAAAATGGTGTTGTATACTAACATACGTTTACAACATGATACCGTGTACTTTTGTTAATGGCAAAAAAGTGTCGTGAACTTTGATTTTTTTTCTGTGTGCATAATGTGTATTTTTGTAAGAAAATGACGAAGTTGCCCCTGATTTTAAGAATTAAGATTTTCATAAAATAATTTTGAACTTAAAAACAATTTAACTAAAATATTTTATTATACAAATTTTAGTTAAAAGGTATTTAATTTTTTTTAAAGAAAAGTAATTCTTAATTTTAAGGGCAATTTCGTCATTTTTGTACAAATACATACATCTTGCAAAAAAATCAAAGTTCAGAGCACATTTTTGCCATTAACAAAATACATAGCACCCTCTTGCAAAAGTGTGATAGTATACAACACGTGTTTGCCATTTTCCCTTTGTTTTTATGTTTCAAATTTGCATATATTAAAGAAAACTCAAACACATTAGGTGTGTTTTTTATATGAACTTGTGTATAATACTTTTTTTATAAAAAAAGTGGACCTAATATTATAGGATTATACATATATTCCCTCTTGAAATCTATTTTCCAACCTCTATTCGATAATTTTATTCCTTAATTCGGCAGGAAAACCTAGGGAAGCAGCAAGAGCAACAACTTATGTCCTTAGAATGCAATGGTCAGGTACTGAACATCCGAAAAATGTTCTAACGGGGATTGTTTCGTCTCTTTACAGAGAATGATGATTTTCATTATCGTGATTTTGCAGTTTCAGGATGGAATGAATCTGCCTTACAGAATGGGCGTAGAGCAACAACTCCAACCGATGTCATGGGTTCCTAACAACGACAACCAGCACCTGGTTCTGCCCGAAGATCCAAACTTGCTTCCACACAGGTAAATAATATCTTGATCGGGTTTTTTACTCTAGGGATAATTGCGAAAATTGGTGGTCTAGTATTCCATTTTCACGAGTTGCCGTATGATTGCAAAACCCTAGTCGTGAACTGTCTAAAATTTGGTGCTGCTTGTCAAAATCCGGCAAAACAGACAAAAAATGGGTTGTATTTGTCTTTTCAATTCTTTAAACTGCAAAATTTTGTCAACGCAGGCGAAAAATGGGTTATTGTTGGTCAAAATCCGTCAAAAAATGGCATGTGACCTCCAAAATTTAAAAATGACATAATTGCCACTGGGATAAAAACAATTAGATTATGCCCTTTTAGTTTTTACCTGTAATTTTAAATTTTATTTTCAAGGGTATTGTTCTCTTTTCAATTCTTTTTAGCTGTGATTTGGATAGCTCAGCCAAAGTAGTCAGTTTATTTTAACTCAAGACTATGGGTGAAGTGGCAGAGGCCTCATATAATAAACATGAGATCGTTGGTTTCAATCCTTGTATTGTCATTATTGCAATTTAAATCATTATAACTCTGTTTTCTCCCAGAGACTTGGAGTGCTCGGCAAGCTCATCTTTTGGGAGCTATCCTGGATACTTCAGCTCCGGTAAAAACTCGGAAATGCCCCATTCTGGGCAAGAAAATGGTATGATGAACAACTTGAGCACGACAGCTTCTCTGAGGCTACAACTCGGAGGCCAATACCCTTACATGCCATACAACCTACATATGCTCGGGGACCCGAAATTCCAACAGGTGTCCGAGGTGGCGTTACAAGAAAACGCCATTGGTTACCATCTGGACGGGAACTTTGATGCTGCGCGAGCCGGATTTGACCCGGGCCATCAGGACTGGGCTCCCACGTCTGGCGCTTCGGCCATTGCCATGTTCGAGCAGTGTCTCTATCCTTCGGTAAGTTCTGCAAAACGTATCTTTGACCATAATGTTTAGGGCTTAACTGTAAAAACTTTCAATTAGTTTGGTTAATCATTGATGGCTCTTCTATTAATTTTTGGTTAGTCTGATTAATCTGATTAGTTTCTAGAGGCTTTATCCGCCTGATTAGTGACTAGCGTTCTTTTAAAAGTACTGCTTTCACATGGAGTTGTCATATGTTTTGTTAATAGCAAAAATCAACCATGGACTTGTCCTTTTTAAATGATTTGAAGAGATCAAGTTATTCAAATTAAAACTTATATTTATTATCAAGGAATTACATTACATATAAAAATTAAAAAGTATATACACCATTTTATTCATTTTTATTTTTTGGGCAATGATGCCATTTTTTAAGAGGTTAGAGGACACCCATTCTGTTCACAGTTCAGTTTTGAGTCGGTTTGGTTTTGATAAAATAAAAACCGAACCGATGGAATTCTGTTCGATTGGGTTAGAACATGTCGATTTTTGGTTTGGTTTGGTTTTATGAACCAAATTTCATGAAATTTTCACATTTTAGACCGTTTAGACTTATTGGTTTTTTATTGGATTTTCTTTGAACTGATTTTCATGAAATTCTCGCATTTTGGCCCGGCATTGACTTACTTTCTTTATTGGCCCAATATTTATTCGGTTCGGTTATGTCTGGTTAGCCCTAAATTGTAGATGGTACACACAACCTCTTGCAATCGAGATGTAGACAACTTTTTTTTGTGGCGTTTATCTTTTATTATTCTTGAATATCGTTTAATTATCATCTCAATGCAGCAACCAAATTGATGTTCGTGAAGTGCAATGCTCGTCGGAGGTAACGGTTTCTTACCCTTTCCGACCTTGGAAGGTGTGCTCTGCTGCATCGGATTTCCCAAACTCGGTATCGTCGGACACTGAGGTACAAAAGAAAATCTTGTATACATGTTATAGAATAATTTTTAAGTTTTTGACATTGCAACAACATGTCCTCTTTTTGTTTTTGGTTCGTCGCAGACATAATTGGACCGTCCTTAGTATAAGAAGAGTGTATATTACACGTATATATTGATTGATTGATATAGCGGAGAATTGTAATCCAAACACAACATTCATGAATTCATAGTTATTTCTGTTTCGATTCGGGTTTATGCTAAATTATTTTTCCTAGTCCGGGAACGATTACTTGTAAATCATCGAGGTATGATGACCCGTCGAGCATTATTAACCTATGTTTTATAGAGCGACTCGATTTTATATGATTGGATGGTATAAATCGGTGAAATGCATTTAAACCGGCTTAGGCAAAATCAAAATATTTTATACTAATTGTTATTTTGTTCTACTTCAT
The DNA here is from genome assembly GCA_963920655.1 of Geranium rotundifolium. Lineage (NCBI taxonomy): Eukaryota > Viridiplantae > Streptophyta > Magnoliopsida > Geraniales > Geraniaceae > Geranium > Geranium rotundifolium. The sequence goes on along the minus strand of OY987316.1, from coordinate 1,015,944 downwards.
TATTTTGTAAGAATATGAATGGAATAAATATTAAAATATTTATTTGTTATGTGTTTCAAGTATTTATTATTGTTGTTGTTTAGGCATAATTCAAATTTTGGTATTGTATACAATAATGTATAGCTATTCATTTGAAAATTGAAAATTTGTGGTCCTTTTACAATCTAGGGCTTCTTTTATTTTTACTTCCATTCCCTCTTATATGAAGTTTTTTCAATCTTTATGGGGGTATTATGGTCAATTAATTTTAAAATTAGTTTTATGTTAGGTTTGGCTTCATTTTAAAATTTTAAAATTATTTAGCCTAAAATTTGTCATCATTATAATATTAGTTTATCCATATTATAGTGACTTGTTTTATATTTGCTATGGTTATAATAAAAAGTTTAATTGCGTTTTGTACACTTTGTTTTAATACGGTTAAAAGTTTGGACAATTTTTTTAAAAATTCAAAAAAGACAAGTATCTTTGAATTGATTTGAAATCAATAAATCTGGTTTGGTTCGGATCGGTAATAAACCAGAGTTAAAATATAATCTGGGCAATTGGACCAGTTCGACCAGATGTCAATCTCCTCCTTTGTCGAGAGCATATTTCCGGCGAGCATCAGCTTTTCATATCGGGGCTTCCGTCCGAGTTTTGAAAGTTAGAAAATAAACTTGAAGGTCAGGAACTCTGCCCAAAACGTTTAATTTTCTCAAGTTTGTTCTCTATGTCTCATTCCACTCATAAATCGATTAGCATTCTCAGATTTATCTAAAATCCACAATGGAGACGACGGTCGCATCGGTGCACCGATCTCCATCAAGGACAAGCACCAAAACATTCATATTAAAATCTAACTTATGTGCTTTTGTTAGTTTCACATTTGGCCCCAAAAATTATATGAACAAGCTGATAATAAAATTACGAAGATTTTGACTTTCAATCACTAAAATTAGAGTTTTGTAGGCAAAAATATAGACAAATATCAGAAAAATGTTGAACACATACGCTGTTGAAGGCAATGACGAGGGCTAGAGGTTGAAGACGGCCTTCCGACATCATTTTGTTAATTTTTGGGACATAAATATAAGAGATATTGTCATGTTGATACCTCAAGAATTGACTGTTTTTCAGGCGGATACGTCTAGAATTATTTTTGTCTGGGCGAGTACCTAAGAATTGTGTTTTTTCACTTTGCACCTCTCCGTCCATTTCCGTTAGATTTTAACATTTTTGAATTGCAGAATGACTATAATACCCTTAAGTGGTAAATTGATTTTTAAATCTAGATTGAAAATACTAAAACGCCCTCACCTATATTTCTAATTTTCAATCACTTGTCACTCTCCTCCTCCTTTCTCACCCTTCTCAAATTAAACCAAAAATCAATTTTCGAGCAAAACATAAAATCAAATGAAAAACAAATAAGAACTGCCACAGTGAGTGCAAGAAATTTATTTGCATAAATCTAGACGAATACGAAGATTTTGAGTGCTTGTGTAGACGAGAACGAGAAATTGTGTTTTGTGGTAATGATATTGAATTTGTTTTGTAAATCATGTTTTGGTGATATCTGTTGATGACAATTCTTTGAGGAATATAATGTTTTTAAGCTCTAAATAACTATGTTGCTAATTACTCAGTGATATTATTTATTTTCAGCAGTTTGCATGGGGTCTAAAACAATTCAGATTAATATTGTATTTTTTTTATAGGTCTCGTGAAATAATTGTCACAAGACTTAAAATAACAAAACAAAAAAATTGGTTACAATTTGCTTAAATATAAGTTTATTAAATTGTGTTGTTAAGCATTTATTAAATGTATGATACTATCAATTAATAGCATAAACCAATTAAATATTTTTTTCAATTCGTTTTAATAGGGTTTTTTCTTAATCCCAAAAAAAATTGCAGTTGTGAACATAAATGTGATTTCATTCAGAATTCCACTGTCCACTGTTACACTAGTTCATAACTGAGATTCAAACAGTCATTATTATATAAAATGCTACTAATGTAAAATTATGGAATTTTGATCAAATCAATTTCAAGGAGACCAAAAATTTACTGTACTATAGACAAATGTGTGTAGAACTATAGATGGCATAAATGCAAAGAAGCCGGTTAATTTGAAAGCGACGTCACATCACATAGACATAACATCGCCACATTCTTCGACAAAATCACGCTCACTCGAAATCTCTTCAAATTTTCTTTTACCAAGTGCCTTTATATCACTAGGTGTTTCGTTGAAGTAAGGATGCTCCAGAGCCTCTTCTGCTGTTATTCTGTTTTTCGGATTTAAAGTCAGCATTTTCTGAAAAGAAACACGATGTAGTACAGTACATGTAGACAAAATTTGATTCAATGAGATTAAGGTGACACCGAATAACATTCACTCGACTTATTATTGACCCTCTTCGCGGACCATATGCTTTTGTATGTACTATTTAATGAGTTTTGCACTTACCTGAAGAAGATCAAGTCCAGTATCTTCGATTCCAAAACAACCCCAGTACTCTGATCTAAGGTCCTGAATAGGAAAAACAGGAGATGGTAAAATATTATTTCTATATTTTTCAAAATCACAGTAAACAAATGTAATATATAATGTTCACCTTTGCTTTGCAATCTTGAAATGCCGGGATACAGTCAAAGGAACTTCCCATTTCAGGCCAGGTAGTAACATCTGGTGTACCCAAAAGGCTACGTACCAAGTGAAAATTGAGTAATTAGAATTGGAGAAATTTTAGATGACATGGCCAAACATGGCGAAAATATGATCATTATGTTTGAAATCTAAGTACCTAAAAATGGAAAGTAGCTCTTCTTCTAGATTATTACCATGGAAGAGTGGGGAGTGGCGTACCATTGCAGCAAAAATACAACCAACTGCCCACACATCCACAGCAGTAGAAAATTGGGGACCGAGGAGCACTTCAGGTGCCCTGTACCCAAAGTTACGATCAGCCTACAAAATGCCAAAAGCAATATCAATACACCAAGGAATGAAATTTGAACAATGCTGCGATTTCAACAATGCACTTTAGTTTGTTTATATTCCCTGATATTAGAAAAAATCTTTGCTGTTATATCGCTTAATAGGAAATGCAAAAGTTAATGAACAACTCAATCAGCAAAAAGAAATACGAGTGAGTTCATATAACTACCAGCCTAGAGTTCATATCGGAAGAGTACACCCCCACGGCTTCCCCAAATTCCGAAATCTTCAGTGTTTCTTTGGAGGGGTCTACCAACACAAACCTTGGTTCCAAATGTCGATGTGCAAAACCAATGTAATGACAATGTTTGATGCCAGAAAGAATCTGCTGCAAATATTTCTGATTTATACAGAGAAGGAACCATTTTTGCACAGTAAAAAGTAAATTGTCAATAGTGAGACATGAAATATTATATAGGATGATATAAATATGAAATGTTCCTACAATATGCAAACAACAAGATGTCACTCACTTTTCTTACAGGTGGTGATATCGGGCTGCAAGAGGGCATCATCAACTTCTCCAAATTTAACTCAATATAATCTAAGTAACTAATAACAGCACCCCCCCCACTTTTTCACTTCCCGAAGCCTGCACACCAATTTCCCCGATCAATTAGCATGTGCACATAGTATTTGAATAAGGAAAAAATGAAGCTATACGGTACAAACATGTGATATATTTGTAATCTCGAAGAAATAAAACATAAATGTTGTCAGAATTTTGAAGATGTATGATGGCAAGCAATGCAGCACCGATCCAAGCATGCATATTCGGATAAGTTGTGGTTACTATGAGCATTGTACCTAATGATATTCGGATGAGGATCACACATCGTCAATAAAAATTGTTCTCTCACAGCAGGCTGAGAGGTAAGTGGGTCAGAGGTGTTATAGAAAGCCCTCTTAACTGCTACAGTTTCACCGGTATCAAGATTATGACACTTGTAAACCTCGGCATGGTATCTACGCCAGCAGTATCCATAGGAACTTCGGGGACCATCAATCCTGTCAGAATCAGTAAGCTTGGAAAACAGAAAATTGCATTAGTGCAAAGGGACAAATGGACAAATATAAAATACAACGAAAGAGCGAAAATCACCTCACTGATCATAGGTGTATATCTGCATTTGACCGCCCTAACCATGGCCAAAATTAAACGCTGAAAAATGAAAGAAACCAGGTCAAATGAATTAAAAAACAGCTTGAAATTCCAAGTAACAGCTAATTATCAGCTACCACGAGAATGCCCTAATTACTGATAATTAAAAAGGTGACATATCTTCAACACATCAATGACAAGCAAGAGAGCCTCTGTCTTAGGATAAAGGTATACAAAAATTAAAAATTAAACAAATATAGATTAAGAAAATCATCAAAGAATTACCAAAAATTGAAGGATATGAGAGGGAGAAGAGTGGTAGGCTAGAGAGAGAGGTGTTGCTGATTTCTCTTCTAATTTATGTATCCCTTAGATTTTTTACTTCTTCCTAAGCCTCGATACCTAAGGCGCGAGGATCAAAGTTTTCGACTCGTATTCAACAACATAACTGAAAAAACAATTCATCATCTACAAATTCGATATGATACCAAAAACTAAAAGAAAACCAAAATCATTACCTTAGGTCAATTACCAAACCCTGAAAGGCCTTCGCTTCAATCTGATACGGTTCTAATAATATAAATAAGAAATTAGGGCTCTAGATCTAAGTAGTAGAACTAGGAAAGTCAAAAAAGAAAAGAAAAAGGAATGTGGTTTTGGGCTTATGTATTCAAATGTCAGGTTGGGCCGGGCTGAACATATCAAGCCCAGCAACGTTATAAGTGGGACACTTTGTTACACCTAACTATAGCGAAATGACACTTTCATACACTAACTATTTTTGTCTCTTTTTTAGTACCCTAACAAACTTTTTGTGACAAACTATGCTAAAATGACTAAAATACCCCTAATTTAAGAAATCAAAATAAAACTAAGTGAAACTACGAACTTTTGTGACGAATATTTCTGATTTATACAGAGAAGGAACCATTTTTGCACAGTAAAAAGTAGATTGTCAATAGTGAGACATGAAATATTATATAGGATGATATAAATATGAAATGTTCCAACAATATGCAAACAACAAGATGTCACTCACTTTTCTTACAAGTGGTGATATCGGACTGCAAGAGGGCATCATCAACTTCTCCAAATTTAACTCAATATAATCTAAGTAAGTAATAACAGCCCCCTCCACTTATTCATTTCCCGAAGCCTGCACACCAATTTCCCCGGTCAATTTAGCATGTACACATAGTATTTGAATAAGGAAAAAATTAAGCTATATGGTACAAACATGTGATATATTTGTAATCTTGAAGAAATAAAACATAAATGTTGTCCAAAACAGGCAACTACGGTAAATGACATTAAAAATGTTATGTTAATGTCTAATAAGGCTCAAGAATTAAATAACTTGAGTGCCAAAACTATCTTCAGAAAATCACAATTTTGAAGATGTATGATGGCAATCAATGCACTGCCGATCCAAGCATGCACATTCGGATAAGTTGTAATCCAAATATAATGAAATGGGGACGATAAGTTGTAGTTACTATGACCATTGTACCTAATGATATTCGGATGACGGTCACATCGCAACAATAAGAATTGTTCTCTCTCAGCATACTGAGAGCTAAGTGGGTTAGAGGTGTCATAGAAAGCCCTCTTAATTGCTATAGCTTCACCAGTATCAAGATTATGACCCTTGCAAACCTCGGCACGGTATTTACGCCAGCAGTATCCATAGGAACTTCGGGGACCATCAAGTCTTGAAAACAGAAAATTGCATTAGTGCAAAGGGACAAATGGACAAATAGAAAATACAATGAAAGAGTGAAAATCACCTGAGCAGGAGGTGTATATCTATATCTGACCTCAACCATGGCCAAATCAAACAGCACTAACCGCCAAAGCCGACAATTTAAATGCTGAAAAATGAAAGAAAACAGGTCAAATGAAATAAGCTCCTCTAAAAAACAGACAAGAATCATGTAAGCGATTCCACCAAATTCCAACAGCTAATTATCAATGCCTGAGGAGACCTAACACATCTACCCCAAGAATGCCCTACTTGATAATAATTTTAACCGAATCGAGACAGATCGATTAAGCTACAAAACCCTGGCAAGGCAAAAGAAAGAATCTACACTAATTTCACCAGAAACCCATATTTAAAATCAAGATCACAAAACCCATATTGAAAATCAAGAGAGAATGTACACTAATTTACACTATAATTTAAAATATGGGTCTATGATTAAAAGCAAAATCTCACAAAACCCATGTTTTAAATCAAGTAAATTTTGTCTCGAGGCATCACAATCAGTTTCTCATTCATTCCCTCACAAACCAAGTGCAAATCCAAGAACAACCACACGAAACCCAAAACACATCAACCTGAGTATGATCAGCAACAAGATCAAACCCAGAATATAATACAGGAGCAACCAACTCTAAAATCGAAACAGGATAAAAACCAGAAAGCAAAACCAAAATCATTACCTTGTTCAATTCGTACCATACGAAATTAGGGTTTATGAATAAAGGCGAGGGAGGGTTCTAGGAAAAATATCTAATGATTTTGGGCTTGGGCTTACGTATTCAAAGGGTATGTTGGGCCGGGCTGCACTTATCAAGCCCGCCTCATGGCCCAGTTTATTATCTCTTCTTCAATTTATTTCCCACCAGCATGGTGGGCACTTTTCACCCAAAACCGAAATTAAACCGAGACCTAACCGAATTTGAACTAAAACATCGAGAACCATGGGTATTAGATCGGATTTAAGTCTGAAAATTGAAAATTGAATCAATTCAATTCGGTTTCCGTTTTGAGAGTATAGAACCGTTGATTAACCGGTTCAGAACCAAACCGGTCATGGGGTTTTAATTAGTATGTTTTGTATTTTTGGTTTTAAGTTTTTGAGTACAAGAGAATTTAATTGTGTTTAATCTTACACCGTGAATTGAACAATGTATGAATATCACATTAATTGGGTTTTATTGGGCAAAACTATAAAATTAGACCAAAGAATCGGACTCTTAATCTCACAATTGATCATTCAATTGGGTGTAAATGGATAGAACCGGGAACCAACCCACAGAATCGCGCTCAAAACGAAATCGATACGCACTTATTAGGTCTATGTTAGAGTCTCTAAATTAGAGACCGGTTGGTTCACTCCGGTTTCATAACCGTGCCCAGTCCTACCCAACGAATTTTACAGAGAAACAAACAATCATCATCCATTAATTTTACTTATTCTCTCTCCGTTGATTATGTACTGTGGTGATGGTGAATCTTGTGATGCATATTTAATAAATTTTGGGGTCTAATGCATTTACAGCTACTTTCAATGATCTAGTCTCAATTTTAAACATGAAAATTTACACAAACTCATGATAAATGGTACAACTTTTGCATAAAAATATGATTAATTAATATAATTTTACATAAGGCTACAGTTAACTCAATTCTTTTATTAATTATGAAATGAATAAATGTCTATCTAAGTTTTAAAATCTTAAATTTTGAAAGTGTTTCATTTAATCTCTATCTCTCTCTTTCATTATTTTTTAAATAATTAAAAAAAATTCACTCAAAATCTTCTATTTTAGAAAAAATGTAAGAAAACGTAATTAGATGACCCAATTTAAATTTTACCTTAATTGTAACAAATGTAAAATTGACCATTTTAACATAGATTAAATATAAATTGTCCTAATTTTAATTATAAATGACTCTTACCATATCACAGATTGGCCAAATATATTTTAAGTAACAAGATTATGTTGAGAGTGTCCCACCAATTGTTGTTCGACTTGATACCAGTTAATTAAGTTTTCTTAAATACAATTGGTTTTCCTCAAAATAAATATCACGGTTAGTGGTTTAATAATATCATGGTTTTTTAAAATAAAAAATATATATATAGCACAGCAAAGCGTTTACAAAATTTGGTTCAGACAAGGACAAATTAATTAGTCAAGTAACTAAAGCAGCGAGACATGCGGCGACGCACGTGGGGTAGTCATCAGTTACGTGCCGGGAACATCCACCGCAAGCTTCTGTTTAATCAATCATAGCCGTAGTTTCAGTTCTCTTGTCGGAAAAAACATATCTAGCGCGCGTATCTAGCAGTTGCTTGGTGGGTCCCACGTAATCGTTTGCTGTCCGAATAACACGTGGCGGACCTGTCGTGTAGACCGTGGCTGTTTTCGATACATCCGAAGCTCCGTGTCAGACCGATGTTGACTCGCCAGTCGCCACCATTGTAATTTTCAGCTATTTTAAGATTATAAACTTTATAGGGAAAATAAATATACCGGTAAAATTTTGTTTAGTTTAGGAAATTGCTATTTATTTAATTTCGACTAAATTAGTTTGTCAACTTTTTTTAAAAATGAGCTTTTGAAAGCGGATCAAACTTTATTAAGTCGTCCAAGTATCATCTTACGACCAGTTGTGACTCTGTTCCGTCACATCCTCCCCATTTACTATAACGTCTTTCACATATTTATGACCCCCAATTCAGATGGGTGAGATGTTATGTGAATTTTCTAAGAAAACACTCGCAACTCTTCTTTTGTCTTCCTGACGTATGATTCCCACGCTCCAAGGGGAGGATCCTTCCAAGATTTTCGCATTTTTAAGAAATAGGTATTTTAAATAAATTATTTAAACAAATACATATGAAATACTATTTTAATACGTCTGGTATGATTAATGACGAGTTAGTTTATTTTATAATTTAAAAATATGTCATGTTTTTTCTTTTAAAAATAGTTTGTGCGTGTTTTTCTGTCAATTAAGAATATGGAAAATTTGAGATAAATCAAGAAATTTCAGTGGCTAAATTAAATTGCCATGTCACATTCAAGCAATAAATAGATTTGCAAACTTGATACATACTTGTACGATCAACACATGCATTGCCAAATTGTCTAACCTAAGTATTCAAACTCAAATTGCAATTGAATCAAATGGTGCTCAAGCTTTGGATAAAGGTGCTCTCTCTGGCTAGCAAGACCCACTCTCTCTGATTTGTTGTTGATTTGTTTTACAAAATAAAAAAAATTCACACTCAAAACCAAATCAAAATCTAAAACCCAAAACGCTATAATATTAAAACCAAAAACAAATAATCAGATACAAATTATAAACAGAGATAAAAAAATCACGTCAGATTAGTACATCACCAGAAATAACCCACTTACACAGTTACACTAATAACACAAATTTATAAACTCAATAAATATTCAGGAGTAAAATTATCATTCATATAATTTATACGGTAAAATTTAACCATACTAACATGATGAAAAAAGAGCTTTAGGTACCAAATAAAGCTATGACAGTAAATATAAAATGAGAATTTATTATACTTAAATAGAGTAAACAGAGAAAAAACTAAATTTATGTCACATATAAACTTAGATAATGCCAAGACTCTCAACTTGAACCATGGTTGATGATATTGGACCAAACTTTAAGAAATTGTTATGTAGGTCGCATGCATGTGCCGTAGGTGCATAGAGCCACACACCCAAAGGTTGTGACTTGTGGAAGCAACCAATGTGCATTAACTCCTTATCTTTCTCTCTTTTGATCCACATGAAAATGGTCCATTCAAATGTCATATTTTCTTTTACCATTTTCATTTTCATTAATTTTGGCCTCTAGTTAGATATACCTAATTTTGTCACAATTTATTTAATACCCATTGTTCGATTTGATTTGATTCAAACTTTTGACCTTCAAAATTATAATTTTAAAATATTTTGATTTAGATACAAGTTATCATATGAAAAAATTTAACAAAAGTGAGGAGACATTTCAAGCAATAAACATGATATCGCATGTTGTTAATATTACCGCTAAATATACATATGAAATTTTGTTTTTAGTCTTACCGGTGAATTTTAGCTTGTGAATTTACTTATTCAATTTTAATTTAAATCCAATTGAATTATTATTATTCCGACCTAAAAAATTGAAGATTAGAGAATGCTTTTACGGATAGATTAGAACTGGTAACCAACTTGTAATTTGGATGAGTTATTACCGATATTTATATACTAATTAAATTTAGTACTTGTTATTCTATTTCACGATTCAAACATTGTTTTGGTTCAAAACTTCGAATACTCGCCCTTAATTTTGGTTCTATTTTTTATTCAAATAAAACAAAATTTTGAACCTGCTACTTATCGCAGTGGTCTAATGTACCAATTTCAGGGCTCAATGTTGTATAATTACGTGTGAAGATGGATTATTGTATAGAAAAGGTTATATTATAATCCAAAATAAATAATTTGAATATATAGACTTAATAATAATAAGCTTCAATACAATTCCATTAAGCAAGCTGCGGGTGGTCAAAAACCACCTCTGCAGAAAGAGAAAAAAAGACCCAAAAGGGTCCTTCAGTAGGACACCAAAGTCCTAGTTAAGGGTCATTCTAAAATAAACCCTCCCACCCCAAAGGCGCCAAATTTACCATTTTGCCCCTCCAAGGTGCTAAATACACATATACTTGTACTAAAACACTTGAATATGAGTTTCGTTTCGTTTCAATGCCTTAGTTGAATTGAGCACCACTGTAGGTCTGGCCGAAGGACCAGCCGGCGGGAGCGACGTTGTTGGACACGACCGTGCGACCGTCGCTGGTGGTGACCTTAAACGAGAGGCTCTGTCCGTTGAGGTAGTTGTTGCTCTGCCAGTTCTGGCCCCAGTTCCGGGACATCGCCTGCCACCCTGTCTTGGACCCCTTGACGGCGACGGAGTGGACGTCTCCGGCTCCGGCAACGTTGGTGATCAGGACAAGGTTGAAGTAGGAGTGCCCGTTGATTGTGAACCTTACGCCTCCCTTCCTCCTGCAGGGCACCCTACAAGAAAAACCCACAAGAACCCGAAAAGGATTTAGTCATTTGAGCACAAAATTGGGTTAAAGTTTTGATTTTTGAGATATGAATATTGTAGGGTACCCTGCAAGAAAAACTCACAAAAACCCAATAAGGTTTTGGGTTTTCGAAAGGATGAATATTTTAGGGTACCCTACGACGAAAGCCCATAAAACCCCAAAAAGGTTTTAGCCAATTGAAAGTTGAAACCGAAATTGGGTTAAAGTTTTGATTTTAAAAGGAGGAATATTTTAGGGTACCCTACAAGAAAAACCCTCAAATGTTTTAGCCAATCGAGCACCAAATTGGTTAAAGTTTTGATTTTTAAATCTCAAATATTAATGTTTGTCATCATTTCATCGTTAATCTCCAAATACATAATCTGTCTGATTAGCGCTTAATATTTTTTAAAATGAACGGAACGGAACATTCGATTAGAGGTTAATTGAGGACAATGGCAATTTAGTAAATACCTTCTATAAGAAACGGGTACAATCCCAGCTTTGTACTGAGCAATGTGCTGAAACACAGGCTGAGACAGATCGAAGTGGTGGTTGGGAGGGTTGCACCACCCGCCGTCGCTGTTGGGGGGGCAGAAATTGGTGGCCGTGACCATGATCGAACCCGGGAGGCACCATTGCCTATCGTTCACGCACTTGACCTCATAGCACGATCCACAGCTCAGCCCATTGTTGAACAGGGCCGTGCTCAGCGCGGCCGTGTCAGTCCCGTACCCTTGGCTGTACAAATTCCCGTACCCGCAAGCCCCTCCTGCATAAAAATCGAAACTTTAAGGACCGGAACGCAAAAACACGAAATGGGTTCTCTAAGGTTGTCCTAAATTGACATGGAAAGGGTTTTTAAGGTTGTCCTAAATCGGCATATAGAGTGTAAATGACCCGAATTGAGACTCTGTTTATTGGAGCTCTGTTCGGGTCGGGTTAGATAAACCCATGCAATTAAATTTGAGTTCACTTGAAATTAAGTTGATTCACTTAATTTTTAATACAAATATTTATTAAAAATTAATATCAATATTTAATAGTTTAATAAATGTTAAACAAGGTCCGTTCATTTTAAAAGCTAAAAAATATGTTAAACATTATAAGTTTATCAAGTTTTAGAATGTTATGTTCGAGTTTGGTACTTTGGCTCAGTTATAACAACCTCAAACTAATTATTTAATGAATTGAATTGAGTTCAAGCAGCTCATTAAAAGCACGGCTCATCTACAATCGTAGGCATACCCATTGTGCCGGAAGCGTCTCCACCGCCGTAGAAGGTGGCGTGAGCGTCGGTCCAGCCTCCGCCGCCATACCCATAGACGGATGTGACCGTTGCGAGAAGACCCACCAAGAAAAGATCAAAAAGAGCCATCATCCTGCAAAAAAAAGAGCAAGCTTCACATATTTATTTTTGAAAAAATTAACATAAATGGTTATGACTAGTGAGTGAAGAAGAGGAATGTGGGAGCTTACATGAAGAGATTGAGTGAGAAATAGAGAAAGAAGAAATGGTTGTGAGTGAAGAATAAAGGAAGGAGTGTGAAGGACATTATATAGAAAATTTTGGGGAGAGGATGTGGGGCCAAATAATTAAATAAAATAATATAATTATTTGAGATTTGTAAAATAAATATATATATTCAGATTTTAGGATAAAAATATTTTTTTAGTAATCGGAGTGGGCCCCATAATTTCAAGTATATAATATTTTTAACGTATGATTAGGATAACTAGTTAGACGTATATAAACATGAATTTTCACGTTGAAGTCGATAAACTATAATTAAATATAATTTGTGTTTGTATAAGTTTTGTAGCCTAACGAATCTCCATAAACAAACTTTTCATATAACTCTTAAAATATTTATTTAATTAAGCTTCTGCCTTTAAAAAATGGTCATGATTTTTACCCTTAATAAAAAAATTGCAGTTATAGCTGATTGATAGAATAAATTGTTAAAATCAAAATACAATATTATATTATATTATACGAGCTAAATTAAATTTATGTTCACCAAAATCACACACGTGTGTGTCATAACTACAATTCAATTACTTCTATTTTTATTATATTATATTAATTAGGGTTCTTTTACCTTACAAGTCCATGTTTTTATAAATTTTGTGTCAAGAGAAAAAATAAAATAATAATAATAATAAGGAACTGTTTGGTGGCTCTTAAAGTACCGCGAATCGTAGCAGAGGCACATGCGAAGAGAATTTATAATTCTTGTTCCGTCTGAAATAATCTGTTTTGATTTTGACACAACGTCCCAAACAGTGCCTATCAGTAAAACAAAACCCATCTACAAGCCAAGGGGCATTCCTGTCATTTCATACAGTGTGGAAATAAATTAAAATATATTTTCTTATTTTATTTTTAAATCATTCGAAGGAAATTGAAGAATAACGGTTAGTAACGAACTTTCGGTTTGTATATGTCCAGAATAGGCAGCTTCCTGTAATAGAATTTTGATGTTTTTAGTGTGTTTTGGTCTCATGTGAATGTCCAAATTGCAATATATTTTCGTTGTCGTCTATACAACAACAAAAAATTGGTATGTGTAATTGTTCACATGCTTCCACGGTTATCTTGTTTTCATGCCCCCAATCGATAATAACGCAATCGCGTTATCGTCGTTCCAAAATCTATATTTTCTGAATGTATAATTTTAACAGATTTTGTGAGATGGGAGACTCTAAGATTTTTATGAGATATTTAAGTTTTATAATTTTGTAAGGTGTAAGCTGAACTGATATTTTTATTGATTTATGCAGGTTAGGTAGGTGAGGATTTCAAAAATTAATAAATCATAATGGAGATTTTGATGGTTTATATTTTATTAGATAAATTATTAATCTAACCACCAAAATAAGATGTATACTGCATGTATTATTTAATACATGATAAATATTTTAATATGTGTCGCGTTCATTTTCTTAAAATGTAAAAGGTAATTATTACCGTGAAATATTTAGATTTTCGTATTTTTTAAACGAGTTGAATCAATTAAGATTTGCCTTAACCGCCTTACACGACTTACGACTTAGATTGTCAAATTATATGAGTGTTGAGAATGTTCATGTCTTACTTAGGAGGAGCACCTAAAAAAAGTAACACACATTGAAACCCACATTCGACCAAAAATACTATTCTATCATGTTTAAAGTCCAATATGTGTATAAACCTATCATTAACACAGTAATCTTCGTATGCGAGACTTTTAACTTACATGTGGATATAATTATCTCATTCTTCACATTTAGTCTCATCACATTGGGTTGACTAATCAATTTTCGAAAAGGCATTTTCATCTTATACGAGCCTCACCATGAGAGTAGCCGATTATGGTCACGGTCCTACCAGGCAAAAGAATACTTGACCCACCTGATCAGAAAAGTCTATCGAAACAAGTCTTTGATACTAATGTTGAGAAGATCCAAACTTTACCTAAAAAAAGTATTCAAAGAAGTCCACACAAAACCCAGCAATAAAATCGTATCAATGTTCTAAATATTTCTAACTAAATGTTGTCTTCAGTGGATTATGATCATTTAACTCGAAACAGGTTGGCAAAATCAAATGTGAAACTCTGATGTCTGGGGTGTTAAAAAAAACGAACCGATCAAAACCGACTGAACCGAACCGAATTGAAAAATGGTCGATTTTGGTCAGTTCGGTTCTGACCGGTTTTGGTCACAGTTGGTTCGGTTTTGGTTCAATTAACCAAAACCGATCAAAAATTGAACCGACCGTTTCTGGTTCAAATTACGATGAATCCTCCGGTTTATGCTTTAATTTAGTGTGTTTTTCAATTGGATTTTTCTTCTTGGGCTTTATTAACATTTTATTCTAACTATTGTAAAATTATTATACATGATTCCTCTAAAAACCGACCGAAATCTAATATTTTTTGTTTGATTTATAAAACTTTTTAGTTTTGTAGCTGATTTTCGGTTCAAATTGAAAACCGACCGAACCGATCAGGTCGGTTTGACAAACAGACCGAATTTTTTCTGTTCAGTTTCGGTTTGATTTCTTCAAAAGCCGAACCAATCGTCGGTTCGATTTTGGTCGATTTGGTTCAAAAACCGAACCGTGAACACCCTTACTAACGCCCTCTTATTGATATGGTTGTATCTTAAATGTGATATACTCGTAGATCACATGTAGTTGATTAATAATATATTAACTAAACTAAATGCAAAGTCTCTCACACCTCTTTATATGGAAATTGAATTGTTGAAATTTGTGTTCAATAAAAGTATATGTTTACAATATGATATTGTTGACGTGAACCATGCGGTTTCAAATTAGAACAAAGTGGGAGTTGAAAGTTGAGAATTAATGGCCGTAATTAAAGGAGAAGAAAGATGCATAGATATAGGGAGATCTAAAGACCAAGATTTTGTTTTGTCTTTTATTAACAAACACAAACTGATTAATTAATTAATTAATTTAGGTATATTACAAGGATAGCTAACCTAACAAACAACCTCACCTAGGATGCTTCATTTTCTAAAAGTAAAAACGAATTTTATTAATTAAATAATAACTAACCCGATATTAAGTTAGATAGTTGAAGCTATAGTTGGTGGGACAAACCCGTTACCATAATCTCAGCTACTATTAGTTAAAGCAAACATGACCAATTCGTGAACCATTTGATTACAGGGAAAACAAAGAACACATGTTCCGGTAGTCGGTAGTACGCAACACCGTTTGCTAATGATTTATCCAAAGTTGTTTAGCTCGACCCGTTTAGCATCATGTAGAGCCACGGTCTCCAACTCATACGGATGGAGAAATCCCGTGATCTTGCTGCATAGTGTTTTACACATGTATCCATGATGACTCCGAATATCAATCGACTCGAACCAATTAGCTTCATGCAGAGGCACGACCTCCAACTCATACGGATGGTGAAACTGATGGGTCATTTGTTCAATTGTTTGAAAACACATGTATTTAAACGATTAAAATCAATTTATTTTTGACGTTCCGATTCTGTTAAGTATTTAATTAAATCTATAATCGCCCAATCACAACCGTAATCTGATTTTCCATATGATTTTCTTTTTGTCTGATGAATTATTGTGGGCTAATAATAATTAATAAATAATTGTTTTCTGTTCCCGACACTAATGCTCTTTATTATTAGATTATGATTGTGGTTAAAGATCTTGTCTCGAATCATTCACACGTTTGAATTGCACTAATTCTATGTAATAATTGCATGATTATATGTTCTGGTAATATGTAAAAAATACGAATTTTTATCTTCAATATTCATAAAAAAAATTTATTTTTTATGTTTTGCTCGTAATTAATAGCTCAGCTAACGAATTAGCCATGTTTATTTTAACTAACAGTAGCTGAGATTATAATTAGCGACTTGATGTCGAATTAGTTGCTATTTAATTAATAAAATTTACTTTTCTAAAAAAACAGTGAATTAAAATTGAAATCGTGTGGAGAAACATATATATTATGAGATTGTGATTTTGTATATTTATACCAAAAATATGTGTAATTTGATGCGTAGAAAATTAAGATAACACAACTGATTAGAAACACCGATAATTGCGTGAATTATTTGACATTAACAACTTTCTTCTTCTTCTTTTGTTTAGGATAAAACAAAAGATCAAATCAAGTAAATTAAAGTTTTCTTTATAAGGTTGTTAAAATATTTGTTTCCCATTTCCTATAAACTCTATATTTATAGTAATAACCAATAGAAATCAACATACTATAGTCTATCCATTTCAGATTAGGTCTATTGAATGATGGAGAAATTTCAAAGAAAAAAATGCATGTCATTTTTATCACGACAACGATGGAGAAATCAGTGTTTTATTGTATATATCCATATAGTCGTTTAGACGTAATTGTCGCTCTAATGTAATGATTTCTTAGTAACAAAATTTTAAAAAACCGAACGAGCTCCATCTACCATCGAGACCTTAACTTATGTTTTTACATATATGCACGTTGAATAGAGATCAGTTTATTCAAGACTTTGTAGTTGAAACATCTTGTGGGTCGTTGCCCACTTAGTATATAAGCTATAATAACACGTAAAAACTCGACCATCGTAAAATCTCAAACCGAATGATAAAACACTCTTTTTGTGGATGTCCATAGACATATTTATGTCTGTTTCAGACATGATTTTACATATCTTTCAAGGGAATGAATTGGGGACAGTTGCAAATTGATGGAGAGTGACAATGGCTTTGAATTGTGAACATGGCCAGTGGGCAAGAAGGGACCAATTGTGAAGACACAGACAGCCTCATGGTTTAGGAGTGTCAACAAACCATAGGCTATCAATTGAGGATCCAAGTTGAGTCACTGTCTTCATTTTCACTGTGCCCTTGTTTATGGTCACAACCCCAACATGGCACATGATTGTGGGGTAGAGGACTTTGGTCCCCTCCTCAACCTCTGACCCTAAGTGCCATTTTGATGGCTAGGGCTTTAGAGGTTGCGAGTAGGAGTGTAAACGAGTCGAGCCGAGTCGAGCCTCACTTTGGCAGGGCTCGACTCGGTTTGTAAAAAAAGTGTTCGGCTCGAGCTCGAACGAGGTTATCAACTAAGCTCGAGTTCGGCTTGAAATAAATAAACAAGCTCGAGCTCGAGCTCGGCTCGTTTCGGTTCGCTTGAATTTAAATACAAATGTTCATTAAAAATTAAATAAATGGTAAACAATTCATTAAATAATAAACGAGCCAACTTGAGATTGGTTCGACTTGATTCGGTTTATCTAGTTCTATTATAAGTATTTTATAAATATTAATATTAAATATATTATTCAATAAATATTAAATTAGCCGGCTTGCGAACCTATTGAGCCTTAAAAGGTTAGGCTCGAGCTCGGTTTGTTTATTAAACGAGCCCAATCTTGAGCTTAAAAGGTTAGGCTCGAGCTCGATTATAACGAGCCTGAACCGAATATTTAACGAGCCGAGCTCAAGCGGTTCGTTAAAAGCTCGGTTCGTTTATAGCCATAGTTGTGACCGATTGATTTAGGGGAAGGGTTCATGGTAGTGTGACAACATGGTGAGTTCGGGGTAAATTCAGTAAAGAACTAAATTGGTTCGGTTCAAAACCAAACTGAGACTCGATCCATTCAGTTGTTGTTTATAAAATGACAATTGGTAAAAATCGAACCGAACTAAAAATCGATTGATTCGAACATACGACTCATTTCAGGTCATCGATATATATTAATTCGGCCAAAAATATTGTCAAATAATAAGTCAACACTGACTCAAAATGTGATAATTTTATAATAATTGTTTCAAAGAAAATCGAATCAAAAACCGGTAACTCTAATAAATTATGAACGTAGTGAAATATGAAAATTACGTGAAATTGTGTTTGTAATAAACCGAATCAAACCAAATTCTACCTTTCAATATAAATTTTTTTTATTTTTTTAAAACTTAATTAATCGGTTTGGTTGAAAGCTAAACCGATTCAAACCCGAACCGTGAACAACCTCTGTATTAGAGAGATCCATTAAAACATTTCTCTATGGTGATGGACACGAGATTCGAATCCAGAAATGGGCCTGTCCGGCCCAAAGAGCTGTAACCCACCAGATCAGGCAAGTTTCGAGCCCAAAAAGGCCCATTAAGAAGATCCAAACCAGAAGGCGGTACCTGGAGAGAGAGAGAGATATTTGGACTTCTTCGTCTTCGTTTTGAGTTCTGGTTCTCTCTCTGACTCGCTGTGACTCAGTAGCTTCATTTCTGTAACTCAATCGATTCAAGTACCTTCCTCACGCTCCTCTTCTATCTCAGCTCGTCGCTGCTTGTTCGGTAAATTCTTCACCTGAGATCTGTCTTTTTTTCGATTCTCTGTGTCGTGTTTGTGACGAATTTTTGTTTGGATGTTGATGTATTGTGGAGAGGTTCGAGTTTTGGATTTTGTGTGTTTGTTCGCATTTGGAGCTGAATGTCACCGATCTATGAGTTTTGTTTCGGTTTCAGTGGTTGGAGATTGCGATTTTGTTGAGCTATTCCTCAATTTGAGCTGTTGTGTTCTTTTTTCTTATCAGTTTGGATGGTTTGGTGTGTGATGATGATAGATAGTTCATATTTCTGTGTGATTGTGTGGTATCTGAAATTTAGTACAAGATCCATTGGTGAAGTAGCTGATTTAGTATGTAGGAGGAGGTAATTAGAAGTCAAACATTTGCATTAATGTTCCCTAATTGGTTTGTAGTTATTTCCGGGTTTTGCTTCACTTCTTTGTTGGGGGATTAGTTTGGAGGTCAGCAATTTGATTTCTTCAATTTGTCTGATTAACCATCTTATGGCACCAGACACGGCGATGGATTTATCGTTTTCTTTTCCATTGTGCAATTAGTTTCTTACTGGCTAGAAATTGAATTTGAGGACTTTGGAGAGTTTTGGGTTATAAACAAAATAGTGATAGGGGGATAATGTTGTTTGCACCAGACAATGTAGTCGTGAATGGAGTCTAATGCTCATATATTGACCAAGGGATGACCTCGGTTTGTGTAATGGCTGGCCACAGAAATAACCATAGGAAGAGATTTTATTCACAATCTGATCGTATGCATCGATGTTCACTAATTCCTTTGTGGGTCTTCTGATTGCTTGGGGAGATAGAGGAGCTTTGTAGCTATTTCTGGGTTTAGCTTCACTTCTTTGTTGGGGGTTTAGTTTGGATGTCAACCGTTTGATTTCTTCAATTTACATGCTTAACTGGTGTTATGGTTGTACCAGACAAGGATAGGGATATAGCGTTTTCTTTTTATTGCCTTTGTGCATTTGGTTTCTACCTAACTAGGAATTGAATTGAGGAATTTGGGGTTCCAATCAAATAGTGATAGGGGACTAATGTTATTTTCCTCATGAATGGGTTCTAATGCTCGAATCTTGACCAGGGAATATCCGTGGTTTGTATGATGGCCGGACACAGAAATGACCATGGGAAGAGATTTCATTCACAGTCTGATCATTCTGCAAACGGAGGAAGTAAGAGGAGGAACCCCGGTGAGAACGGGGAGCAGCAAGGAATCGGCCCGGAAGACACTGTATTCCGTTACTTGTGCCCTGTTAGAAAGATTGGAAGTATTATAGGAAAGGGCGGTGACATTATAAAACAATTAAGGTCTGAGAGTAAGTCAAACATTAAGATTGCTGAGGCCTTGCCGGGCTGTGATGAGCGTGTTGTCACCATTTACAGTACAAGTGAGGAAACTAATTCGTTAAGGGACACGGGGGAGTTTGTTTCACCTGCACAAGATGCTCTGTTCATGGTTTATGACAGGATTGCAGCTGATGAGGCACCTGAAGAGGATGAATTTGAAGAGATCCCGCAAGTTACTGTCAGGATGCTCGTGCCATCGGACCAGATTGGATGTATTATTGGGAAAGGTGGACAAGTAATACAGAACATACGCAGTGAAACTCGTGCTCAGATTCGGATTCTTAGAGATGAACATCTGCCACCCTGTGCTTTGAATTCTGATGAACTCCTCCAGGTAACTAGATTTTGAAGTGACACATTCTGTTTTTCGTATTTTCATTTGTTCCAAATGTTTTTCTTTTCTGCGTGAGTATTCTGTTTTATGTATTATTATGGCTGTTGAAGATGAAAATAAGTTTATATTTGAATTGAATTAGCAGCCTTACATCCCATTGGTGTGATGGTGATACGGTCCCGGTTTGTGGATCGAGTTATGGCTCAGATTGTGATAGATAGGAGAGCTCGATTAATGTGAGAGCTCTAATCTCAATTTAGAATTCGTTAGAGAGAACACAAGATCTTAAACAGAACAATTTACTAATAATTTTCTCAATGCGATATTCATGGAGCCTATAGGTATTTATAGCCTGCTCAAACCCTAAACCCAACTAAAAAAACTAAATCAAATACTAAAAGAACTCTTACCCAAACCAATCATAATCCGAAATCAATACAAATACTTAAAGGGTTAGTAACTATCCCAACACTACTTGAGACCTAATAGAAGTATGATTCATATCAGATGGCCTTTCATGATCACTTAATCTGACCTTGTACATGGATTTTTTTTTATTGTTTAGATAATCGGGGAGCCTGCAGTTGTGAGAAAGGCTCTTCTTCAAGTGGCGACCCGCCTTCACGAAAATCCGGCACGGTCCCAAACCCATCTATTGTCTTCATCAAACATGTATCAGTCTGGCGGTATGTTCATGAATCCAAATGTCGGACCCCCTCTTATGGGTGGGTATGGAGATTACAGGGACGAAGCTTCTGCAAGGGAATTTTCTGTACGTATAGTTTGTCCGACTGGTAATAT
The DNA here is from genome assembly GCA_963920655.1 of Geranium rotundifolium. NCBI lineage: Eukaryota > Viridiplantae > Streptophyta > Magnoliopsida > Geraniales > Geraniaceae > Geranium > Geranium rotundifolium. The sequence goes on along the minus strand of OY987316.1, from coordinate 994,681 downwards.
TGGAGGTGTAATTGGCAAGGGTGGAGTCATTATCAAACAGATAAGGCAAGAATCTGGAGCATCCATTAAAGTTGATAGCTCAAGTGCTGAAGGAGATGATTGCATTATCTTCATATCAGCAAAAGAGGTGAACTTATGATCGCTAACCTTTTGATTGCTTTGGTTTATGAATAAACATGTGTATATGATGCTGTCTGATCACTTGCGACTAACCCTTAGTTTCCTTTGGTCAGTGAACGAACACATGCGTATCTGTTGTGTTGTCTGATAATTCATGATGTGTTTCTTTTCAGTTTCTTGAAGACCCTTCCCCTGCTACCAATGCAGCACTGCTCTTGCAGCCACGCTGCAGTGACAGAGTGGAAAGGGAATCGGGCGATTCTGTTATTACTACCCGCTTGCTTGTGCCAAGCTCACGGATAGGGTGCCTTATTGGTAAAGGTGGAGCTATCATTTCCGAGATGAGGAATGCTACTAGGGCAAATATCCGCATCCTCCCAAAAGAGGATCTTCCCAAAGTTGCATCTGAAGATGAGGAACTAGTGCAGGTGAACAAGTTTTATCGCGTGCAGCGTGTTGCATCTTTTTATCTAGGGAAAAATGCACATAAATACACTAACTATACACTTTTTCCACTTAGCTACACCTACCTAAGATTTGGGTCATTCAAATACACCCAAGTTTTATAAATTTCCACCTGTTAAGTTTTTGGATGGAAAATTTTAATTTTGAAAGTGAAAAGACGAAAATGTCCTTAGGTAAAAATCTAATTTTCAGACCTAAAATTAGATTGAGTCAAAGTGCATTTTAGGCCTTTCACGTTAAAAAATAAAACCTAACATTTTCCATCCAAAAATGTTAACAGTGTCCAAAAAAAAAGTTGGGTATATCGGAGTGACCCAAATCTAAGTTATATGTAGCTAAGTAACAAATGTGTATAGTTAGGTGTATTTATATGTACTTTTCCCTTTTATCTAATGTCACGTGATTCATCCAGACAATGAAACTTACATATCTGGTGCTGATCAGATAACTGGGAGCACTGATGTTGCTAGAAATGCTCTCTTGCACGTTATTCTGCGATTAAAAGCCAACTTATTTGAAAGGGAAGGAGGACTCGGTGCATATCCTCCACCCGTTCCCTATATTCCCATGTCTGTAGACATGGCAGATGGTTCAAGATATGGAAACCGAGGCAGCCAACCACGAGGAGGACGTGGGCATTCTTCTTCCGCTGGTATGTATAGCCCTGGCGAAATTCCACCTGGTGACCATCATGGAAGCTTTGGGGGTTCACTTGTAAGTATTTGGCTGAGCTGATCTATTATCATCTAAGGAATATGGCAAAAATGTGTTGCATATTATCACATGTTTGCAAGAGGGTGATGTGAACTTTGATAATGACAAAAATGTTCTTTGAACTTCGTTTTTTTGTGCAAAATGTGTGTATTTGTACAAAAATGATGAATTTGCCCTTAAAATTAAGAAGTATTTTTTTTTTCAAAAATAAATATTTTAGTAAGTTTTTCTGAAAATATTTTTAGCTAAAACTTGCACAATCAAAATTTTTAGTTAAATTATTTTTAAGTTAAATTAAAAATTATTTCATGTGCGATTTCGTCGTTTTTGTACAAATATACAGATCTTGCACTAAAAATCAAAGTTTACAGCACTTTTTTTGTCAACAACAAAGTACGCATCACTCACTTGCAAAAATGTGATAGTATATAGCACAATTTGCTATTTTCCCTATCATCTACCGACTCCATTTTTACTCTTAGTAAGCTATTTACCGCCACTCTGCAGAGCAGTAACAGAAGCGGTTATGGATCATATGGTGGCAACCCATCTAGCCGTTCTGGCGGTGCGGGGTAGGACTTATCTTTCACCTTTCAGGTCATCACTCTTTTCTTTCTAATGTCGTTATTATTTTTTTTAACAAAAGTCGACAATATGTTTTCAGGGTGTATGGTCAGACGCCTGTATCCCATGGGAAGCATCACGGATATTAGTCCTATATTCCAAGCCTGCAGGTGAGTTATTTCCTTCATCTAAATCTTGAAATTCCTTACAAATTACGCACAAAAAGAGTTATTTCAGTCCCTCAACTATCATCAATGGTCCAAAATTGCTTTTCACCTATAGAATATGAAGTATTTTCTTAACCTAGCCAGGCGTTATATATTTAGAATTCTGATGAACCTATTTTACCTGTGTTTCCTTTCCCTTCCCCACTAAGCAGCTGACATCTACGAATCCCGAAGCCCGCCCCTTGACTTTTTAGACGATGCCTCAGCCTAACCAGAAGATTGAGACGCCCTGGATTTCATAAACTTAGTGCCCCTTCCATGCTTTTCCCGAACTGTACTTTGTATCGTGATTCGTTATAGATATTTAATTTTGAAAGTATGTCATGTATTGAACTGTAATTGCTTGAGTTTCAATTTGTGACTCACATTCTGACCACTGAGCTTAAGTTGAGCATTTTGATTACTTGGACAAGTAACCTCTTGTGTGTGTAACTGTGAATAGTATGGTTTGCAGCTATTTTGTTAAAAGCTTGATTGATGTGTATTGAGTGAAGACAAGACCATATTTATATCAGAAACAGCAAAATATGTGTAGCAAGTCTCAAACATAGAGTTTGTTGGAAATGCCTCGAATTGACTCGCAATTAGGGATGTTCATGGTTCGGTTTTGAGTATGAGTCGGTTCAGTTTTAAGAAAATAAAAACCGAATTCAAACCGATGAGATCTTTCGGTATGATTTTGAATATGTTGATCTTTATCATTTCTCATTTTATAATTGAATCAAGTTGTTTCTATTTGGTTCGGTTTTAGTCGGTTCGATTATTTTTTGACAACCCTGGTGAATATGTTCAAAGAGGTCCGGCTCGTGGTATTTGACGTTCGACCTTTGGTGATCTGGTCTAAGCTAGGGATGAGAATGAAACATGTTTAGTGATCCGTCCCCTACCTATCGTATTGGGGTTATTAGGTTTATGTCACCGGGTTTAAGATGTTTTGCTTCTCTACTGGTGGGTGGGTTTAATGATTCCCGTCTCTTACCCGTTGGAGATTCTTGTTTAGTTTGGGGATTTTTGTCATTCTTAGTCCGGGCCTAATTTGGGCTGCTTGTGGGATTTTGGTTTCCCGCTTACCTCTTTGTACTTGTGTAAGCTGAATTCATTCAGTGATTATGCATTTCGTTTCTCTAAATAATAATTCCTCTCATCTACATATGGATGCGATCGAATATTATCGGCTAGTTACATTGTTTTTGTTTGTTGTCTGATAACGGTTTTTGTTTTATTTTTCTCGTTGTCATTGAACATGATGTTTGGCATTTTTAGGTGATGCCATTTCTCCTCAGCTACGGGGTTTTCGCATTGGCGGCGTTTGCTTGACGGTGAGTCTCCGGCCAATCGGCTCGTCGTTAACAGTGGCTTTTCGACGTTGCAAACAGTCATTTTTGGAGTCTCAAGTTACAACAACAGAGGAATAGTAATCTATTCACAACAATGCCACAACCACACACCTATTGCTCTCATTATCTTCTCGTGATAAAAAAAAGTCAGGAGCTAGACGGGAGGAGAGGGTCTTTAAGAAATTAATGGAGGATTAGTTAGAAAAAAATATTGAATTACATGATTAATTGAAAATTGAGGTCTTACTCTAAGCTAATTGCAGATTAATAGGATAAATCAAAAACTTTTGCAACATTGTTCATGTTATGGGTAAAGTGCTGGAGTGATACATATCTATTATGTTAAGTTGAACATGAAAATATTTTGTTTCAACTTGATTGTAATAAATTTTAACTGAATATTTAAGATTCGATTTCGGCTGATAGTATAGGCTTATAAATGGAGAAACTTCCAAATTGATAAATTCGGTTTGATTTTTATCATGTCAATTTTTAGTTCGATTCAATTTAGTTTTTTATGAATAGAATTTGAAGAGATTTTCATATTATAAGACTGCTTTGATTTATTATTTGACTGATCGATTTTTGGTATGATTTTATTTGAACCAATTTTCATGAAATTCTCATACTACAAGCTAGTGCTGACTTAATAACGACCGACGACTTAAAATGAATCATATGTCCAGATCGATCGGATTTTGGTTCGAATTTTTATCAGTCCCCATTTTATAAACTGAAATCAAATTGATAGAGTTTTGATTCGGCTTTGAACATAACTAATTTGGTTTTATTCGATTCGGTTATTTTTGGCCGATCTACTATCCAATCATAACTCCCCACTACACGAATCATCAAGGCGAGCCCAATGGGCCCAAAGCCCAATACATATTTGACCCGCGAAACGCGTACCCGATCCATATCCAGCCCGCGAAACTCGCGTCACATCATAAACAATATATACACATTTTGGGAGTATATATAAAATTCATTGGTTCTCGGACCTCAGAGAAGTCACTGCTCTTGAGCTAGGGTTTTGCTTTTGCATCGTCTCCAATCTCGATCTCTCGTAAGTTTTCTGCTATTTATGGTGTTCAATTTCGAGCCCAATCTTCCTTTTGAGCAGTGATTCGGTACAAATTTCAGTCCTCGACGAGTCCGGTTGCGATTTGCTCGACGATTTGCTTCGAATTGGGCGAATTCGGTTCCGCATTGTGAAATTGGCTTCTGGGTTGGTTTTTCGTTGCAGGTTTGATGTACACAAGAGGGAACAATGGTTATGGTCAGCAGCCTTATGCTGGACAATCCGCGTACGGCCAAAATGTGAGCGTGCACATCTTGATTTCGTGTAGTTTTGAGAGAATCTGAAAATTTTGATTTCTTGGTTTTGTCATTTGTGTGTTTGAATGTTTCTGGTTAAATTTGGGTGGCAATTAATGTTTCTGGGGCTGTGTGGTTTTGTGATTTTTTGGTTCAGCTCGTGTCGGGTTTCTCTGCAAGCTCTGTTGGAGGTGCAGAGGGGGGGTCTGAACTGTCGTTGGCTGCTCGGGCGATGTTAGGTGCTTCCCGGGAAGGAGATGGTGGGTATAGAGCTAATTCTTCTACTGCAGGCCATTATGGTGGGCAGTACGGCTCTGTGTACGGCTCGGCTACTTTTAACAGTGGTCAGCAGGTGAGGGAGTTTAATTGATCTTGTAGCTCAATATGTATTGTCCTGGTATTGGATTTAAGAATTGGGAAAATGGCAAAATCCTGCTCTATACCATCATACTTCTGCAAGAGGTTGCTTTTTTTGTGTGGAGAATGTGTGTATTTGTACAAAAGTGATGAAATTGCCCTTCAAATTAAGAAATATTTTTTTAAAATTAAATATCTTTGAAAGTTTTTCTGAAAATATCTTTTAACTAGGATTGTGTAATCAAATTTTTTAGTAAAATAATTTTATAAAACTTTTAATTCTTAATTGCATGGGTAATTTTGTCATTTCTGTACAAATATACACGCTTTGCACAAAAAATCAAAGTTCAGAGCATCTTTGTCATTAATAAAGTACTCAGCACCTCTTGCAAAATTGTGATAGTATACAGCAGGGTTTTTGCCATTTTACCTTGAGAATTTAAATGCTTAGTACACATCTTGAGCTGAAAGCTTTAATGTAGATTACTTCTTTGTATAGGTTTCTGCACTGAGTAACAAAGGGGTGGGATCAGCAGCTTTGGATGGTCAGAGTGGCTATGCCTTAGCCACACAAGATTCTCCTAAGCTTGCATCTGGTGCCTATGTCTCGTCATCAGGACAGGGTTATGGTCACAGGAGTGATCAATTATATGTGGAGAAGATACTTGATTATCCCTCTATGGACAGAGGACAATATGGCGAAAGACAAGGATCTTCTTATGTGGGTAGAGATTTGCAAAATGAGACAAGTGGACGATATGGGGTTTCTGATAGTTATGGTCATCAACAGCAGGTATATTATTTTCAGTGATCCCTTGTAGTTTTGTTAGCTTCAATGTGACTCTTAAAAAGACAATCTGCTTCGGCCTTCCTTATTTAATTAATTAATTAATTACTTACTTACATTATTCCTTTTCTGCTTGAACAGTCTGAGATATATGATCGCGTGGATCAAGCAATACTGCTTCGACAAAAACAATTGCATAAAGCTCAGTTGATTCAATCTGCCTCTTTGGATGGTGGGAACAGGTACTTTTCTTTAATGGAAAATTCCTGGATGATTATAAAAAAGTTATTCTGCACTTGATATCGAAAGGTGACTGCTTATATGTTTAACCCAACCTCTATTAATCTGTGGCCAAAGGACATCCTTGCTCTTTATGTGAAACATAGCCTCAATGGCGATAACATGCACATATATGTTAGATGGCTATAAATATGTTTCTCATTACAACGAGTGGCAACAAATTTCTGGCAGACAAGCTGATTATCTCGCAGCAAGAGTTGCTGCTAGTCATCATCCCAATCAAGATATAATATCTTATGGAGGAAGAATGGAGGCAGATCCGCGCAGTTTACCATTGCTTAGTGCGTCATCATATAGTGGGCAACACACAACATCGATTTTAGGGGCTGCTCCTCGGAGAAATGAGGATGATCTCCTCTATGCACAAAGATCTCCAAATCCAGGTTATGGGGTGAGCTTGCCTCCTGGGAGGGACTACGCAACTGGAAAAGGGCTTCTTCTCACGTCTCTTGAGTCGGATTATCCTCTTAGTTTATCGGCACGTGGCGGTCACTCCAGAATTGACGATCACAAAGATGACAAGGCTGGATATCTCAGGGAATTTGAACTAAGGGAGGAGGAACGCCGGCGCGAACATCTGCACAGAGAGAAAGACAGAGAAAAGGATAGGCTTCGGGAGCGGGAACGTGAACGAGAAAGGGAACGAGAACGTGAAAGGGAACGAGAAAGAGAACGTGAAAGAGACCGCATTTTGGAGCGGCGGGAGAAGGAAAGGGATCGGGAGCGGGAGCGTAATCGTGCATTTGAAGCTAAGCGTGAGCGCTCCCCAATACGACTCATGAGGGACCGCCGTGGCCCATCTTTGACGAGGGAAGGAAGATCTTTACGACGGGAGTCTCCGCGTGTTGAAGCTACGCATAGGTGGATGTTCATATTTAATGTAGTTCTGAATATGTATAGCTGCTTGTATACCCTGCAGCCTTCGTAACTAACCCGGTGTTCTGTCATGCTGAAGGCGCCATTCACCTGTTAAGGAGAAGAGGAGAGATTATCTCTGCAAGGTAAAAACAACAATACAAGAGTTAAAATCATTGAATGGTATCAAGAGCTTTTTCCTTCTACAGAGGTTTGCTGTTTCTGACATGGAGCAGGACTTTCACTGATATTCATTTCCATTTATTCCCTTCTAGCTGAGCTTCAGTTTTCTATATACATCTAGTCCGACACTTACTCTCTTTCACGTATCAATTTCGTGAACCTTTTATTCTTCTACTGTTTTCCAGATTCATCCTTCATTCTCATATCATGTTTCCCTTCTGAGTGTTAACTACCCAACATTCCTTTTCTTGTATCCATGCTAATCTGAATCTCTTGCTTCTCAAGAGATCTTCCCGTCTCTCCAAGATACATTATATATTAAACGTCCATTTATTCTGATTGTTGCTTTCATTTCTTGCTTTGGGAATTTTGAGCTTGAATCCTGAGATTTTTGTGCTTGCTTGTCCTAATCTGATGTTTGTGGTTCACAAGTACACCACTTATAGAAGTTCTAAGTTATAGAACCTAAGAAAGCGATTTAGCTGTCGGAAAGTTCAAACACAGCTCTTCAAAGACGTCACGTCCATTCAAGACTGTAATTCACAATCACGCCAGGGTTTCACTTCTCTACAAGAAAAGTAGAGGAAGAGAAATTCTAATATATACTTCATTCGTCCTTGTAATGATTGATGTGTACTTTCAGGTTAGCCCAGCCAGTTTTGTAGACGTGGAGAGGGATTATATGTCGATGGATAGGCGATATCCCAGGCTCTATATATCTCCAGAATGTTCCAAGGTAATCTTGTAAAATGATTTTGTTAACACTGATTAAGTGCAAAGATTGAGTTTTTATTTGACTTTCGCGATTATGGTAGGTTATTGTTAACTGGCCAAAGGAGAATCTCAAACTTTCCTTCCACACTCCTGTCAGGTATCTCTTCAAAGCTATTTTGTTTAGATAGCTTTATGGGCAATTTTGATACGTATCTTGGATGTGTTCATAGCTTTACAATTATCTAGTCCTTTCACCTTTTCTAAATTAGAAGTGATGCACCTCATCAGTTATATGTATGTGTTTAATCGTTTTTCCAGAACACATTGTAAATTGGATCATACTGTTTCTGCTAACATGCGATTTCACTTGCGCTTTCCCCCCATACAAACTCAAAGATTTGAATATGCGATTTCACTTGTGCTTTCTCCGTTATAAACTCTTACGTGCTAAAAGATTTGAATATCTCATTTCGTCATTTAATAGAAAGGAATAAATGTTCATTTATCTACCATCTTGTTGAATGGAACAGTTTTGAGCATGATTTCATTGAAGATAGTACATCACAGTCGAAAGAACTATCAAGCACGGTATTGGCTGAAGAATCAGTGAAATCAGGCCATGGAAATACAGTGTGGAATGCAAAGGTGGAAGTCTATAAACCCCTATTTTTTATTATACATCAATCATTTGCATAAGTTGTTTAGTTGGAGATGGCATCCTGGTGTGTCTACTAAAACTGTAATATAGTTTCTACGGTTATGGTATTTGTTAATTAGAATCTGCTGATATGTCAATTAACTGATCATAATAGGTTATAGCTGCTTTTTTATTATTAATCTTGGTAGTAAAATGTGTGTATTTTGTTGTTGACTTGTCGGTGGAAATTATATATATCGTTGATGAAATGAGTGAGTAGAACAAAGAGCAAACAGTGATGTGTTTTGTTAGGAATTAAGATAATGATTTACTTTCCCCTGGAAATTTAATCTCATATTTGTAGGCATCATATGAATTTTAAATGTAGCCATCATGTTATCAAAGGCGTATGAACGATTATCGAGAGCTGATAATCTGCAGTAATTATGGGAAATAGGAAGTATATTGGATCTGCTATTGTAAACTATATCAAATTTGTGGTGCTTGAATGATGTATGTTTCTTCCTCTGGTTCAGATGATATTGATGAGCGGACTTAGCAAGAATGCCCTAGAGGAGCTCTCTTCTGATAGAAGTTCTGATGATCGGCTACCACATATTTGCAATATTCTCAGGTTTGCTATTTTGAGAAAGGACCATTATTTTATGGCAATCGGTGGTCAGTGGGATCCAATGGATGGCTGCGATCCATCAGTTGATGACTCATCCTTAATTCAAACCGCCCTAAGGTATGTGATGGCCACTATTCTTTTGATTTGTATATATACAAGTGCCAATTGTCTTTACTAAACTGCATGATGTTTTCTATGCAGACATGCGAAAGATGTATCTCAACTTGATTTGCAGAACTGCTCTAATTGGAATCGCTTTCTTGAGGTATCATGTCAGCTTAATGTCTATTACCGGTTTGCAGACATTTAGGGACACTGGAAGTAATATTTTACACTTGACTGCAGATACACTACGATAGAGTTGGCAAAGATGGGCTGTATAGCCATAAAGAGGTCAGTGTCCTGTTCCTTCCGGATTTATCGGAATGCCTCCCCTCATTGGATAAATGGCGAGATCAGTGGGTTGCTCACAAGAAGGCTGTTGCTGAGAGAGAGCGCCTGCGTTCTCTCAAGAAAGAGGTATTTATGCCGCAATTTACTCTTTTTTGTTCTCAAATTTAAATGTTATCTACAGACATCTAATCCATGGATAGACACAGAGAAGATTATAATAACTATGGAAAAGTACAGAGCCCAACTATACACCTTTTCCACTTAGCTACACTACACCTAACTAAGATTTGAGTAATTCAGATACACCCAAGTTTCATAAATTCCCACCTGTTAAGTTTTTGGATGGGAAATGTTAAATTTGAAATTGAAAAGATAAAAATGCCCTTGGCTAAAAATCTAATTTTAAAATATAAAATTAGATTTTTAGGTCTGAAAATTAGATTTTTAGTCAAAGGGCATTTTAACGGTATTTTCAAGAAAAAAGTTGAGTGTATCCGAATAACCCAAATCTTAGTTAGGTGTAGCTAAGTGGAAAAGGTGTATAGTTGGGTGTATTTACTTGTACTTTTCCCTAAAAACTAATAAACGGGAACCTGCATAATCAATAGACATCATATAAATTATGTAGAATGTTGAGGTTAGGTTGCCGCAGAAGTGTTATTGTATTTTCTTTTGCACCTTCTTAGCAATACAATATAGTATCATGTGTTAATATAGTGTTTATTGATTCAGAGATCCGGAGAGAAGAAGGAAGGGCCAAAAGGTAAAATGAAGATGCGAGCTTGTTCTAGTAACTAGTTTTACGATGATTGTGTTACACGATTGTGTTACACGTGTTCTTTGTTGACATTATCATTGTCTTCATCTTCTAGATAAGGAAATGGATTCCTCAAGGAGTGCTAAGAAGGTCGAGAAATCAGAGCAGGCGAAAGAGTCTGCTTCATCTGGACAGGAAGTAAATGCTAAGAAAAAGGAAAAAGACGGGGCTGATGACGTGAAAGAAAAAGCAACTGAACAAAATGGCGGCGGAAATGACCAGATTCCAGACAAGAAAGATGAGGGATTAACTGGCAAGGGAGACAAGAAAGACGAGGTAGAGGAACAAGTCGACAACAATGCTGATGCTCCAACAGTTAGCAATGCAAAGCCTGTGAAGAAAAAGATTGTGAGGAAAATCATCAAAAAGTTCATAGATAAGACGGCCGGTGCTAAGAGTGCCGCTGCCAGCAAACAAACTGAAAAGCCTGACGAGAAAGACATTGGAGAGAAAAACGCAAAACCAGAGGTGACAGGTCAACAAGATGAACCTTCTGCCGATCCCGCCGCTGTTAAAACATTTACCAGAAAAAAAGTTACAAAAAAGGTTCCGGTGGTCAAAGCTGATCAGAGTGACGGTAAAGGCACACAACCCGAGGTTAAGACTGAGGAGATGGATTGCTCCGATGACAAACTAAAAGGACAATCAGATCCTAGCAGTGCTGCTGTGGTGCAAAATAGTGGTGTGAAAACAGCTATAAAGAAGAAAATAATTAAGAAGGTAATTAAAAGAAAGGTCTCTGGTGTCGGAGCCAATAAAGGACCGGCTGATGCTAAAAAAGACGTTGAGAAGGATATTAAAGCGGAAGTTCAGGCTGTAAATGAAGATATGCCGAAGCAAATTGCAGATACAGAAAAACCAGTGGTTGAGGCGAACAGCGCCGAAAAGAAAGTGAGTCCTAAGTTAACATCAGAAGCACCAACTATTGTGAAGAAAGAGAGTATCGCTAGTTTGAGTAAAACAGAAACCAAAGTTGACAAGGATGGTAAGAAGAATGAGAAGGTAGATGACGAGAAGAGTGGCTCCAAGGCTAAAGTAGAGGTGGAGTCGTCTAACAAGAAAAAAACACCTCAGAAAAATAATGACAAGGGAAACACTAAGGATGAGAAAGGAAAAAAGGCCATTGATGTGAAGAATGAGAGTAGGAGCAAAGTAGACAAAGAGAAAGAGAGAGAAAAAAGAAAGACGGAAGAACCTCCACGACACCCTGGATTTATCATACAGGCAAACAGCAAAGATTCTACAGTAAGTTATTTTAATAACTGAAATTGTATATCATATACTAGATTTAGAAGTTGTTTTTGTCACTTCACTCTTTTTATACTTAATGTCTTGTCTGTGTTCTGTAGCTGCGTTCATCGTCACTTTCATTAGATGCGCTCTTAGGTTATACTGACGAAGACCTTGAAGAATCAACATTTGAGGTTTTTATCCTCCTTAATCTATTCCTTTTTTTCTGTATTTATTTTGACCCTACTAGGCTGCTGTTTATCGTCTAGTCACTCAATGGTATTTTGACATTATTGCAGATTTCATTGTTTGCCGAAACACTGTATGAAATGCTGCAGTATCAAATGGGTTGTCGGCTTTTCACCTTTCTCCAGGTTAGTTTTTCTGTTATTCTGTTAAGGAAAAATTGCAAAAAAGTGCCATATTATATGACACTTTTGCAAAAGGGTGATGTGTTGTTTGTTAATGGCAAAAAGGCACCGATTTGATTGCATTTTTTGCAAAATGTGTGTTTTTAATTTATAAAAATAACGAAATTATCCTGGAAATTAAGAATTTTATAACAATTTAAAATAATAATTCACTTAAAAATAGTATAATTACAAAGTTAAATTACAAAATTTGGTCATACAAGTTTTAGTTAAAATATAAACACAACTTTTAAAAAATATTTTTTATTTTCAGGGTAATTCTCATTTTTATAAAACTACACATTTTGTGAAAAAATGTAAACACAACACCTTTTTGCCATCAACAAACAACACGACACCCTTTTGCAAAAGTGTCATATAATATAGGACACCTTTTTGCAGTTATCCCTATTGTTAATCTACATCTATTTGTGTTTGTTGTTAAATTACTAATACATGCTTTCCTGTGTCTTGTGTTTAGAAATTGCGCACAAAGTTTGTGAAAAAAAGAAATCAACGTAAGAGACCAAGAGAATTGCCCAAAGTTGGAGATGACAAGAAATCCTCGACAAAGCGTGTGAAGACTGGCACTCTCCCTCCTCCGAAATTGAAGTCCACTAATTCTGAACCATCAGGTGCAGCCGAACCAGACGACCAAAAGATGAAAGAAAGTGCAGATACTTCCACCGAACCTGCAGACAAGGCAAAACCAGAAAATGAAACACATGATGACGGCGAACCAGAGGAGGATCTTGATGAAGAGATGAAACCAAGTGCTGATACTTCTGTTGATCATTCTGACAAGGCAAACCCTGAAAATGAAACAGATGGTGATGAAGAACCCGAGGAGGATCCTGAAGAAGATGAAGAAATGGAGGAGACAGCTGCTCCAGATAAGTCATCTAATGATGTAAGTATTATACCTTTTTGTTTCCTTTTTCAGTAGTCATTTCACAGATAATATTGGTTTAGGGAAAATTGTAAAGAGGGTGATGTGTACTTTGTTTATAGCCAAAACGAGCTCTGAACTTTGATTTTGTGTGCAAAATGCGTGTATTTGTACAAAAATGATGAAATTGCCCTTAACATTAAGAATTATTTTTTTTAAAAATAAAAAAAAAAATTTTAAAAAGTTATTTCTAAAAATACATTCTAACTAAAATTTCTAAAATTTAATTATTTTTAAGTTAAATTATTTTATAAAGATTCTTAATTTTAGGGGCAATTTCATCATTTTTGTACAAATACATACATTTTGTACAGAAAATCAAAGTTCACAGCACTTGTTTACAATTAACAAAGTACACAACACCCTCTTGCAAAAGTTTGATAGTATACTGCATGTTTTTGCTATTTTCCTTATTGTTCTAGTTCATAAACTGTTACAAAGTTCCATTTCATGACTCTTTTGATTGCTGAAACTATAAGATTACCAGTAGATTGTGCGTGGCTTATCCGTAGCAGTTTGTGTATTGGCCATATCCTATTTACTTCTTCCTGATTTTTGCGTCTGGTTTTGCACCTTAATTTATTTTGCAAAGGACGAGACTAAAGAAGGAAAGACAAATGCAGAGGCCGGGACCAAAAAGAAGGATCAATTAGAGGAATCTATTGAAGAGAAAACTGATGTGAAAGTTAAAGAAACAAAGACCAGTTCTGATGTTAATACAGAGAATGAAACAAGCAAAGCAAATGTGGATACGAAGAAGAAAGAAACAGCTCCGAAGGAGGTTGCTGTTGACAAGGAATTACTGCAGGTACAGTCCATGACCGTGTTATTATCTTGTTCCGTTACATTCCGGATTCCTCTTCATCATTTTGTAACAAATTATCACACTCGTCTGGAACAGGCTTTTAGGTTTTTTGATCGGAACCAAGTTGGCTACATTAGGGTAAATTCACCAAAACCTTACCGAATCTTTCGATATTCTTATATTCACAGTTGTATAATGCAAAATGTGGTATTTGTTTCTTATATTCACACAGGTTGAAGATATGAGGTTGATTATTCATAACTTGGGGAAATTCCTCTCTCACAGAGATGTCAAAGTCAGTACTCCTTTTTTTTCTTTGGAAAATGGCAAAAAACCTGCTCTATCACAATTTTGCAAGAGGATTCGTTAATGACAAGAATTATTTTTAAAAAAAGTTTCTGAAAATATCTTTAACTAAAATTTGCAATTAAATTTTTTTGTGATTTTTTTTATAGAAATCTTAATTCTTGATTTCATGGGCAATTTCGTTATTTTTGTACAAGTACTCACATTTTGCACTAAAAATGAAAGTTTAGTATCTAGTAGGTTTTTGCCATTTTTCTTTTTTTGTAGAACCCAATTTTGATATATATATATATATATTTCTTTTCAATACACTAACCAATAATTTATGTGCAATAATAGGAACTTGTGCAAAGTGCATTGCTAGAGAGCAACACTGGAAGGGATGATCAGATTCTTTACAACAAGCTGCTGAGATTGAGTTTATGAGGTTTTCTAATATTTTCTTTTGGAGTGAAGAATCAATCTTTGTATTAACATCCCAACTTGGGCATTAAGTGTTAAATCTTCATTTGTCATTGATGCCTTAGAAACAGTCATTCTGATCTGAATAACAATCATTAGGTTATGGCTCAAGTTCAGAATGAAATACATGCATTTCCTGGTTTGTTCATTGTCCCTAAATTGTAAGGGGTAGTCAAATAAAGTCTTGTATGTCTTTTTGGGCTGTGAATAGAGTTGTAAACGAACTTGAGCTCTATTAGGTTTGTTTTAATTCTCAGCACAAATATTTATTAAATACTGCTACGATTGGTTCACAAGCCTATCAAGCCATTAAAAGAAGGTTCGAGTTTGGACTCGACGGAGACTTGGTTATTATTGAGCTCGAGCAGTTCGTTAAAAACTCGACTTGTTTGCAGCCCTAGTTGTGAGGGGCGGATTCAATGGTTTCGTCGGATTGGGATATTGGATTTTTGATAGGGACGACTGAAAACTCGAATTCGACGAATACCTCGGAGCAGGAAAACCTGAAGGAAAAAAATATAGATACGGGTCGGATTCAAATATTTGAGCTGAGCGCAAGGCCACCTATCCCCGAACCGACCTGCACCTTATACGATTGTACGACCTGTTCTCAAGCATTGCTTGTGCAGATCTCTCTACTAACATTGAGATGATCCAAATAAACTCATAGTTTCAGCATTTCTTGAAAACGGGTTATCTGAACTATGCACGCCAAGTATTCGAGGAAATGCCCCACAGACTCGAGGTCACGCGGACCCTCATGATTTCTGGTTATGTCAATGCCTCGTGTTCGCGCGAGGCATTGGCTTTGTTCTCCTGTATGTGGGTCGAGCCAGGACTTCGCATCGACCCTTTTGTTCTCATCCTCGCTCTAAAAGCCTGTCGAAGCTATTGATCTGTTTGAAGCTCACATCAGAGGTTGATTTTTTGTTGTTGTGTTCTTAGAGATTTTGAGCTTTGAAATTATACTGTTGGATCATGAAGATCTAATGCAGTGTTAGTTTGTGATTTTGGGCTTTACAATTTACATCATCACATTGGTGTCACATGCATCAAGACAAAGATCAAAACATAGGAAATTGGATAGCACAATATTATTTTTCATTTACCTAGTTAGAAATGCACCAATTTGCAAAAGAACCAAAACCCATAAATAATAAACCTCAGTCGTCGTCGTAACTTAAACTCTCTCTGTCTGACCGTTCAGATAAAGACAAAAACTCAGTCATTTGATTGACTTGATTCTTAGAGTCTTTTCTTGCATCTTTCTTTTCAACTTTTGGAGACTACTCCTCTTTGTCATCATCTTCATCGTAGTTGAACGGTAAGGGCACTGATTTGAATGCTCTATACTTGCCCACATTATTCAAATGCTCATTCTCGATCCTATAAAGATAACCACAGATAAGATGCGAGGATCAGAACCAGTGACCTACTCTCGAAAATATCAGTTCAGGTCGTTATATTACCTGAAAAAGTTCCACACTCCACGACGAATGATCTCAAGGCTCGCGACGATGGTGGTCGTGGTCTGACCATGCAACGAGCCTATGTTGAAGTTTAACACGGTCTGCAACCACGCGAACCGCAGAAACACATTCGAAACCTGCAAAGACCACAACACTGTTAAAAATCATACTGATAGACGAAAACCACGAAATGCTCATGATTCACGTCTTTTCAACACAAGACTCTATCGTATCGGGTACGGATTCACCTATATCCTGCCCAGTTTCCAAACCGTACCCGTACCCTATAAAAAACAAATTATATAATTATTTTTTAACAAAAAGCATTAAAACAATTTTCAATTAATACATTTATGTATATAATTATATATTACACGTTATATATAATATACATAAAACAATCACATATGCATTTTTGATAGCTTTCGGGTAAACTTCATACCCAACCGGTCTTGAACGGGTTAGGCACCCGCTCACTCTGAGCGAGTTCTTTTCCAGGTCAAGTACCCGTTTAAAAGCTTCGAATACGAGTGCATGTTTGGTCAAACCCGACCCGTTACCATCCCACCACTAGACTCCTAACACTAACACTGCCTAAACCCTAAACTCTAAACCCTAAATCATACTGATAGGCGAAAACCCCAAGATACTCACGATTCACACCTTCCCAACACAAAGACTCTTATATATAATGTGTTCCGTTCATGTGTCTTCTTACCATGGCAACGTAGTACACCTTCTTGTGAGGCACGAGGAGCTTGTCCCTCAGCATCCAGTTCTTCGACCGCCTGTCCAGCACCCCCCAGTCATGGATAAAGTCCCACCAGGTGCAGTAAACCGCCGCCGCCCCCGACACCACCCCCGACAGCACCCTCAGCGCCACCGAGCCCTTGTTGTCCCCGTAGGCCGTGCGCAGGACAACGGCCACGATGGTCAGGAAGTACTTGAGCCCGTTCCAGCCCTGCTCGCGGTTCTTCTCCTCGTAGAGGCGCCTGACGCACTGCAGGAACCTGGCATCGAGATGGACAGCTTTGTAATTCTTTATTAACGATTCATCCCTGTATAACCAAATATCTTGATGGACAGTTTTGTAATTCTTTATTAATGATTCATCCCTATATAAACAGATATCTTGATGGACAGTTTTGTAATTCTTTATTAACGATTCATCCCTGTATAAACAAGCGATAATATCCTGAAATATCTCAACCATTAAGGTCGAGATGTATGAGGAAGACTCGATCAAATATGAAATATTGTTGTTATGACCTGGCCCAGTAGGGGATGACGGCGACGATGAAGTTGAAGGTGTTGTAGACGGCGTGGGACTTGCAGTGGGCGGTGCGGTGCTTGTAGTCGCCCCAGCCGTAGTAGCAGACGTAGAACTCGAGGCTGCGGAAGGCCTGCACCTGGGAGGTGAGCTGGTCGCCCAGGAAGAAGTCGGGGAGGGTCACCTTGAAGAGGGGCGCCGCGACGCAGTGGTAGAGGGAGGTCAGGAAGAAGTAGCGGCTCGACTTGTACAGGATGTTCAAGGGCAGGAACAGGACCACGAATATGAACTGCACATGAAGAATTCAGATATCTAAGTGTACTCACCTGAAAAACAGCAATATCTAATTGCAGCCACCTGGAATTATCCCTTGATTATACATCAAGATTAATGGGTTCAATCAAGATCATGAATATGCAATGCAGAAAGATCGAGAAACCGAAGAGATCATAAACAGAACGATCAGGATTCGATCGGAGGGTTTAAGATCATGAATATGCACTGCACAAAGGAAGAATGAAAGATCTGAGTGATTGTGTTAAGTCATGTATGGAGATTAATGGGTTCAGTTCGAGATCATGAATATGAATTCTGCAGAGAGATTGAGAAATTGAAGAGATCATAAAGAGAAGGATCGAGATTCGGTTGATGGGTTTTCAAGATCGTGGATATGCACGGCGGAGAGATCAAGAAAACAAAGAGATCGTAAACAGAACGATCAAGATTCAGGAAATGGGTGTCTCAAGATCATGGATGTGCACTGCAGAAAGTTCAATAAAACCGAAGAGATCTTAAACAGAACGATCAAGATTCGGTCAATGGGTTCAAGATCATAAACAAAACGATCAAGATTTGGCTAATGGGTTAAGATCATGGATATGCACAGCGAAACGATCAAGAAACCGAAGAGATCACAATCAGAGCGATCAAGATTCGGTCAGTGGGCTCAACATCATGAATATGCACTGTAGAAAGATCCAGAGACCAAAGAGATAAAAACATTGTGTTCAGATCATGAATATGCACAACATAGAGATCAAGAAACCGAAGAAGTCATAAACAGAACGATCAACATTCAGTCAATAGGTTTCTCAAGATCATCAATATGCACTGCAGAAAGATCAAGAAGCCGAAGAAACAAAAAAAAACAGAAGGATCAAGAAACCGAAGAAATCATCAAGAAACTGAAGATAAAAACATAATGATCAAGATTTGGTAAATGGGCTCAAGATCCTGAGTATGCACCGCAGAAAGATCAAGAAACCAGATAGATCATAAACAGAACGATCAAGATTCAGCCAATGTGTTCAAGATCATAAATATGCAATGCAGAAAGATCAAGAAACCAAAGAGAACGATCAAGATTCGGTCAATGGGTTCAAGATCATAAACAGAACGATCAAGATACGGTCAGTGGGCTCGAGATCAACGGTCAAGATTAGGTTAAAGGGTTCGGGTTCGAAGGACTCACCACGACCAAGTTGAGAGGGACGAGCTCGGTGAAGGCCTTGTAGTCTTTGGTCTTAGTGTCCATCTCCATATCCAAATTCGATAGCACACTGCACAGAGCCAACACAGCAATCCCAAACGCCACCATCAAAACTTGTCTGTACCCCAACTCAGTTCCTTGCTTGAATCCGAATATGAACGCATAGTTCACTCTATAACGCCGCCAAAAGTATATGTCTATCGCGTAGAGGACCAAGTGCAGGACTATGAACCCGAACAAACTGTAGCAACAGAACAATGAGCTTTAGGCAACGCTAGGCGCTAATCAGGAGAGGGCCTTTTGTAGAATAATCGAGAATTAGTCAGAGATTAATCGAAAAATAAATCAGATTAAATGATTAATTTGATCAGATAAGCCGGAGAATTTTGCTAAACCTTACCTGTAGAGCGGGAACATTGTGTTCATGTATTGGTCTTTCTTTTCGTGTTCCATGATCTTTCGAGCTCGGATGAGCAAAATGAGGGCTATGCATAGGGCTGACGTGCAACCGGCAAAGAAACCTGTAAGAAACATAACTCGATCATAAGCTCAAGCTGATAGGTAGAAGACTGCAACCCTTTTCGAGAGAAGACAGATATGCGGAGGTGTGAACCTTCGACGTCACACGCATGACATATCGAGGTTCACATCGTTATATGTGAACACTTTATATGTAAGTCGATCTGAGGTTTACTTACATGAGACTTTTCACATATACGCGAAAACAGCGTTCTAAAGACATTAGGCGCTAGTCAGGAAGATATCATCCTCGAGAACTAATCGAATTGACTGAACTCCTTGTAAATTATATCAGTTAATTAATCAGACCAGTCGGGAATTTTTAAAAGACCACGTGATGCGTCAAGGCTGTATATGTTTAGTTAGACGTAGAGGGTTTTTTAAGACCTAGTCGGGAATTAATCAGAAATTAACGAACAAATCGAAGAATGGATGACATAGATTGAGAATTGCATACCCATTGAAAACGTTGTTCTGTGCCTTTCTCTCTTAGCTTTTGGTCTCAACACATTCATTCCCTTCGTCCGATTCGAGTTCGAAAAGTGTTTAATAAAAGTAGCTTCGACTCTCTCCATGAGCTTCGTCACCTCCTCGGAGCTTCCCAGGTAAGAACTATCCACCATTCTCATATACTGCCTCGAAGCCGTTCTTGAAGTAACCTGCGACAAACCCAAATCAAGAATCGATCACAAAACTCCAAAACCGGCAGATTCATCAACAAAATCGAAATGGGTGTCCGAAAAAGCACAAACTTTATCGTATTTCTTCATGATCTTGGAGAAGGCCAAGGTGTTCAAGAAGCTGAAGTTCTTGAGGAGCCGGAGCTTCTGGTAGAACTCGACGAAGGCTCTGGTGAGCTGGTCCTCGACCTTCCTGAGGTTGTCCCTGGTGAAGTTGAGCTCGGTGTGCCTCGGGACCTTGAGGACCTTCTTGATGGTGGATCTCGGCGTCTCGAGGTGGTTGTGCATCTTCACGTTGCCGAGGACCTCCATCGGGGCGATTCTTGTGGGCACGATGTTCATGGCCGGCTTCGGCATCGGAGGTTTTTGTCTGTGGACGGTTTCTTGATCTTGATCTTGTTCTTGGATTGAGTCTTCTTCTCCCTCGTGCATGCTCGGGCCTTCTTCGATTATGTCCATCTGGATTTTTCCTGTGAAAATCCACGAGGAAAATCAGGGATGACAAAAATTTCTAAATTCAACGAGTATAGTATAGTGTATCTGATCGGGGCGGGATTGGAAAAAAAACCCTCCCCGAACTCGACGCGTTGTTGTCCTCGAGACAACGGGTGTGTTCGGTCGGGATTTGTGATCTCGTCCATGTCAAGCTGAATCAGAGATATTGAATTTCTGTCGAGTTCGAGAGTATTTAGTTATTTAGGAAAAGTGACGATAGATATAAGTCTTACTATATACAGTCCCATCCACATCAAAGTCGAGAAATTTTATCTCTGTACGATCATTATTAGTAAATTTTATGATCCCGATCTTATCACGTCAGATAAGAGATAATGGGTTCCATTTAGATTTAAAGATTTCTCTCGTCGCTGTCCCTAATCAAATTACCTCAAACCCGACCAATTCCCAGTATCCCTTATCCAACTGAACAAAACATAATCACGAAACCTAAGTTTATAAATATTTTGCCTCTCTGTAAGGTTGACGATCAAGTAAATGATATAATTTCTGAACCTGTCCAATCAGATTGGAAATACCAAATGACATTCAGATCCAGTAAATTTTGTCGCTCGATCCCAGTTAAAATATCTCGAACCCGAACGAAACCCAGTACTCAAAATTCAATCTAAATAGGGGCGGGACCAAAGATAGCCCGTCCTCGTCGAATTCACGACCTCCAGCCCCGCCCCATAAGATACAAAAACATCGGGTCTCTGTCAGACTCAAGAGATTTTTTTTCCGCCCCCACCCCCAGTCAGAATACCTTAAACCCTACCCAAAAAAAACCCAACACACCGATCCGACCCGAACGAAACATTATACCCAAAACCTGACCCGAACTCACCTCGGGCCGGGCCGGGTTCAAAACAGAGCAAAAACAGGGGAAAAACAGAGCATCCAAATTCAGAAACTCACTGCTCGCCGACAGCCGCGTGCTGGCGGACCTCCGGGCGCCAAGCGGCGTGGAGGCCGCCACCGCGGCGGCCGACACCGCCACGTCCGAGGCCAGCCGCGTCATCTCCGCCGTCCTGTCGAAAACCCCCGGCGGGCTCTCGACCTTGATCCGGAAAGCGATCAGGGCGTCCATCTGCTTGTCGAGCATCTCAGCCTCCTTCACCACCTCCCCGACCTTCGATCTATAAAACCTCTCCACCTTGTTGAACTCGTCGTCGAGCCGCCGGAAGTACACCAGCTCGTACTCCCCGCCCTCCTCCGCCGCCGCCAGGAACGTCGTCTCCGCCGCCCCGCCGCCGCCGGAGGAGCTCACCAGGATCGCCTGCGACTCCACGTCCGGCGACCCCGGCTCGGCCCTCCGCTGCGTCAGCCCGCTGAACGCCCGGTACAGCGACACCTTCCGCTTCAGCCCGCCGGCGGCTGCAGCGGCGGCGGCGCCGCCGGCGGGTGGCCGGAGCTTGCGGCGGTCGATCTCCTTGACGAGGGTCTTGAGGAAGCCGTAGTCCACGTAGGCTTCTTGCCACTCCGGGACCATCTGAGACGCGAACTCCTTACCGAACTTCATGGTGATTATTCAAGAAACAGAGCAAACCCAGATTCAAGATCAAGAAGATCGATCTGGGTCGGTTTTGAGATTTGGGTTATGATAAATAAGTGAGTTGGGTCAACTTAAGAAGCTCGAAGCTCAGCGATGATGGGATCGAGGAACATTTTTTTGGGGTTTTAATTAATATTCACAGTAAAATAAACAGAGGAAGAGACAGTTCTTGAATCAGTAGCTGAAGGAGGAGGAGGGAGGAGGTAATTTTGTAGAGATGGGAGGGCATTTTGGTCATTTTTAACGTGAACTGAGAAATTGCAAATTTTTATAGTGATAATAAATTGTAGAATCTTTTGTTACTTTAAATATTATTTTTGATGGAGCATGACTCAACATTATTTTAATTAATTTAAACAGAAAATTATATACATTTTTCTTTGATTGGGTGTTCTTTTTATTTTATATTTATGAAAATTTATCGATATCTAATTCGTGTATTATGTATTAATTCATAATATTATTAAAATTCGGGTCAGTTTATGTCAAAAAAAACATTAAACTCATCATTTATACCTAATTTTTTGTATTTATATCTATAAAAATTATCTTTAGATAATTATGGGTAAAATATTAGTTTTTGAAAATCAGTCAATATCTAACTATTACATGAACAATATATATATATATATAAAAGATGATGAAGTTAAATAATTAATCAAATATAATGATAGATGCATGTTACTTTTTCTATTACCAATGCTCATATCCTTAAAAGGACTGTCATTATCATGAAACTATATTTACATGTTCAGAATCTAAATTCTTGAATTATCCTAATTTATCTTTGTAATAATTAAATAAACACTTGTTTTGAACAAAAATAATATATAAATAAAAGACACGTGCATGTAATAAAATACAGCATGAGGTTTAGTGGGTGCATAGTGATAGTGATGAGTCACTCTTTGTTCTCATCTTCTTGATTTGATCTATGCTCTTAAAATATTTTTATTTTTATTTTCTACATCTCTTCCACGTTAAATATTTAATATTAAAAAGTAACAGAGTTTACTTATGTTTTGTTAGGCCACACCCTTGTCTTTATTATATTAAATTTTAAAAAGTAAAAATAAAAAAATATTGCATTTGTTCGAATAAGTCATTAAATACCAACAATAAAGGACAACAATAATGGTGCTCACCTGCTTCATCTAACTCATTAATTGAATATAGGGATAACGACACTTTATTACACCTAACTCAGTAATGGCTCTGTTTTTGTCTTCGCCGGCATCGGAAACAGAGCCACGGTCTCCGGCGACGGGTTTCGACGAGTCTCCGGTCAGTGGAGAGGACGACCGGAGAAGTCGGTCAGAGATCGGATTGAGGCCGGCGAAGCTTGAGCCACGGTTATGGAATTAACAACTAAAATCCTCACAATGGCATGGTTTTAAAAATTTGAAGTGTGGGCAAGGGCATTTTCGTCTTTTTACCTCAAATTTTAACAGAAATTCTAGTGGTCGGTGCTATCTGTCAATTTATAATATTTGAGTGTAGCTGACTGTCCGTTTTGAAATATGAGGTCTTTTGGGTATTGTTGGGTGTTGTTTCATGTCTTTTACCCTTAATTGAATATATATCTAATATTATTAAATGCGTTAGTTTAAAAAAAAATTCAAATTGAGCTTATTTATTGAGTATTTAATTTTTTTAGATTGATTATTACATTAACAAAGATTTTACACTCATCAATCACCTGTTTGGTGATATAAATTATAAAATGTACCCATTAATATACATGTCTTAATCTAATTGTTTTAGTATTTAAATATATAATCTTATTCTTGATGTGATTTTTAATTATTTTCTGATTTAGATAGTTGGACGAGTCATAATCAAAGACAATAGTCAGGCCTAAAATGCAGTGAAACTCTTTTTTATTCATTATTATATCAAAATAGTATTGTTTGTTTGAACATTTATTTATTTTCTATTGAATTAATTATAAACAAAGACCTCATTTTATCATGATTCATGAACTACATGATCTTAATATTTTCTTTCATGAAAAATATAATATTATTGGAATCCCTCCTCAAATTACGTGATAATAACAGTATTTAATTGAAATGATCCACCAATTATTTTTTGGATTTCGGAAAGATTGATTTATTAATTCATCCAAAATAATCGAAATTACCATTGCATAGCCTACACTAAATCGTCCATAAGGGAACAATGAATAATTTGAACTTTTACATTATTAATGGAGATATTTGAGTTTTGAATCTCGTTATAAATAAAGTTCGGCCTGATTTTCAGTCTAAATTAAGATAATATAGAACTTAACAAATACAAAACATATATCATGTTTGATTTGAATTTTTTTCTTCTAACTTTTGTATGTAAAATCTAGTCAGTGATTCTCCGAAACATAATTAATAAAATAAACGTATAACTCAGTCTTTTTTGTCATCGTCGTCCTCATCATAGTTAAAGGGAAGAGGCACGGACTTAAATGCCCTAAACTTGCCAACATTACTCAAATGTTCGTTCTCCAATCTGTTCAACCCGACTCAACTCAACATTATAAGTCACAAACATCGGATTACAAATCAAAATATATTTATAGCAAATTAAAATTACCTGAAAAATGTCCAAATGCCACGTCGAATGATCTCGAGACTCGCTACGATCGTTGTCAGGCCTTGTCTATGTATAGACACCTTCAGTTCCAAGATGTTTTGCAACCATGCAAACTTCAGCACCACGTTTAGTACCTAAATATAACAAAAACAAAGTTTTCATAAACAAGTTAATGGGTGATGATATATATATATATATATATTGGATATAATTATTTTCGAAAAATAGCAGAAAGGCAATGTTTACTATCATTTTTGTAAGAAAATGATGTGTACTTTGATGATGGCAAAAACATAAATTCACTTCATTTTCATCCCTAGTCGATATGTTTTTCACCCTTTTAATAATCAAAGATTCGGTGTCCCCGGAGAGGAGACAAAGAACACGAAATTCACCCATTATTATATCATGTATAAAGATAAAATACTCTTAAATATGACATGACTCGATATTCTCGATTTGGCTGGGTAAGAGACACAAATTCCTAAATCTGTCACACCCGTTACATTGTCATCCCAATAATTTTCACTCTATGAATCTTTTATTTTACATGCAGAGTCATCTCACGTAACGTGAATTCCCTCAATATGATTTTTACACGTAAAATCGTAACAAAAACTTAAGAACACATTTACCCATCATTACTATCAAAGAGACAAAATACTCTCAAACCTAACACCACCCTATATATTCCCAATCATCTGACGGGTACGTAAATAAGAGACACGAATCACTAAATCTATCTCACCCACCACATTATCACCCCCAACGATAATAGTCTTCACCCCATGAATCAAAGACTCGACATGTTATCTCACATGCAAATTAAGTCACGCATAACGTGAATTCTCTCAATCTGATTTTTCACGCACAGACCCCTTAACTAGCGAAATAACCTAGGAACATATTTTTGTGGTTTCTTACTATGGCACCGTAGTAAACGGAGGTGTGAGGGACGAGGAGCCTGTCTCTGAGCCACTTGTTCTTGGAGTTCCTGTTGAGGAGACCCCAGTCCTTGACGAGGTCCCAATAGGTCCCGTAAACGGGCGGCGGCGGCGGAGA
The DNA here is from genome assembly GCA_963920655.1 of Geranium rotundifolium. Classification (NCBI taxonomy): domain Eukaryota; kingdom Viridiplantae; phylum Streptophyta; class Magnoliopsida; order Geraniales; family Geraniaceae; genus Geranium; species Geranium rotundifolium. The sequence continues at coordinate 968,973 of OY987316.1, read as the reverse complement.
AGAAACCCGCGACGAGTTTAAGGTGCATGCCCTTGTCGCGGCTGTAGGCTGTCCTAGAACACACCGCAACTATTGTCAAGAAATATTTCAGCGCGTTCCACCCTTGCGTTTCGTCTCCCTCCTCCACTAGCCTCCTTATACACTAAAAAATATACAAAACAATCTCTGATCAGTTCTCGATTAAATTTTGGGATAACGACACTTTGTTATACTTAACTACAACGAAATGACGCTTTAATACCCTAATTATTATAAGAACTATTATGCGATTAATCGAAAATTATAAATGATTATTCAAACAAGTCGAAAATTTATAGAACATTGTTTGTGACGGAGTCATGATTTTATAGAAGATTAATGACGAATGAGACTTCTTCGTACTCGATCGATACCATTTAATTTGTTGTGGAGTGAGCTCAACAATTTTTTCAGGTCGGGGCTCGATCAGGGTTAGGGCAGGTAAAACCATCTCGAACCCAATACAAAAATCTTTCGACTAATTAATCTCCTGATTAGTCATTGATTAATCTTCTCCATTATCCGATTAATCTTTTAATTCGATTCGATTTGAATTTAATTTATCGTTGACTTAATTTTCGACTAATCTCTAAAAGACCCTATCCAACTGACCAGCGCCTAACATTTCTTACGAGACTGCTCTAACCCGCTCCGCTGCCATCTCCAGAGTCGGGCCAAATTGAATAATCAAGAAGTGCACGGCACGTACGTACCTGGAGGAGGCGGGACCAGTACGGGACGACGGCGACGATGAAGTAGAACATTATGAACACTTGATCGTCCGAACAATTGTCGTGCCTGTGCTTGTAATCCCCAAAACCGTAGTAACAAATGTAGAACTCGAGGCTCCGGAACGCCTGAACCTGGCTCGTCAGCTGATCCGCCAGCACGAAATCGGGCAGCCTCACCCTGTACAGGGGCGCCAGCAACGCCCGGAACAGACATCCGAGGAAGAAGAACCTGCTCGACCGGTATATGATGTCGAACGGGGAAAACAAGATCAAGAACACAACCTACACCATACACGAGAAAATCGAGAAAGAAATCGAACGTAAGCAGCAAAGCTGATAGGTGGAAGCTTCAAGATATCACGACGTAATGGGCTTTTGACCAGAACTAGTCATTTATAAGTATTTTAAGCTTTGCACGTGTACTCTGAGTCTTTAGCTCGAAACACGATGACACATATATGTGTTCATGAATATATACCCTATCCAACTAAAAAGTCAATCTGATAAACTCGGAAAGTATTTTATAAAGGGTAAATTGTCAAATGTTGTCTCAAACTTTCATTTTTGCAAAATATGGCTGTTAACTCGCATTTCTTTTGCAAAATATGGATATTTGTCGAAAACGATAAAGATACCCTCAATTTAAATTTTTTTGAAAAATAAAAAATAATATTTTTCAAGTCAAGTTCGTCGGTTTTTCTTTTACTCTAAACTCGTCTATATATGAAGTCTCACTAAAAAATACCAATGAAAGTGATTGTGACCATTTTTGTAAAAATGAAAGTTTACGACAACTTTTTTTTCAATTTACCCTTTTATGAACGGGTTTTTGGGGTCGGATCGAGTTCTTGAATCTTACTATGACAAAGATGAGAGGGAGGAGCTCGGTGACGGCCTTGTAGTCTTTGGTCTCCGGATCCATCTCCATGTCTAGGTTTCCAAGAACACAACCTAACGAACCAACCGCAAAAACGAAGCTCACGAGCAACACTTCTCCATATCCCAGCTCCGTTCCTTGCTTGAAACCCAATATAAATACGTAGTTCACTCTATACTTCCTCCAATAGTATATGTTCCCCGCGTACATCACCATGTGCAGCACGACGAATCCGAACAAACTGCAGAATATTATGTCTACACGTGAGTTCAAAGTAAAAGAGTACGAGCATAAATATTGTACCTAATAGACTAATATGTTGAGTGATCAACGTGAGGTACTCAATATATCTAAGGGTTCGGTTTTCGAAGTCCAGCTACAAAAATGTATAGGGCAAATGATAAAATCACTCTTAACTTTGATTTTCAGATACTTTTAAGTTTCATGGAAATTTCATTAGTTTCGCACAAATAAGCATATTTTGCACTAAATCAAATAAAAATTCAGAGCATTTTTTGTCGTCAACAATTATAAGACATCTTTTGTAAAAGTGTGATAGTATACCACAAAATTTTGCCATTTTTTGTATAATATGTTTGATAAAGTTCTTTGAGTGGACCGATGAAAACTGTAACTCGTCTTGTCTGACTGCGATTGTCAAAAGAATTATGATATATCACGACAATAAAAATGTTCATACCCGACTGACATTGGCTACAAACCAGTCGATATCCATATCTGACTAGATAACAGTCATGTATGGTCAATCGGGCTTCTCAGTCAGTAATGACCTTACCCGAGTACGAGTACATATTGCTCAAAGTCGGTAATTGGTGTTAGTCAAGTAGGATCTGACACACCCAACTAACCCAATTTGTAATAATTTTTAGAGTTGTATATATCAATAGTTCAGTCCATTTGAAAGTTCGAGCTGATAGGTGGAAGCTCAGATTGTTATGTAAGCTGGTATTCTAGTAACCTGTACAGAGGAAACAACGTTTCCATGTACTTGGACGTCCCGGGCTGATCCATGATGTTTCGTGCCCGGATCAAGAAGAAGATCACGATCACGAGGGCAGCGGCGAAACCCGCGAAGAACCCTAAATTAAACAAAGAAACATATCATCAACATCGAAAGGAAAAGAAAAAGATCGAGATTCAAGAAATGGAGAGAAGCTAGATCTTAGAATTTGTACCCACAGAAAATGAAACTCTGTGTCTCTCTTGCTTCTGAACCGGCCTCAGGCTTCTCATGCCTTTGCTCCGGTTCGAGTTCGCGAAGTGCTTCACGAACGCGTTCTCGACGCTCTCCATCAGCTTCGGGACCTGAATTGTACAATTAGTTTGTGATTTTGTGGCTTGAAGTGAAATTGTGGGTTTGTTTTTGTGGAAATTGTGAGTACAAACATTTTGTTCACCTCCTCGGAGCTTCCTAGGTTGGAGTTGTCGACCATCTTTATGTATGCACTTGCCGTGTTTCGGGAAGTGATCTGCATTCAAATCGTTAACAAATATGTTACGTTGACGATGTTAGAATCCGTAGTTCGATCGAAAGTCCCACATTGAAAGAGTACGAAGTAAAATAATGTTTGGACTAAACCGAACCTTCTGGTTCCTCAATTATTGGAACCATACCCAAAACTGTTACTTGAGGGTATGGTTCGATTCTGACCACAGTTTCTCATTTCAATTTTTGGTTATACCCGGTTGAAGTCGATTAGTTTGTTTATTTATTTTAGTTTACACTTGATTTATAAGTTGAATTAGACGAATTTGAGACTGGCGTGAATATATACAAGAAAAATAACATACAAAATTTGTGTGTGGGTGTGGGCAGTTGTCTGGTACACACGTGGGGACACGAACCGATTCGGTTCTTATCGATTATTTAGCGATTTTAAGTTCAGAGAACAAGAACTAAACCAAAATTAAATGATTATCTCAAACCCATAATTAAAAACGAATTATTAACTACGGTTCTCAAATTTTCAGTTTCTTGTCCGGTTTAATCAGTGATTCGAGACCGATTCCGAGTCCAAAATATCAACACATGTGGAAAAGCATAAGTTAGTCGAAGCTGGTGGGAACACGGTGTCCTAAAATTGAAAGACGAGAGCGATAATCACTAAACCCGCTCCATTGTCATGTCTAGCAATAAAATGTTGGCCAAAAGGTCAATATCTTATAAACGTGAGACACTAAATGGAGAGCGATAATCACTAAACCCGCCCCGTGCATGCACAAACTACGATATCATATTAAAATACCATTACGTTCGTATAGATTTACGATATTTTAGACGCGAGACGCTGACATGATCGAAATTGAAACTTTACCTTATCGTGCTTCTTCATGATTTTCGAAAATGCCTCGGTGTTCAAGAAGCTATAGTTTCGGAGGAGACGAAGCTTGTGATAGAACTCGACGAAGGCTCTCTTGAGCTTGTCCTCGACCATCTTGAGGTTCTCGTGAGTGAAGCTCAGCTCGGTGTTTTTGGGGAGTTTGAGGATACCTTTAATGGTGGACCTCGGAGTCTCCGGATCGTTGTGAAATCTTACGTTGTTGAGCACCTCCAACGGCGGAGGCATCGGAACTCCGAGCTTGTCCCTGCCGTTGCCACTCTTCTTGCTCTTCGTCTCCGGACTCGCGTCACCGGAGATACCATGCTCGCTCGACGAATCCTCGACGATCGGTTCCATTCGGTGGTGAACTTTTCCTGCAGAGCGCGCGAATGTTAAAATCAGATTCATCTAAAATCTCAAGTTAATATCTGAAGACGGCATCACAAAAATGCGACATAGGTTTAGAGGGTGGATATTTTTAAAATCTTCGTCTAGTTCGATTAGTGTATGTCATGTTATGAAAATGTCAAGAGTATCCGACTTGTCTAATTAATTTTTAATTAGGTTATGATTAATTCGAATAATTTATAATTAATCTATAACTAATTATTTATTAGTTTTTAAAGGACTCTCCTTCCAATTAGCGACTAGCATTTTAGTTCAATTAATTTGATTAGTTGTGATTAATCTCTAACCAGTTTCTAGGGATCATAACCGTTTGATTGCATCTGATGTTTTGGGCACTTTAGACTCAAAATCTGTTCCAAACCGATATCTAAGCCGAACTGAAATTAAAATATTGAGAATCGTAAATAATGAATTGGATTGGATTATGAAATTAGAGAACTGTGTAAATTTGGTTATGTTCTGGTTCTTACAGTATAAAACTAATAGTTAACCGATTCAGAACCAAAACGGTTCATCATGCCCACATGTTGTTCTGTGGGCGTGCCACTAGTACATCTTCTACCTACGTGTCTCAGTCTCCTTCCTAAAGAAATCAGAAATGAATTGATACGTCTCTCTCACGCACACAGTCGCACTCTTCTAGACTCATATTTGTCTGGCCCAGCTCATAAATCAAGAATAAATTGAAGATCAAAATCTAATCGGTTCCAACTGAGTAGACCCGAAACCAAACCGGTCAGAACCAGATTCAAAACCAAACCATTCCTCATTCTCGTATATTAAGAATCGAGAGGTTCAGTTCGGGTAGGTTATGACCGATTCTGCCCACCCCTATCAGACATACTTAAAAACCCGAGACATAAAATATTTTCGATATGAGACGCTAACATTAAGAACTCACGGCTGACCGACGCCCCGGCCTTACCCTCGCCGCCGGAGAACAATCCCGGCGACTTCCCGACCCTGATCCGGAACGCCACGAGCGCATCCATCTGCTTATCAAGCTCCTCCGCCTCCAGCATGACCTCGTCCACCTTCGACCTATAAAACCTCTCCACCTTATTAAACTCCTCGTCGAGCCGCCGGAAAAACACCAGCTCGTACTCGCCGCCCCTCTCCGACGGCGTCAGGAACGTCGTCTCGTACCTCGGACTCTCCGACCCTCCCCTGTTCACCGCGTGTACGAGGATCGCCTGGCTCTCCTCGTCCGCCGCCGCCGCCGCCGGAGGGCCCTTGTTTCCCTCGTCCCGCCGCCGGATCAGACCGCTGAAACCTCGGTACGAGGAGAGCTGCCGCATGAGTCTCGCCGGCGCCGGAAGGTTCCTCTGTTTCTGGATCTTGATGTCCTTGAGGAGCTTCTTGAGAAAATCGTAGTTCATGTAAGCTTCTTGCCATTCCGGAACCATCTGGGAAACGAATTCTTTGCCGAACTTCATGATGGGTTGTGATTTTCTTGAGGATCTGGGGACTCGTAACCTAGATCTCCTCGAAGATCTTGTGCGTGTCTCTTTTTTTTTTGTGTGTTCGGAGAAGGCTCTGTTTCTATGGAGTTTCTAATTATAGAAAGTTTCAGGCGAGTCGTGGACTGTTGGTTTGGCGAATAAATAGAGAAAATATTAACGAACGGTCGGCCATGAATAAAATCGTGACCACTAAGTACAAAACTAGTACATAATTAAATTGAATATAGAGATTAAATTAATAGTACTTTAACTATTAATCTGAAGTAATCGTTAGCATTACGTTAGATTTAACGGGACAATACGGGTCATGTAGATACACATGCTACCTAGATTATTCTTGGTTCGTAAAAAATAAAAGAAATACAGTGATATCTTCTCCAGCAAGCTCACGTTGTAAGCGACTTTCAGTGACACTGACTCTCGGCCCTCCTTTCGGCGACGAACAATGAGTGTCTTCTCTGATCGGAGCTCTTCTCCTCCGTCTGACTTGTCGGCGTTGAGCTTCTCGCCGCCTAGACCATCAAGAAGGACATCACCAGGTACCGTTCCATTCTCGCGAAAAACCAAACCCTAGACGTATTTCTCCGAGACGTTGTGGACGAGACTTACACAGGATTTAGATCTTTAACGCCGAGCGCAAACCCCAAAATACTCCTTTGTACCTTCTTCAGCAAGCTCAATGCGAGTACCGAGCATATCCGACAGCGTACGGATGAGCTTTTTTCGTATTTTCTTCGCGTATATTCGTTCTTTTCTAGTAAAAAGTACCGCACCGGAGAGGAGGAGGATTCGAAAAGCTCGAAGTTCAGGAGTAAAAGAAAGAAAAAGGAAAAAAAACGTCTCCTTAACATACTTTTAAAAATTCTAATGACAAACATAATAATTGGTCATTTGGTCCGAAAAATTGGAGCCAAGAACTAGTCCAACCCATCGACCTAATTAACGGGAACGACCCAAGCCCTCTCCAATCACACATCACCACGTGTCACAATCCCAGTACCCCAAGTGTACACCCCCGAAGCTGAGTTGTTTTCACAGTAATCGCGAAGAAGACGAATCGAGAAACACACACACACAGAGAACCAGACGAAACCACACACTCTCTCGATCGACCATTTCGATCCATATCGATCTTCATAATCACCACTCTCTCGCATTGCCGATTCACGAGCCTCGAAAACCCAGAAATGACCTCGAAATCGAATCTCCACCACCTCCTCCTCCTGGTGGTTCTCGGTTTCTTCTTCTCCTTCATCGATCCGTCGGTGTCGCTTCACTTCGAACTGGAGTCTGGGCACACCAAGTGCATCGCCGAGGACATAAAGACCGACTCCATGACCGTCGGCAAGTACAGCATCGTCAACCCCTACCACGAGGGCCACCCATTGCCGGAATCGTACCGCCTCACCGTCAGGGTACGGATCTGGGGACACCCATTTGGGGAAAATCGGGGCTTCGATCGGATTTGGGTTGTGGGTTTGTGATTTGGGCGTTTTTGGTTTGTGGGTTTGTTTTTGCAGGTGACTTCGTCTTATGGGAACAATCACCATTACGCGGAGAGTGTGCTTGATGGGCAGTTCGCGTTCACGGCGACGGACGGAGGGGACTACATGGCTTGCTTCTGGGCGCCTGATTACAAGCCGGTGGTGAAGTTCTCGGTCGATTTCGACTGGAAGACCGGTGTGGCTGCTAAGGACTGGTCTGGTGTGGCTAAGAAGGGAAGTGTTGATGTAAGTGTCTTTGGATTTGTGTTTTTGGTGTTTGTGCATTTGTGTTTGATTGATTGGTGATTGTTGATGAGTTTAGGAGGATTGATGATAGTGATTGTTGATTGTGTAATGTAAAATCATATTGTCACTTTGAGGCTTTAGGTGGATCGTGCTTGTATGGATTGAGGAGGAATAGGTTCATTTGTCATTATGATTAGTGATTAGTAATGAGGTAGGGAATCTGGTTTGTTGTGCACTTGTTTTGGATTGATTGGTGATTGTTGATGTTTGAGTTTTGGGTGATTTGTTGGTTTGGCGAAAATGGAGGGTGGAATGTTAAATCATATCGCCACTTGATAAACGTATAGGAGTCTTTTCATAGTTGGAGGTTGTAGGTGGATTGGATTGATCTTTGATCATGTAATAGTTGTTTAGGATGTGTTAAGAGTAGCGCGTTCAAAAGAAGTGGTTCATATCGTGTGAACACTTGATAAACAGATTGATGAGGTTGAGCCTTTAGGTGGATCGAGATTTATCATGATAATTAAAGCTTTGTTCATCTTTGACATGCATGTGTGGCTAAGAAAGGCAGTGTTGAACTGTTGATGTTTTGTGCTTTGATTTGGGATTGTGAATTGTTGTGCATTTGTGTAGGATTGCTTGGTGATCGGTAGTTTTTGATGTTTGAGTTTTGGAGAAATTTGAGAGGATTGATATTTGATCATGTAACATCAAAAAGTGAATGGATTTGAGGCGCCATTTATCATTTTAAGCTTTATTACATGGTAGTAAAGCTTTGTTCATCTTTGACTTGCATGCGAGGAGGAGTGCGAGCCTCTACCTATCAGCTTAGTTCAGTGTAGAATTTTGTTGAGGCAATTTAGAAATCGTATATCCAGTGAGTGCATTGGTAGTTCAATCTGATCGGTTATTTTGTTAAATGGCGTTCTTCGAGCATTTGGAATTAAGTACAGTTGGTATGTCATTGAAGTCGATTCCTTGAAAGTTCAGATTCGATTTTGTCTGATGATTTATGAAACATGCATAATCTGGGAATGGCATTCATGATTGCTAACTTTTATTTCACCTGCACTACAATCGTGACATGTAAAGCTCAGAACCGAGTTAATTTGTTTTGTAGCTTTGATGTCTTAGACTTAATTTGCTGAGAACGAACGTGCATTTGTCTATCAGGTTATGGAGTTAGAGCTGAAGAAGCTATTTGATACTGTCACCGCCATCCACGAAGAGATGTTCTTTCTCCGGGAGAGGTAAGGAACCATCTGAAGATCAAATTCGTGAAATCACTGCTATCAGTTTTAAGGTCATATACATGCGTGTTCTTGTTGCAGGGAGGAGGAAATGCAGGAACTGAACAAGACGACCAACTCGAGGATGGCATGGATGAGCATTCTTTCGCTTCTCGTCTGCTTGTCCGTCGCAGCATTGCAGCTCTGGCACTTGAAGCAGTTCTTCGAGAAGAAGAAGCTCATTTAGTAGTTTTCAATCGTAGCGAGAGTTCTTCGATTCTGTTTTTGCCGATTGATTGATTTTGTAAAGTTTTTAAACGTTTTGATCGATGGTTTTTAGGGTTCATCGGTCAGTGCAAATAACATACTCAGCTAATATATTTAATTTCAAGTTTTTTAGAGGCTGGAACTGAATCCATGAACTTGCTTTTGAGTGTGTCCTATATAGTATACGACTGTTTTGGAACATTTTATACTTACACAACTATCATTTTCAAAAAAGTATATGATTCTAATCTCTGGTTGGACTTGAAACTCATTGATTTTTGAATTTTAATTTATGCTCGATTTATAGGTTGACTTAGACAAATTTAAGCTTGATTTATAGTCAAAAATATTAAATTTGTAATAATAAAATACTAATGAAAATCGAACACAAAACAACAAAAAAAAGATAAATAAACAGAGTGGATGAGAAGTGAATGGCAAATCAATCTGGTTCTTATCAATTAACATGCAATTATGAGTTTTGAGAACCATAATCAAACCGAAATTGAATAGTTCTCTTAAATTTATAACTAAAACCAAACTATTAAACCCAGTTTTGATTTTACCCTATTCTGGCTCCGTTTCGATTTTACCCTATTCTGGCTCCGAACTCGTTTGGATCTGAAGTGTTGCAGACAGAAATTTTAACATATTTTACAAAAGAAGATGATAACTGTTGATCACAAAAATGAAAACAGAGATATTGATGGAACACATTCATTACAACTGGTTAATGTTATTAACAATATAATGTCACAAGTATAGGTTTACACAACAAATCTACAATGTCCACATAAAGCAGCAGCAGAGAATTTTGCAGTTGATACAGAGAGTTTATGAGAAATTTATGAGAGCTTAACATAGAGGATCAACATGATTGCAAGAACAAGAGCCGCGATCACCGAATAGACAATCCACTTGTTCCTGGTCAGCCTCCGCGACATGGCGTTTATGACCTTCTTGCTCTTGTCTATGGCGTCGTCCACCCCATGAAGCTGCAACAACAAACAAAACCAGTCAACAACAATACCACTGTTCCTAGGTATGATTGATTGTTGTGTTGTGTCCAACGCACCTTGGCATGTGAATGTAGGAGAGTTTCACGCTGCTGGTGCAGATCTTGGAGGATTGAGACACCAAGCTCTTCTGTCTCGAGAATGGTTCGTCGACTCTCCCTGATCCTGTCACTCGACTGGTCCAGTCGCTCTGTAGAGAAAGCCAACCTTTCTCTTTGATTCGAAGCATCCTGTAAATTATTGTAGATTAGAGACTAGAAACTTCAAATATGTCTTGTACATATAATAGTTCGATGACGGCAAAAAGAAAAGAAAATGTGTCTAATTCTAGAGGAAACATAACTAAGTTTGAAAATGCTTATATTAGCGTAACTAAGATACTTAGATTTGAAAATGAGCATGATTCAGGTTTCATGTACATATAAGCCTCGTACCAGCGTAACTAAGGTGCCTGAATTTGAAAATGAGCAGGATTTGGGTTCCATGCACGTACAAGCCTAATATGAGCTCAACAACTATGCTCGAAAACATTACAAAAACAAGGAATTTAAATCAAAATTCTTTAAGGAAAGTTCATTGAATGAAAATGAATTCTTTCAATTTTCCTATACGGAATGTCTCAGTAGTTAACTAACTTCAATTGAAATAGCTAATAAACCGAATTAAATCCTGTCATGGTTCCTAAAAGAGCTTAAAATAGAACAAAATTCAAGGTTGCAATTCCACATGTTTACCCACAAGAAACTATAAACACTAAATAAAACACACCATATAACTGCAATACGCACCATATGATCATAATCCGCTTAAACACAGTTTCTTCTATCCTAAGCCTAAATTAAACTCTACGAGGTAAAAGCAGAAACCATTCCAAGGTAGTTAACAACAAAAGGGTTGTGATATGAACAAACTGAATTAGCATAAACAAGATTCCAACTTGCCATTCCACATGCTTACCCACAAAAAAATATAAACAATAAACACAACACCATATAAGTACAATGCACGCCAAGTGAGTAAAATCAACTTAAACACAATTTCTTCTATCCTAAGAAATTGTTCCGGGAAAATTAACAACAAAAGGGTCGTGATATGAACAAACTGAACTAGCATGAACAAGGTTCCAAGTTGACATTCCACTTGCTTACCTACAAGAAACTATAAACACTAAACACAACACCATACAACTACAATACACACCATGTGATCACAATCGGCTTAAACACAGTTTCTTCCATCCAAAGCCTAAATTAAACTCTACTAGTTAAAAATTAAAATTAGTTTCGAGAGAAATAACAACAAAAGGGCCGTGATATGAAAAACCGAATCAGCATAAACAAGATCCCAACTTGCCATTCCGCGTGCTTGCCCACAAAAAAAACTATCATCCCTAAAGACAATACCATATAAGTACAATGCACACCAAGTGTTCACAATCCGCTTAAACCCAGTTACTTCTATCCTAATCCCCTAGACTAATCTCTATGAATTAAAAACATAAATCATTATCCGAAAGAATCAACAGGAATATAAAGGAGGGTGTGATATGAACAAACCGAATTAGCATAAGCAGTCCCAGACTCCAACAGCTCTTCATGAGCACTAGGAGACATTGCTTTCTTCAACTCCCTCTTCAAATTGGTCAGGTCAGACTTGTACTCTCTAAGCTTCGCGAGCAGCGAAGCCTTAGCTGCAGCCTGTAGGCTTCTTGCCTCCAGATCCATCTTCCTGATCTGCCAAGCAAAACCAAAAACCCTAAATCAAATAAAAAATCCCCAATTCCAATCTCCACTACAATTATAAACACAAGATCACAATCAAAGTCAGTGCAGTGAGTAATGACTTACAAGAGCCTCAGCTTCTTCTATCCCAGCTTTGATCTCCACCACTTGTTTCTGCTTCTGCTCTGTGAATCAACAAAAAAACGATTCAGCTCATAAGATCATGAACACCAAGACCAAAAATTTCACAGATCCCGAATTTGGGTTTTCGATTCACACTGTACCTGAGCCCATAACAGCAGCGGAATTGCATTTTCTTGATAGATTTGCTGAGAGCTCGCAGTACTGGCGCTCGTAGCCTTCGAAGACCTCACTCATCTTCCTCTGCTTCTATTTCTCCCCAACTTCTCCAATAAATCCTCTCGACTTACGATTCTCGGAGAAGGACCTTCAAGCCCTAGCTATGGCGGATCGGATCGTCACTGATTCGATCTTGCGAGAATCGCGATTCTCATTTCTCTGTTTTGACTCGTGAAGACGATGAATAGCTTTGTGCTCGTTTCTGTAGTTTTGTTCGGAAGCAAAACGGTGCGTTTTGTCGTTCACCGGATCGTATTGGGCCTTTGTGATGGGCTCTATTTTTGGGCCGATAAGAAAATTCTTTTCCTCGAAGTTTTAACTCTTTCAGGCCTGTTCATTTTAAAGATAAATTTTGCTCGATTTCAACTCTGGATGTAGAAGTTATGTCGGTCGAAAGTTCAATTGACGGTGTTAAGATAGAGTGTTCGTGGTCGGGAGTCGGTGGTGACATCCGACTCTCGCCACTGATAAATGTCTTGCTCAAGTCGATGGTCGATTGTCGGTAGTCACTGTCGACTCAGACTACCGATCAGGCTCTTGAGCGCTTTCCCTTTACCTAGGATTGTAAACGAGTCGAGTTTTTAACGAGTCGCTCGAGCTCGGCTCGCTAAATATTCGGTTCAAGATCGTCATAATCAAGCAAGATTCGTCTCATTTAATAAACGAGCAGAGCTCGAGCCTAACCTTTCAAGGCTCGATAGGTTTGTGAACCAGCTCGTTTGATATTTAATCAATTATATATTTATATTAATATGTTTTAAAAAAATTAATAAATATTTATAATAAAAATTAGACGAGCCGAATCAAATCGAGATAATCTCAAGTTGGCTCGTATATTATTTAATGAATTCTTCATAATTTATTTTCTTTTTAGTGAATATTTGTATTGAAATTTAAGGGAACCGAACTGAGCCGAGCTCAAGCTCGAGCTTGTCTATTTTATTTCGAGCCTAGTTACATAACCTTGTTCGAGTCCGGGCCGAACACTTTTTTCACCAGCTGAGCCAAGCCTCGCCAAAATGAAGCTCGTTTACACCCCTACCTACACCTGCCGGCACTGACTATCGAACTATCGACTTTCTTTTTGCTCCAACTTTTGTATGTTTCTTTTTTCGATTCAAAGTGATTGTTTTACCTAAATTTTCACCCAATACACTCATAAAACTCATATGCTATAAAGACATTAAAACATATACCCAAAACTTATCAAAATTCAGGACAAAATTGAGTTTAAGTTCATAAATTTAAGGGGTAATTACGCTTTACTACGGCTAAAATGACGAGTTTTACACATTACTATAGTTATAATGAAAAGTTCAAATTGAGGTCAGTTAATTGTGTTTTTTTACATTTTGCTCTAACACCGTCAAATGTTGTATGAAAATTTTTTAAATAGTGTAAAAAGTCTAAAATGCCCTTAACTATTCATCAAATTTTCAAAAAGCTACCCATCATATTCATTTTTTTGTTCTCTTTTAATTATTTTGTCTTTCCGAAAGACCACACCATCCGTTTTACATTTCTAATGTTTTAACTAACCCAAAAAGTCCTCAATAATTGTTCAGTTTTTATGTATTTGAGGGTATATATGTCATTAAGAAAATTTTTACAGAAAAAATTGTTAAAATGGATAGAATTGAGCAATATGTAAGAAAAAAAAATTAACGTACCTCAAATTAAACTTTTTATTTTAGTTGTAGTAAAGTGTAAAACATGTCACTCTAACCGTATTAAAGCGTAATTACCCATAAATTTTACTTCGAAAAATACAAATAATCCACTCGTATCAATCATTTTGAGCTTAAAATTCGACTCATTTACACTCTCCCTGCATCAAATCTCGACCCGAATTCTCAATTTTAGTATTATTCACGAAACCAAAAAAATGTTATAAGATCGAATAATTAAATTTCACTCACCAACCTCACACCAAAATGCAATGAATCGAAATAAATAAATAAACAAAATACATTACTATAAAGTAAAAACCATATTTCTTTCCCAAAAACCTCAAAATGAACTCTCCGCTACGCACAGTCCCGCGAATCTGAGCGAAAACCGAGACCTACCCTCCATTTTTGCTTCGAGCTTCGAGATCGAAGGACCCAGATGGGCCAAGAAGGCTTCGCGGCGGTGAAGCGCGGCTCGGCGCCGAGCTCCGCCTCCCTCCCGACCACCACGCGCTCACGCGCCGCCGTCGCGCCCACCCGCGGCCGCCAGATCCACCGCACCTTCAACAACCTCAAGATCACCGTCCTCTGCGGCTTCGTCACCATCCTCGTCCTCCGCGGCACCATCGGCGTCGGCTACCTCGGCGGCGGAGGCGGCGCCGACGCCGACACCGAGAGGATCCTCGCGGAGGCGAATCGCGTCATCGCCGAGATCAGATCTGACGAGATCGACGAGCCGGAGGTGAACCCTAACCCTGGTTCCAATTCGAATCTGAGCTATACCCTCGGGCCCAAAATCTCGAATTGGGACTCAGAAAGGAAGGTTTGGCTCTCTCAAAACCCTCAATTTCCCAATTATGTTAATGGTAAAGCTAGGGTTTTGCTGGTCACTGGGTCTCCCCCGAAGCCCTGTGACAATCCAATTGGGGATCATTACTTGTTGAAGTCGATTAAGAACAAGATTGATTACTGTAGGATTCATGGGATTGAGATTGTGTACAATTTGGCTCATCTGGACATGGAGCTTGCTGGTTACTGGGCTAAGCTCCCATTGATCAGGAAGCTCATGCTGTCTCATCCTGAGGTTGAGTGGATATGGTGGATGGACAGTGATGCCTTCTTCACTGACATGGTCTTCGAGCTCCCGTTGTCGAAGTACGATAATCACAACATGGTGATTCATGGGTACCCTGATTTGTTGTTTGAGCAGAAGTCGTGGATCGCGCTGAACACGGGTAGTTTCTTGTTCAGGAACTGCCAGTGGTCGCTCGATTTGCTTGATGATTGGGCTCCGATGGGCCCGAAAGGGCCCGTCAGGGAGGAGGCGGGGAAGGTCTTGACCGCTACACTTAAGGGTAGGCCGGCATTTGAGGCCGACGATCAGTCTGCGTTGATTTACCTCTTCGTTACGAACCAGGAGAAGTGGATGGACAAGGTGTTTGTCGAGAATTCGTATTATCTACACGGGTATTGGGAAGGACTGGTGGATCGGTATGAGGAGATGCTCGAGAAGCACCATGCTGGTTTTGGTGATGAGAGGTGGCCGTTTGTGACTCATTTTGTGGGATGCAAGCCTTGTGGGAGCTACGGGGATTATGCCGTGGAAAGGTGCTTGAGCAGCATGGAGAGGGCGTATAATTTCGCCGACAATCAAGTGATGAACTTGTACGGGTTCAGGCACAGGGGGTTGCTGAGCCCGAAGATCAAGAGGAGCAGGAATGAGAGCTCCACTCCTTTGGAGTATGTTGATCGGTTTGATATCCGCCGCGTGCAAAAGTCATGAGTAAGCGTGTTCTTAGCTTTGTAATTCATTTTTTGTTGATTACTCATTGAATTGTTGCTTTACTCAGGTAGCGTTTTCACTGTAAAACTTGAACCTAGAGTTTGTTATGTCACTCATATTTCATAATCACAAGCATGTTTCACTCATTGCCATATATATATTTGACCAAAGCAAAACTCAGTAGCTTTGATATATCAAAAACCTATATCCCCAATTGTGCCTTGCTGAATCTGTTGTGATATGCAATTGGAATTGTTTTGAAGCAATTTTCTGCTGAAAAAGAGTTGTGTATGAGTATTGTTCATGCAAAGCTGTTCTAGTCTTTTATAAGAATGTCATTTAGTAGTTAAATGCATTGAATAGCAGTGTTCTCAAACTCCCGAGTTCTCCATTACCGAGTTGGCCGAGTTTTAAAACTCACTCTCCATGGGTTCAATTTTACCAAATTTTCACTCGGTCAAGCAGGGTTAGTTAAAAGTCGGTCAATTTTTTATTCATACATATGTTCTGAAACTGTTTTATAATTTGTACTTTTGTTTCAACTTATTAAATTTGAAAATATATTATTTATGAAATATTATTATTATTATTGTCTTTTATGTGAATTATATATGTATATAATATTTATTAAATGCAAAACAAAATTTTCCATTTTCCTCTCGAGTTCTCAGAAATCTTTAATTTTTACCTCGCCGATCCCGAGCTTTGGAACCTTGTTGAATACATGGTTGAGGCTTGAATGCACCAAACTAACATGCCATTGGGATAGTTATCATGAAATTTGCAAACATCTCTTACAAGCATTTCTAGGAATGTGAAAATTTTGATTCCTCTGAGCACAGAGAGTAGAAACCAATGTACATTTTACTAATTGCTCCATCTTTACTAGGAACATAGTTATGCATTAGCAAAAAGAAACACAACAGGAAGTGGACAAGAATTGGGATTGTTGATGGGGAGGGAGAAGTAGAGATGGGAGGTTCTGAGTTTTGAATTGATTAACATTGTGCTGGCTGATGTGCTATGGCTTGAATTAGGAATGGGTTCGAGGTGAATTCAGTGATCTGACCTCTTACCTTGGCGGATTGGGTACACCTGAATCATGACGGGTTCAAAGTATTTTGCCTCACTCTCTCTCTATATGAATGGAAAAATGGCGAGTTTGTGGTGGATTTCGTGATATTATTTTCCTACTCTACCAGATCAGGGACATTGAGTCCCGTCAAATTTTCAAAGTATTTTACCTTTCTATATTAATGGTAACACGAGGAGTTTGAGATAGATTTAGTGGTTTATATTTTTTATTATATCGTATGATTCTGAGTGTATGTTAAGATTTAAAGATTTTTACAATCCTTACTTGAGTTGTCTTTTGACCACTCTAACTTTATACACTTGAGGATAGGCACAATTGAAAGCCTCAAATATCCATGACCAACCATGATTCCTACACAAACTACACTATAACCTAGTCTTTTATATCTGTTCAACACCTTAATCATCACTAAACATTCTCTTTTTGGTCCAAGTCATCATTGGTGTCTCCTTCCTATTCCCTTGTCGAGTTGTTTTATTTTGCCAATTGGCTCACAAAAGCAACCATCCCCCAAGTAAAAGACATAACATAACTGTTTGAGTTTGTAGCACTAGCAGGGTCTTAAAAAAAAACTTCTGACTTGTTTAACTAGTCTTTGATTCCGTCTGAATAGCGTCTATCGTTTAATATATATGACATAGGTTCGTATGTTTATCCTGAAAATATCAAAAATTTGGATTCATTGACCACTTGATAAATATTTGGACGAAAGGGAACACATAACTGTTTAGGGTTCTTGTCAAGGCTGTTTCTGAAATCTCCAACCCATTTTAAGAGTTTGGCACTTTTGTTTGAATCTGCATAGCCTAAATGTCACTGTTGCTTGTTTCTTTCCCATTTTTGAGATTTTCAACACAAAAAATGAATGAGAAAATCCATTTTCCCACTTCTTGAAAGCTGCAATACAGAGAGAAAGTGAGGACACTTTATGTTTTGATCTTGTGGGCATGTTTTTAGTTGTCATTAAGATGTATTTGATGTGCATAATGAAGAGAGTGACACAAAGATAAAGCCAATCATGATTAATCACAAGACCTTTGTGGCTAGGATTTGCTCAAACACTCAATCCATTGAGGTGTGAAAAAACATAACATCACCAAATAGCTTTAAATGGTATCCAAATCTTGATGGGGCATCTTGGAAAGATATGAAATTCCAGAAAATTGTGACAATTAGGAGTGTTTATTTAAGACCCGAAATTAATTGATATTGAACTGAAAATCAAGTTGTGTTAAAATAATTTAGATTGGAAATATTTGGTGGGTTTTAGACTATTAAAACAATAATAGAATATAAAGTTATTTAAAGCATCATGTTTGATTTTATTTTTGCAGTTTTTAACATTTACAAACTTTAAGTTTTCATTGAACTGTATATATTTCAATTTCAAATGTATAAGCTTAATTCGGCCCATAATCGAGCCTAAAATGAAGACTAGAAGCTAACCGATTCAATCTGGTTAGAACCTAGCAACCGCTCTTGGTAGGTTGTCCAAAAATAATTGAACTGATCAAACAGATCCAAAAAGTAACCAGATCGATTAAAAACCAATCGATTTGGACACATGACTCATTTTAACTAATAAGTCTTTATTAATCAAACCTAAAAGCATTAGTTCAATAAAAAATAAGTCAAGAGTAGCCCAGAATATGAAAAAAAATCATAAAATTGGTTCATGAAAAAACAAATAAAAAATGACATGTTAAAAACCAAAATGAATCGAATTTCACCGATTCAGTTTTGATTTTTAAATCAAATTGACTCAATCCCGAACCGTAAACAACCTACCAACTTTTTAATTATCTGCATTTTCTTTTAAATATGATTCCTCAAATTTTAGAACCGTGAAAACTTATTCGGTCCGATTTCGAAACCATGCATGTCCTACTTAGAGGGGCTCCACACTAATGATAGTGTCCCATCACCAAACCCTAAATCATGTTTACCCTTAAAACAATTAAAGAGACCCACCTAATTCCCAAGTGCACAAAAGGCCCCTCAAGAGGCTCTCTCTCTTCACAATTCCACTAAATCATGTTATCTAAAGAGGGAGCTGAGGAGAGAAGTGGATTGAATGAAAATGTGTGATCATTAGGAATTGGGTAAGAGACAATGAAATGAAACTAATTCTTGCTCTATTGCAAGGTGAGGATGTTAATTAATTTATGTGTTTTGGCATTGTCCTAAAAGTTAATTTAAATACTTCTAGTCAAATGTCAAATGATAGGTTTGTGATACATGATGATTTGTATCTTTGACTCATCGATTAGATTGATTAGATTATGTAATCAATTCTCAAATTCGAATAAAAAGGTTAAAAGTTTTGGAGTTCAAGAAAGAACATTTACTTCAATTTTATAAAAATATAGTTATGAATATTTAATTTAACCAAAAAGGTAGCCAATTTATCATTTTTTTTCTTCAAATGGGTACATTTGTCAAAAAGACGAAAATGTCATTAAAACAATTATTTTACATTTTTTTAAAAAATAATATATTTTTAGCTCAAGGTTGTCGACTTTCTTATTCTCGTATACTATTGTTGCTCTTCCGTGAGACTTCAAATCTAAACGAGTTCGAAGTAAAGGAAAAAATTGACGCGTTCAAGTTGAAAAATATTATTATTATTATTTTCAAAAAATAATATAAAAGACATTTTCATCATTTTTGACAAATTCGCATTAGTTTTTTGTAAAACTAAAAGTTTATAGTCATTTTCAGTAAAATTTGAATAGTTCATGTGAACATTTATCCTAAAGAATTTATGATTAAGTTTTATATTTGAAAACAAGTGATATGAAAAGATTAAAAATAATAATACAGTCTCCGAGGGGACACCGCAGCGGTTTTAGTCTCCATCATTAATTGAGAGATTTAAGTTTCGTACCCTGTTATGATCAATGTGAAATTGGGTTAAAGAGTTTATTTAGGATATGATGTAATTAATAAATAGATAAAATAAAATAATAATCATTATATATCTTATGAATTTAATTAAAATTATTTATTCTTAAATGGAAAAAATAACTTGTATCCAAAGATGCCATAAGTGAAAGATGTGACTTCACCATCCAACCCTATCTATTTTATATGCTAAAGTTCTAAAAATGGCATAAGATTAGGAGTTTTTTAATTCACCTAATGTGGTCCAAGCATAGGCTTAAATCACCTTCCACAATCCACCCTATAAGATCTATAAATTTTCAAAGAAGTACTAGAAACCAACTTCTTCATGTTTCTATATTCATATCATTTCATTAATTGGAATTAAACTCTATGATGATGACAATATCAATAAGTATAAAATGGTACTATTGTAAACTTGTAATTATTAATCAACAAAAAAAAATACAAATATAACATGTCAAAGAATGAATCTAAGCATATAAGACAATCACTGTATCAAATAACCCTAATTTAATTGTATTCACAAGTTCTAACACATATAATTAGAAAAAACATGATGGTACACTGATCAATCCATTAGTTCTATTCACAAAATAAAATTGGTCATGAAGTTTTGTTTCTTGAAATATATATTATTGATTTTATCGCAGTCGAAACAAAGTCAGACTAATTTTAATACTTTAAACTTAAAATGAGTGATATATAAAGACGATGTGTCTAATATCCCTAATTCGATGAGGTAGAATACAAGAATCATTAGAACACGCATCGTTCACATCCTATAAAGAGACATAATACCTTAAACTCAACGAGAAGCCGATGATCACTAAATTATCCCAAAACTCATCATGTGTAATTGGGGTTGAATAGAGCAAAATGTGTCTCGTACCTGCATTGTTGTTAGCGCTGCTCAAAATGAAATAGAAAACTGACCAAAAATGAAACAAAAAATACCAAAACCGGAAGAAATTGGTCTGGTTTCAGTTCTTAAACTCAAAAACTGAAGAAATTAGTTCAGTTTTGATTTAATTAATACATAATCGAGGTTAACCGAACAAACTGGATATGGTTTAACACACTATACATGGCTTGATATTACTCATTGATCTTCACAAACGAAGTACACAAGAGCGTCCATGTGTAGCACCCAAAAGAACTGGTTCGGTTTGACCTGGTTTTGAGGCCCAGATTCTATTCAAAACTTGTTCGGTTTTAATTGAAAAACAGGTCTGATTTCGATTAATTCCCGAGCTTCTAACAAAACCGGCCCGGTTTCAATTCATGAAATTAGAAATTGAATTGATTGGTTTGGTTTCTGATTTATTTGAGCAGCCCTACACATCCATATAACCAAATCACTGTTGGAAAAGTTGTGAGAAAAAATATGGAAGGAGACTCAAGCTCTTTAACTTTGACTTCCAAAACACAAGTAAGAAGGAGAAGGTAGTGAAAAAAAGAGGCTAGAATAGCATCTTGTGTTGTGTTGTGTGTGTGTGTTTTGACAGATAGTCAAAATGAATCATAAATGGGTATTCAATGCTTCATGAAATCCTTTTACACACAAATTGCATAACTCCATTTAGCCACTGCCTTGATCTCATTCTCATAGTCTTATATATTTACCTCTCTCTCTCTCTATTCCCCATGAAAATGGAAGAGACAACCCTCTTCTTCTCCACAACCCATCATAGAATTAGACACAAAGAATCTTGAGAACCTCTCAAAACCCTTTCTCTCTCATCCTCCTGTTTTTTCATAAAAGAGCTTCCTTTTTCACAAACCCTTGATTCCTTGTGTGGTGGTGTGGTGATGGAGGAAACAGAAGAGCATGGTGGTGGTGGTGGTGGTGGTAATAAATGTGGCACCAGGTCTAGGAAAAAGACAAACCCATTTCCATCACCAAGCACCAAGCACCACCATCTCCACCACCAGCTCCTCCAATACTCCAACCACTTTGGCTTCTACAGCAACCAGAACCAGTGCCATAGCTACTACCCTGCCCTGCTCCCTCTCCCCCCTCCACCCCCTTTTCCTCAAAACCATGGCTTTAGGGCCAAAACCCATTTCCAGAAACCTCCATGGAAGCCCGGTACTGCTCCTCTCACAGTTTCACCAGGTAACTACTCCTTGAAACACCAAAAAGTCAAAGCCCTCTCCTTTTTTATGGCTCTGTGTTGGGTACTGCATGTGTTTGATGAAATGCCAATGAATGGGTTTTTGCTTTTCAGTGTCATGGAGAAAAAAGATTCCCTTTTTATTCATTGAGCTCATATTCATGGAACTATCAATGTTGGAAAAAATGAAAAAGTAGATGTTATTGGCTTATTTGCACTGTTTTTTCCTCTTTAGTCTTCACTTTGCTTGATGATTTGTATGGTAAGGTTTAGGCTTTGGAGACTGTTTTGGAAGGAATTGAAATTGAAACTGTCTCACTTTCTCATTTTCTGTTCATTGAGCTCATATTCATGGAATTATCAATTTTGAAAAGTAGATGTATTGGCTTATTTGCACTGTTTTTTCCTCTTTGGTCTTCACTTTGCTTGATGATTTGTATTGTAAGGTTTAGGCTTTGGAGACTGTCTTGGAAGTGTTGGGAAAGAAATTGAAATTGTCTCACTTTCTCATTCTTTTTATTCATTGAGCTCATATATATTGGGGTGTTGTTGGCTTATTTGTACTGTTTTGTCCTCTTTGCTTGATGATTTGTATGGTAAGGTTTAGACTTTAGAGACTGTTTTGGAATTGGAATTGAAACTGTGACACTTACTCAAAACAGCTCAAGAGTTGCTCCAAAGGCAAAGAGTTGATGGAAGGAGAGTGGTTGTGAGTGGCACAACACAAGCTCTTGTGGCTGCAAGGAGGCCTGATTCGGGTGGGGTTGAAGGGACTGTGATCACTCTCCTCGCCAACCATTTCCTAGTCCACTTCGATTCCTCGCAGCGCATCTTCCATTACAATGTCGAGATATCTCCCAATCCCACCAAGGAAATCGCCAGACTCATCAAGCAGAAGCTCGTTTTGGAGAACTCAGCAGCGCTCTCCAAGGCCCTCCCGGCCTATGATGGCCGGAAGAGCCTCTACAGCCCCGTCGAGTTCCAAAACGACAGGCTCGAGTTCTTCATCAGCCTCCCAATACCCTCCAGGACCCCCAATTCGATAGAGCCCGAAAACTTGAAGTTGTTTCGGATAACCATCAAGCTTGTGTCAAAGCTCGATGGAAATGAGTTGAGTAGGTATTTGAGTAGGGATGGTGATGACGGGATCCCCCTCCCTCAGGAGTACCTCCACGCCCTCGATGTCGTGCTGAGGGAGAGCCCGACGGAGAAGTGCCTGCCCGTGGGGAGGTCGTTTTACTCGAGCTCAATGGGCGGTACTAAGGATGTTGGAGGAGGTGCTGTCGGGTTTAGAGGCTTCTTTCAGAGCCTCAGGCCGACTCAACAAGGGCTCGCCCTCAACGTGGACTTCTCTGTCACCGCCTTCCACGAGAGCATTGGGGTGATCCCTTATCTTCAAAAACGCCTCGACTTTCTCCGAGACCTTCCTCAGAGGAGGGCGCGGGGTTTGGCTGGCGAGGAGAGGAGGGAAGTTGAGAAGGCGTTGAAGAACATCAGGATCTTTGTCTGCCACAGGGAGACTGTCCAGAGGTATCGGGTTTATGGGCTGACCGAGGACGCTACTGAGAATCTCTGGTTTGCTGATAGAGACGGGAGGAATCTCCGACTCGTGGATTACTTCAAGGAGCATTATGACTATGACATACAGTTCAGGAACTTGCCGTGCCTGCAGATGAGTAGGAGCAAGCCATGTTATCTTCCCATGGAGCTCTGCGTGATTTGCGAGGGGCAGAAGTTCCTCGGGAAGCTCTCGGATGACCAGACGACTAAGATCCTGAAGATGGGCTGCCAGAAACCGAGGGAGCGCAAGGCCATCATAGATGGAGTCATGCGTGGACCAGTCGGGCCAACAAGGTAATGAAAACACAAAATTTCAGATTCAGTATCGATTCTTGCTCTCAAAACCCATAATATGTTAATATTGAATCTTGATCTCAAAATTATTTCTTGGAATGAGATTGAATATTAATGGGTTGTAGCCTCTTTTGTCGTTGATTCTTGGCAGTGGCGATCAAGGGAGTGAGTTCAATCTCCAAATCTCGAGGGAGATGACGAGGCTGCGGGGTAGAGTGCTGCAGCCCCCGAAGCTGAGACTCGGTGAAGGAGGGCACGTGAGGGACCTGACCCCCTCACGCCATGACAGGCAGTGGAACTTCCTCGACAGCCACGTCTTCCAAGGAACCCGAGTGGAGAGATGGGCACTCATAAGCTTCTGCAGCGCCCCCGACCAGAAGACGAGTGTCCCAAAGTTCATAAACCAGCTCTCTCAGAGGTGCGAGCAGCTGGGGATCTTCCTGAACAAGAACACTGTCGTCGCCCCCCAGTTTGAGCCGGTCCAGGTCCTGAGCAACGCGGCAGTCCTGGAGTCCAAGCTCAGGAAGATCAAGAAAGCTGCATCGAACAATCTACAATTGCTGATATGCGTGATGGAGAGGAAGCACAGAGGGTACGGAGACCTGAAGAGGATCGCGGAGACTGGTGTGGGCGTCGTGACCCAGTGCTGCCTGTACCCGAACCTCACCAGGTTGAGCTCCCAGTTCCTGGCAAACCTAGCACTCAAGATCAATGCGAAGGTTGGCGGGTGCACGGTTGCCCTCTACAACACGCTCCCCTCCCAGATCCCGCGCATCTTCCAGCTCCATGAGCCGGTGATCTTCATGGGCGCTGACGTCACGCATCCTCACCCCCTTGACGACTGCAGCCCCTCAGTCGCTGCAGTTGTCGGGAGCGTGAACTGGCCCGCGGCCAACAAGTACGTCTCGAGGATGAGGTCCCAGACACACAGGCAGGAGATCATCCAGGAACTCGCCGCCATGGTCGGGGAGATCCTGCATGACTTCCTCAGAGAGCTTCACGCCCTCCCTGCAAGAATCGTCTTCTTCAGGGATGGTGTCAGCGAGACGCAGTTCCACAAGGTTCTCGAGGTCGAGCTGCAGGCGATCAGGCTCGCCTGCTCGGGCTTCCCGGGGCAGTACAAGCCCCCCATAACGTTCGCAGTAGTGCAGAAGCGTCACCACACGAGGCTCTTCGCCGGTGATGAGAATGTACCCCCAGGAACTGTCGTTGACACTGTGATCGCCCACCCGAGGGAGTTCGATTTCTACCTGTGCAGCCATTGGGGCGTCAAGGGCACGAGCAGGCCGACGCATTACCACGTTCTATTCGACGATAACAAGTTCAGTTCCGACGAGCTGCAGAAACTCGTCTACAATTTATGTTTCACGTTTGCAAGGTGCACAAAGCCTGTCTCGTTGGTGCCTCCCGCATTTTACGCGCATCTTGCAGCGTACAGAGGCAGGCTCTACCTCGAGCGCTCCTCGGAGGCGATGCCCACGAGGAGCCTCTCAAGGGCAGCACCCCCGAAAGCGCCACCCCTGCCGAAGCTCAGTGAGAATGTTGAGAAGCTCATGTTCTATTGCTGACACTCTTCTTCTTGCAGCAGGTTACTTATATTTTATACTCTTCTTGGTTTTTGGATTTTCACATTTACAAGAACTGTTGCATTATGATGAGAGTATGTATATTGGAGTAGAAAAGTTTAGTTTAGGAATGATTATGAACTGGTGATCTGATGTGTATATATTGGCTTGTTTTTTTCAGTATAGAAATTTGCTGCATTTTGTGTTCTGGTGATGATCTTGGTGTTATGTGACATTTTATATGATCTGTAATGATATTGAAAATATTTAGGACTGTTCAGAAAATATTCGAATCGATTGAACCGCTATGTGAAAACCCGAATTGAAAATTGATCGGACACCTGATTCATTTTAGATAGTTTCGATTCAAAACAGAACCGTGAACACTTATAGTAGTGTCTGAAACTGAATAGAATTGCAATTTAAGTACAGATCATGAAAAAATGTTGCAAAACTCTAGAGTCACATACAATCTTGCAGATGAGTTTCTCTCAACTTTCTCAGTGATGACCTTTCTGTCTTGCCAAACAGAGGATAAATAAACTGATGGAAGATACAGCAGAAAGGTAAAAACCAGATATACCATACCCTACAGGGCCAGAGAGGGCTCCAAGTGTCCTAAATAATTGGGGCTGCTCCATTTTGCATGTCATGTGAGGGAAAAGAAAGGGTATGTGACTGTTGCACAGTTAAGGGCACCCAAGTCTTCACTGTAGCTCTAAGTGTATTTCTCATCTGTCTGGAGGACAAAAAGAAAGAGAAGAGAAAACAACTGTAAAGGCAATGTGACCCATCAAGAAAGTAGTGACAAAAACAAGAGAAAATACATAGAGAAAGACAAAGAGCCACAGATGCTATATAATCTCACAAAATGCTCATTCAACTCAAGTTTTTTTTTGTTTGTTGGTTTAGTTCTTTGACATGATGATGTGTGCCTCCAAAGAATCAAGAATTGTAAACTTCATCTCATGAACAAAAACAATGTTCCACTTAACATTAGGTGTTAGTTGAACAGATAGTCTTATAAAGACTAATTAAAAATAAATGGGGAAGTAATCGAAAAATAAATTGAACAAGTCGGTGAGTTTTAAGAGACTTACAAAAAATAGTTGAATCGGAACTCACTGGTATTAGTTAGTATAGTGGTTCCACAAGAACGTAGTTCTGTCTTATGTTCTTTTTTACAAGAGATTTGTCACGAAAAACTGTTTAATAAAGATGAAGTAAAACGGTTCAAAATGTACTTGAACCAGCCAAAATGGCCCGCAACAAACCCAACCGGACAGAATCGAATCAGTTTGTTGGTTATAATTAAAATCGACAACAAACCAGTTCGATTTAAGCTGTGGCTCGTTTTATGTCATTTATTTTCGTTAATCATGGCTAAAAGTATTTTGCCAATAAAAAATACGTTAGAAAAATCTCAAAAGGTGATCACATGAAAATCGGTTCAAACAAACCAACTTAATCAAAAATTGATAGGTTCAAAACTAAACCGAATTTAGTTCGGTTCTGGTTTTAATTTTCTTGGAAATGAGCTGGTATGTTTGGATCAAAATCAAACCATAAACGCTTCTACGTGGCATATTGGTATAAACTTGGATTTTCTGTTCCGTGTTTCCATCTTTTATCAAGAAAATCGTAGCAGCTATATTGATATTGTTAGATATATTATATTAGTTATTAATATATGGGCCGAGGCTCACTACACTTTGTATCTCTACTTAAACCCTAACCGTCATAACTCATGTAAACCCTAGCTTATCAAGCCTATATATAGAGACATTTGTATTCTATTGTATCATCAAGCATTCAATAATATAAACTTTTTCATGGTATCAGAGGTTTAGGTCGTTTCATTATATTAGTTATTAATATAATATATCTAACAGATATAATTACCTAATCGACAACTCAGTGATTATAGATCGTTTCTCTCTTTATATCTATTTATAGACGTAATCGACATATTGTCAACAAACCACGTAAAACGTCCGTTCTCTTACTTGGCAAAGAAGCAAAAGCCATTGTTGCAATGTGGAGCTGGTTTTGCTCAAATGTGAGCACACACATAGAATTTTATGGGGCAACAATGAAATGGGTATTGAGGCAAAAGTTGACCCAGAAACAGTTGAACTTCTGTACCAACACAAAGTACCCTTTAAAGGACCCATATCAATTGAAAGAGAGCATGACCAGTCACTCAAGGACAGTTCTTTTATGGGAAGCAGAGTGATTAATTTCATGAAAAGGGTACAATTATTTTCTCCATCTTTTCTCTTAATGCAATGTGTAGCTTTGTTCAGTAGCTCCTGCTAATTCTACTCTATATATATATACTTCCACTACAAGATTTGCTCATGCATGCAAAAGCCTAAAGAGCCTGAAAATGGCAGAAATATAAAATAAATAAAAATTCAAGAGAAGAAAGGTGAAAAAGGTGGATCAAGATGGGACCCTCATAAATTAAGTTAAATAAATATATTAAATTAGATTACACTATTGAAATATTAACTATTTTTTTATTAATAAGTTCTTTATTAAAAAAGAGGTGTGACTCTTGAAGAACATATACACCTGTATATATAATTATCTATTGATCTTTGGGAATTTAAGTTATGGGGCCCAACAATATTGGTATTTCTAAATTAATTTGTATCGGGCTATATTTTAACCTGTCCATTAAAATAATTTAATACATCTAATTTTATAAAAAAAAACTAAATTAAATGAGAATTGCATTGTATTTTATAATTTACAACGCATTTAATTACATTATACATTAGTAATTAGTGTTAAATATCATATAAGATTGATGTGTATAACAGTGAAAAAACCATTACACTTATCAAATTTGTTTGATTTTGTATTATCTAAATACCTATGATTTTTTTTGGTAGACCAAAATCCGAATTGCCACTAATAATTCCATAATCAAACCTCAAAATAATTATAACGTACGGTACAGTACGATTCAGTGAATCATGTCTAGTTATGAAATGCTAATTTATATATAGCCCGAAATCTTGTACACACGTCGTGTTAGGGTTGTTCAAAGTCGGTTAATCGGAACTGAAAGCCCAAACAGATAATCAGACAGGTCAATTCGGTATCTAATTTAATAAAGCAAAACCGTGTCAGTATTGGTATCAAACCCGGTTATTAACTGACCGGTTTTTTGGTTAAACCCAGACCAATTTTGTTGGCAGCGACACTTGAACGCCTCATGAACATCGATTTGTATAAATCATGATTGATATCAAGTTACATATAGTGAATTAAACTATCTTCGATTCACTCAGTTAACCCACATTTTTGTGTAAATCAAACCCAGTCCAAACTGATTTCTTTCGGTTCTTGAGTTTAATAACCGAGTTTCAACGTCTTCAATTCCGGTCAATTAACCAGTTTTCAGTTAATTTTGAGCAGCCTACGGTTACGTCGTATCAGTACCAGACTTCTGCATATGAGCCGAAAACCACCACGTAAGCCCAAGTGGGGCCCACACTAAGAGAGAAGGCAAGAAAAAAAAAGATGGGTACGAAGAAAAGCCCAGAAAAGAGTCTGACTTTCGACTTCCTCTTTTGTCTCTTCAACTCCTCTTAAGTTTTTGGTTGCTAGTAACTGTACACTACAGTGCAGTGAGAGAGGTGACTCTACTTTACTGAACAAGTACAGAGAATAGGCCAAAGGGGTGTAGTGTAGGGCAGGGGTCCTAAGGAAGGGACATAAAGACTGAGAAAGAAACGTGGGTTAGGACAGGATGAAGGGTATAGGGACCTGAGGCCTCTCTGGAGTTTCAGACTCAGATCAGATGAGATCATCACTTCAAAAGAAAATTAAAAAAAAGGACCAATCTTTATCATTTTTGATGCTCATTACTGCTTCTCTGACCCTCCATCTATCTACCACCCACCATTATTGTTCTTGCAATCAAAATTCACTTGAATTTGTTGTTTTTTGATTGATTTTACAGTTTATTAACGGTTCTGATGTGTTGCAGGCTGTGGAAATGGACGGCCTGATCTGGGTTTGTGGGGCAGGTCTCACTCATGAGCAGTCTCATCGGGTGATAGAGTAGACGACGGAGATCACTGTGTTCGTATTGAATATATCCCGACCCGATTTCTAATTTAGCATAACAGGGGATGAGGATCACTGAATCTGTTCAGTGACAGAGGATGAGTATCGCTGAATCTGTTCCTTTATCAGATTCGACCTGATATCTATCCATCGTCTCGTATCCGCCTGAAAACTCAGGAGAAAAGATTATCCATGCACCTCTCGAATTCGGTTGGATATGAGAAATGTTCGTTCCTGGCCCGAAATATATTTAAAAAATATTTTTGAAATTAATCTACCCCGACGGGTGTTTTTAATAGATCGAGGATATCAGATCCCGTCGGGTTTGAGGTGTTTTGATCCTTGAAAACCAAAGTGACTTCAGATGGGCATGTACTTGGATTTGAGTTGGGCCTGAGGACTATTATGGGTTTGGTTAAAGCAGTAATGGGCCACAAGAACAGTAAGCCCAATCTTTCTGATGGATTGAAAAGCCTCTAAGCTTCAAAGCCCATCAACTTGTTCCAACATAGTTTCATGTCTCTATGCCCAAAACTGAATTTCACCAATGCAAACCTCAGCAAAAGAGAAAGATGATACAAAGACTCAACTTGTTTGGATCAAGAGAAAATGACATAAACAAGTTGGAGATTTTTAGAACAATTGTCTTGACCAACTGTACTAGCAGAACATCCTCAACAGGAACAAAAACATGCACAAGATTGAAAATGCAAGAATGTCTCAAAGCAGCAAATCTAAAAAGAAACCAATGAAATTTCAGGATACAATAAACCAAAACTCAGATTCATGACTGTGTTTCCATCTACATATATGTATATGCCAACAATCATGCATAGCAAATCAACAATGCTATTGCCCATATTCTGATAATCTACAGGTAACCTCAAAATCGTTCAACAACAAAGAATGTAAACTACACAAGAATTCGAACCATAATTCAAAAATTACCAGTTTTGGAGCGTTTCAAAGCGTTCAAAGAGCAGAGCCGTCTATTCGGAGGAAAACACGGTCATGGGCTCTGAATTCGGGTGAGCCTCCCCATCCACCGTCACATCCTCCAAACTATACGATCTGCAGCTGAAGTAGAAAACAGTAGTGTTCATACAATCGATAAGCAGCACGAACGAATGCATTATCACCAAAAGCGGCCCTTCCCACAACCTCGACGACCCGTCTCCATAGCTCAAAGTCTTCACCCTATGCTCAAACAGCCCTTCCACAAACGCCACTCCTATCGTTGACCCGAGAAATATCAACAAACCCACCTGCGTCTGGCCCTGGCACAGCATCACCGCCCGAGTCAGCGCCTGCAACCCCGAAACATCCTCCAACACACATATCACAATCCCAATGTTACAAATAATGATCGCCTTGGCGAACACAATAGAGAACACAAACCCGACCCCCACAGCAGCGTACTCCACCATATTTGGCGAGAACCCAATAACCGAAAACGAGCTGCATATCGAAATCAGGAGGACACAGAACAATAAGACGCACCCGACATTGACCATACACGCCCAAACATAAGTCCAGACGACCCTCCTCCAGATTTTCCTAATCGTTGAGTAAAACTTCAAGAAATCGAAATGCCTCTTTGTGTGAGTGCAGTCCACAGTGTATGCAACAGCCGATTTCGACAACAGCAGCAATGTGATGTATAAGGGGAAGCACATTATCGACGAGATCGACATTTCTGCGAATTTCTGACACGACTGCTTGATAAGCGAGCTCAGGGGGAGTCCGCTCGATTTCGCAACAAGCAATAACCTGATGCTCAGCCTCTTTACCACAGATTGATCAACCAACACATTTGACAACAAAACAGCAGACACAGGACAGATCAAAACCGAAGCAATCATCATGAAACCCCCCAAATTGAATCTCAGGATCCTCACGGTCTCTCTCAAGATCTCCAAAGCACTCATTGTATAAAACTGGTGAAGAACCAGATCGCCATTTTCTTCAGATCCCTCTCTCTTCGAGGGATCGAACCTAAACCTAGCGAGGGCCCCATCAGATTCCATTTCGATTTCCACACAATCCGAACAAAACCCAGATCTCTAACGCATCTAAATCGACAAAATCATACACCGAAACAACAAATTGGGGAGATTTGGAGCTCTACACGAAATGGGTGTCGGTGATTTTATTCAATGATAACGTTACCTACCGAAGAAACGGATCTGGCAATGAAATCAACACCGTTGGGTAGCTCCGGCGGCGGAGATCGAGATGGCGGCGGCGAGGTGGCGGAGAAGGGTCGCCGGCGGCGAGCGTTACCGATCGGTGGGTTTTGGGCTCTGAGAGAAAGGAGCCATTTTTATTTGGCAATTTTTTTTTTCAATTTTGCTGTACAAAAATGAGACTATCCTCTTATTTATATATACAATGCACACGTGGAGTGTTTATTAAATTAATTTGAGAAATTTTTGTCTTAAAATTTTTTAATCAATTTTTTCTGACCTCAAATATACTCTCAAATGTTTGGTTTCAAAAAAAATCATAATGTTTATTAGTATTCTCTTACACATAAAAGAAATTTGGAAGATTTTATTGTATTTCAATATAGTTTTTTTAAAGCTTTATTAATTAAATAGTAAATAATTCTAAATCAAGCCGGACTGAAATTATATATTGTGGGACATGGCTTTCACCATAATTTCAGTTATTTTTAGTTAAACCAAATATGTTGAGCTCGTGAATCATTTGATTATTATATATCAATGGATTAGTGAATTTGGTTTATTTTGAATATTTAAGGATTAATATTTTTAATTTAATTACTTTTGTGTGCTGTGAATTTGAGCATTTATTACACTAACAAATCATAATTTGAATATTGTCTTTAAGAAAATATTTGTCTTGCCTAATTGGACTTTCCGTTATAATAGTTTGAATAATTTGACTTGAATAATTGAATGTTATACATGTCAAATAAATAAAATATATAATTATACTTGCGTTACTCATATTTATTTTTAAATACCGTTTATTAGAGTTAAATATATAGAAAACAGATGTCAAAATTTCTCAATCAACATTTATATTAATACTAATATAATAAAGAAAAATTGCACATAAATTCAGTGAATTCTACATTTTATACATAAAATCACAATAAATTAAAGTATACATTAATAATGATATGCATTCGGTTACAAATCAGGTTAAAATATGAAAAGTCATAACTAAATGAGAGTCGTTCATTTGAACCCCCAAAAGTCGAATTTACACCATATTCATTATATGTTTATACTGTGTACACGTAAGAGTCTTTAATATGTCATACCATTTCACAATCAGTTTATAACATGTTCATATTCTGTTATACCATGTTTTTAGCGTGTGCGTATCATGTGTACAGGTATAATTCATACAATTTGAAATTAGTTTATACTACGTTTGCGCTGTATTAATATCATGTGTGTATCATGTTTATACTATTTCGTGTTTAAACTTTATTTACACAAGTTCACACTCTATTTATACTGGTTCGAGTTATTTAATTTTAATTTTATCTACTAATGATTATCATAGCTAATTATTTTGTTTGCAAGAGACCTTATAAAATGAATATTTTGTTAAAGTATAAAAGTTGATTTTAAATTAATAGTGTGATCATGTAAAATGAATATTTTTTCAAAGTATAAAAGTTGATTTTAAATAAATAGCCTGACGTTATGACTAGTGATAAACTTATTTTCATATCTAGTATACATATATTAAATAACAAATGCTTTTTTGTTTAATTAATGATTACTAACTTCAGTCATATAAACAATTTTTATGTTTGTTAAAACCAAAACACTAAAATTTTAAAGAATGTTTTTATGTAATCAAAAGTTTCAATCAAAGAAAAACCAATCAATTTATAAGTTTTAGAACTCGTAATCTATTGGATGAAATAATTAATAGTTATATTTAATATTTATTATATATTATGAGAGTAACAATAATACCCTTTTTGGTTTTTCCTTATTTATTTCACTCACTAAATTGTGTCATTAATCAGAGCCGTTAATCAAAACTAATCTAATGACTAACAAGAATTCTAAGATTTGTAGCACATACATAATCCGATCTCTTCCCTCAAATTAATGAGATTAAAAAATCAGTCATATAAATAATTAATAAAAAACTAGTCCGTACAATGTTCTACCCAAAAATTGTGCAACCAGTTCACTAATTTTTCAATAATTAAAAGTCAACAATAGTAATTAATTTAAATTAAACTCTGGCTCTAAACATTTTTCTAATAATAGAGAAATCATTGTCGTTATCCGACAAAAGTCGACACGTGGGACGAGGAAGCTGTCGGAACCTTAAACCCCCGCGAAACAAACTGGAGCCGAAGGAAAATAGAAAATTTTCGTAGCGTATATGGAGAAAGATTCAGAATCGAGGCTCAGAATCAGAGAAGGAGCGATCGAGGCTCGAAGAGGCAAAAATAGGGTCCGCACGAAACGCTCCTCGCAACTCCGATTAAAAAAACCCATCTTTTTTTTGTCTTCACATTTTCGTTTTTTTCCTTCCCGCGAATCGCAGAGGTCGCCGGAGCTCTCTTCCTCCGTCGTCGGTGGTGGTGGTTGGTCGTCGCCGGTCAAAGGGGAGGAGGCCGTTTCCGATACGGTGCCGTTTTGCTTTGGATTGTTGGGTCGCTCTGTGTTCTTGCCCTTTCTCAGGTCTGTGTTCCTCTTCTCCCCCAATTTTTTGACCTCGTTTTGTGAGACCCAGAGCTTTGAATTCGAGTTTTTCGATGTGGGTTTGTTTGTATGATGATTTGGGTTTGTGTTTGGTGAGATTTTGATTGGACCCAGATTGGGATTTAGTGCTTTTTTCTTCTTTCAATTTTTAGATTAGGGCATTTTGGTGAGATTTTGATTGGACCCGGATGGGTAATTGGTGTTTTTGTGTGTTTCTTGTATTGGTTTTGATTCTCAGGCGAAAGTGAAGCCATTTAGTGTATTCAACTGCTGGTTTTTGTTTATTTTGACAACTTTAATGTTGTTTTTCTCTTAAAGTTTTGATTTTTAATGATCTGTTTGTTGATTGGCCGTAGCTTGGCTAATATGAATGGATTGTGAGCTTCAGTCGAGATGATTCAGACGCGAAAAAGTAGGATTTTTTTCTTGTTTGGAAACCCAAATGATCTTGTTAGTGTGTTTTTTGGGTATCATTCATTTGATGTTTGGAGTTGGTTGTCCTGTAGTTTTTGGCTTTTCATTGTTGCTGCTATAGTAACTTGCATATGTATCTGATTGTGTGTTCATGTGTTTTGCATATGTTAGATTGTTTCTGTTTTGCATTATAGTGTTCTGAAGATTTTTGGAGACGCCTGTTATCCTCGTGCATTTATGTTTGTGTGATTTGTTAAGGTTTTTCTTCTTTAGGTATGACGTAGCTTCGTTTCTTGTCTTGATACTCGTTTTTTGACGCTGCTAAGAATTAATTCTTATTTCAGCTGTTGATCTTTCTTTGATTGAGTGAAATGATCTCTGAATCTATCAGCCGATTTTATTTAGCTCTTGTTTTGGTATAGCTACCAATTTCATTCTTGTTTTAATTTTTATGAGCATGTGTTTTGGGTTAAGTTCTAACTTGGAAAAGTAGTTCATGAAGAATTTATTCGGTTTCTTGCCTTTTGAAGTCATTTACATCGGTACAACTATAGGAGTGGTTTGAGAAAATTTGTTAACTTGTTTTTATTTTTGTGAGTGGATGTTTTGTGTCAAATTCTAATTCTGAAATATAGATCATGAAGAATTTATTTGGTTTCTTGCCTTTTAAGTCAGTTATATTGCTTTCTTGTATTAGCAGTTCATGTTTATATATCTCTTTGAAGTTTATATTTGCAGTTTCTGAATTTAATTAGGTTTCTTGCATAGCAGTTCGTGTTTATACATATCTTTGAAGTTTATATTTGTAGTTTCTGATCATACATTGGGTTATTGCTCATTGTACGCTGAATTTATTCGGTTTCTTGCCTTTTTGAGGTCATTTCCTCGATTTATGAAGGTCTGGATCATACATTGGGTTATCGCTCGTTGTATGCTGAATTTGTGAGAAGGGGAAATGGGTGGAGGCACCTCGAAAACGAAAACGAATAGAAGCATCCAGGGAACAGTCTCCAAGTCGAGGAGATCGCTTTCCCGGAAATCCTTCAGAATTCTCACCAAAGGCCGGAGAAAGCTTCCCCGCCCCCTTCCCGAGGCCAATGACGAGACTGTTAGCGAGTACGTTCACCTCGACTTTGACACCGCCTCTGCAACGACCTGCAAGAGGTCCGAGGTCTCCAACAAGGACTTTCACCTTACTCAGATGCAATGGAACCACAGCCAAATCGATGCCAAAGGTGTGAAAACATTAAGAACATGTAAATGTCGGTTCTTGAAAATCATGATGATCGTGTGATTGATCGTTTTTTCTTCGCAGGACTTTGCGCGGACGATGCGTGGTTTGATACGCTTAGCATTTTGGAGTCTGATTCGGACGACGAGTACGCTAGCGTGCACGGAGGAGGTAATGTGCTGCATTTTCTTTATCAGCAATACTGTCAGTATGGGGATTGGAACTGGCTACCTATGCTTTTTACTAGGGGTGCGCGCTAGTAGGGTGGAGAATGCCTTATGGGGACTAATCGGGAATAAATTGGGAAATAAATTGGATTGAAGGGTTAATAAAAAATTATACATGATTAATCGGGGATTTTTAGAGCACTGCTCATAATTGAATAAAATACCGAACCGGTCATAAAATCGATAAAACTGTCAACCAAAGATAGAGAATCGTGGAACCGAATTGACATTGGTTTGGTTGAACCGAATTGACTAAGTCGGTTCAATTTGACTTCTCATGGCCGGTTCAATTAGCCGAACTATGATCAACCCTAAAAACAACTCGACTTGCCATTTCACATTATTACACGAGGTATCTGCCACTTCACTCACAACCTTTAATTAACGTGAAAATAACCCGACTCATCATTTTCACATCACGTTCTGTCCCGTCAGATGGCTATCCTTCCGTCCGCAACTCCCTGGTGCTTCAGTACGAGAGCGCGTCATGCGTCGTGGACAGCGAATGCAAGCTCGAAGGGTTCTACGAGAACTTCATGAAATTAGACAGAAATGGAGCGCCTGACGAGGCTTGCACCATGAAGACAGAGTCGCAAGACGATCTTGCAAAAGAAGGCTTGCCCGATCTCAGCGAGAAGGCTCCGCCGAAAGTTCACGTGCCTCGCCTGCATCAATCAGTCAGTATGAACGACAAAATCCAATCTCCTCTTCCAACCCCCATGAGAAAATCTGCAGTCATTACGGTTTCGTTGAAAAGAAAATCCGTCGAAGGGATAGAAACCATCTGTAAGTATTGTCATCGTCGTTAAAAGTAGGGAAAAGACATTTTACTACACCTAACCATGGAGATTTCATACTTTGTTACCTCAACTTTTTTTCTTTTTTAAAACCCTAACTTGTTTATCGGGACATTTTATTGCACCTAACAGTGTTATTTTGTGACAATATTTAACATCAAAATGTCTCAAAATTCAAGTTAGGGTATTAAAAAAGAAAAATATAAGTTGAGGTAGCAAAGTGTAAAACAACCTTAGTTAAATGTAGTGTCATTTTTCCTTAATAGTACTGATATGAACAATTCTTGAGCTGTGAGTTTTACTTATGCCAGGTTCGTCAGAGAAATTCGTGTATCGTCCCAGAGCAGGACTTTTGGTTCCACGCTCGACGTCCGAGAAGCCAACTTCAGGATGCTGGTCGGAAATTTCACCTTCCGTCTTCAATCTCCGGGGGAAGAATTATTTTAAGTATGCTAAAGAGTTTGTGTCCTGAAACTGTTCTTTTTCTTGTTCCCGTCTTCTTGGAATCGCCTAACAATAATTAATATGTTTGTGTAGAGACAAGCAAAAGGCTCCTGCGTCGGATTGCATCCCTTACGTACCAATTGGAGTTGACTTATTCGTTTGCCCGCGGAAGATCCATCACATTGCTCAACATATCGAACTTCCTTCCGAGAGGTCTCATGAGAAAGTCCCCGGTCTCTTGATTGTCAATATTCAGGTTCTTACACAAAATTTCGATACAAAGAGCTATAAACTGTTACTTGCAAGCTCATAGTCCTATTTCATTACATTATGCATATATAATTAATTCTTGGTCATATCGTTATTTCAAGCTATCAGATAATTTTCTGCACAAAATTGATTATTGGTGATATTGTTATTTCAAAACTATGAGAAAATTCTCATTACAATATGCATAAAATTGATTCTTGGCGATGTTATTGTCGCCGCAGCTGCCTACGTATCCTGCAGCTATGTTTCCGGGTGATTACAATGGGGAAGGCGTGAGCCTCGTATTATACTTCAGATTATCCGACAGTTTTGAATCCGAAATCTCTCCCCATTTCCAAGAAAGCATCAAGGTATCTTTTTACCGATCACCTTGAAATGAATGGAAACATAAAACATAAAAGGGAAAATGACAGATAACTATCCTCAACTAAACATTTTTTCACACCTAACTAGGTTTTGGCTATTTCGGATATACCAAACTTTTTTTTGAGACACCGTCTAAAAATTTTGATGTAAGATGTCAAGCTTTAAATTGAAAAGTGTAAAATGCCTTTGCTTTTAGTTGAGGATAGTTATATATCATTTTCCGACATAAAACAACCTTGTGCAATGTTCTTTTTTTGTGTTGGCCTATGATGCAGAGGTTTGTCGAGGATGAAATGGAAACGGTGAAAGGGTTCACGAGGGAATCGCTCGTTCCTTTCAGGGAGAGGCTCAAGATCATGGCGGGCCTTGTGAACCCTGAAGAGCTCGCCCTGAGCTCTACTGAGAAGAAGCTCATAAGTACCTACAATGACAAGCCCGTGCTCTCACGCCCTCAGCACAACTTCTTCACGGGGCCTAATTACTTTGAGATCGACCTGGACATTCACCGGTTCAGCTACATCTCCAGGAAGGGACTGGAGGCGTTTCTTGGTCGCTTGAAGTCCGGGATCATAAACCTCGGGCTGACGATCCAGGCGCAGAAGCCCGAGGAATTGCCCGAGCAGGCACTGTGCTGCCTGCGCCTGAACAAGATCGAGCTGGTCAACCGTGGCCAAATACCAACGCTAGTTAGGCTCGGTGAGAGCTGATCTCGAGGGAGAAGCTTTCGCGGCGTACACATTTTTTAGTTCGTTGTGAGCGCGTCGAGACGGCGGGAAAGGGAGAGAAGGTGCAAAACCATTTGAAGGTAAAGAAGAAAATAAGCTTATTCAGTGACTGAAAGTGTTCATCACCATTTCAGTTTAGTGCATTTTGGTTATATGTATAGGTTTGTGTATTATATATCCTGTTGGGAGCAGAAAAGTGAATGGAGCAGTTTTAAAGGAGTAGCTTGAGTCACAAGTAACAGTAACGGTCATATAAACACCAAAATGGCATTACAAGATTAGTGCATTTTGGTTAAATGTATAGTATTTTTTTATCAGCAATTATGTGCATAGTTTGTGCATTATGTCATGTTGAGAACTTCATGAAATAATTCAGTGTTGTAAAAAAATGTTAGAAGGTATTTTATCGAAAATTAATCAGACAAGTTGATTTTTTTTATAAAATTTTACTTAAATGTAGAAGAGTCGACGAAAAATTGAACAATGGAACAATTTTAGTGTAGGTAGCTTGGGTCTAACAGTTGTATAAACATCAAAAATTAAACATTGCTACGCATAGGGTTGCCCAAAATTAATCGAGAACGAGGAAATCGATTGAAACTGAAACTTGAAATACCAAAACCGAAAGAAATTGGTTCGATTTCGGTTCTTAAACTCGAGAACTGAAAGTAATCGGTTTGGTTCCGGTTTAATTTACAAAATTGCGGTTGATTGAGTAAATCGGAGATGAGGGCTCTGCTTGTTGGACTTCTTGGGCCAAAATTCTTATTATTTTGAGGCCAAATTTAATTTTAAATCGGTTTGGTTTTAACAGGAACATTGGACACTAAATCGATCATTAATTTTTCGGATATGATACCAATGTTAGTTCGATTTTGGTCCATGGAATTAATAATCGAACTAATCAGTCCGATATTCGATTTAGGCTTCTGGTTCCTGTGGCCGGATTTGAGCAGCCCTGACTACGTACATTCACATAGGGTGGGCACAGTTCCTGTCCGAAATCGACATGAAACACTCGGCACTCAATATATGGGAACCAAACCCAAAATTACTGTGTAAAAACACCTCGATTCCGGTCGATTAGTTTTTGATCTTGAATTCATGCTCGACTTATAAGCCGAATTTAAGCCTAAATTATAGCCAAGAACGTTAAATTCGCAATAACAAAATTCAAATGTTGAGATTTATTTATTACAACTCAATCGAAATATAAAGTCTGAAAACAAAATAACATTAAAATATAAACAATATATGTGAGTAGACAAGAGGTTGACACGTGGCGAATAAATCGGCTATGTTCTTATTAATTAACCGATAGTTATGAGTTTTGAGAACCGGAACTGAAACTGAAATCGAATGGTTTTCTCGAATTTCAAACTAAGACCAAACCGTTAACCTCGATTCTGGTTTTTCAGTTCCCGATCTAAAGTGCCCACCCCTAGCCTAAGACGTTTCTGTCCTTGTGGACTTACAAATTTACAACAATGCCATCATGCACTACGGGCTCGGCCCAAATACACGGCCCACTACCAGAAGGCCCAAACAATCCTCTGAATCGAATCGCTGTGGCTCACTGAGTCAACTCGGTGGTCTCAAGGTCCGAGTCGAGTCAAAGCTTGTTCATGCCGAGACTGTTGTCTTCTTGTCTCCTACCTACTCCATCACCATCGATCTCAGATTTATTGAAGAGGGTCGAGAAAGGGAACAGAACCCAGAAGCTCGATGGAGCAGGAGAGCCAAAAGATCGATCAAATCCGCCGTAAACATGGCTCCTTTGGCCTGACCAAGCCGGTTCGTTGCATAGTGAAGCTGGGTCAGTTGATCTCATTTTTCTCCTCCTATGCTCAATTCGATTGTGCAAGTTGATTTTGGTTTTTGATTGAAACCGAGACTCGTGTGGTTTTGATTGATCTTATTGGTGTTGTGAATTTTACAGCACTGTCTGAGAAGTGAATTTCATGAGTTCGTTTTGAGATGTTGGGTTGATGGGTAGCTGTAAAAAATTGGAACCCATGTTTTGATTTTAGCTTTTACAATAAGAAATCATATGGGTTTAATGTGATAATGGAAAAGTTCATCTTATTGATGTTATGAATTCACAAGACTATCTGAGAAATGTTTTTTTTATCAGCACAATCTGAGAAATGTACTTTCATAGGTTCCTTAGAGATGTTAGGTTGATGGGGAGCTGTAAAAATTGGAGCCCATGTTTTGATTTTAGCTTTTATAATATGAAACCATATGGGTTTGATGTGATGATGGAATTTTTTTTATCTTATTGGTGTAATGAAATTTACAACACTGTCTGAGAAATGAAGTTTCACAAGTTCATTTGAGATGTTAGGTTGATGGGGGAGCTGTGAAAATCGGAGTCTGTGTTTTGATTTTAGCTTTTAGAATAAGAAACCATATGGGTTTAATGTGATAATGGATGAGTTAATCTTATTGATGTTATGAATCCACAAGACTGTCTGAGAAATGTAGTTTCATGAGTTCATTTGAGATGTTGGGTTGATGGGGAGCTGTAAAAATTGGAGCCAAGTGTTTTGATTTTAACTTTTTGAATAAGAAACCATATGGGCTTGATGTGATGATGGAAATATGATCACAGAAATGAAGGTTCATGAGTTCATATGAGATGTTAGTTTGATGGGAGCTGTAAAAATTGGAACCTGTGTTTTTGTTTTGATTTTAGATTTTTGAATTAGAAACCATATGGGTTCGATGTGATGATGGAAAAATGATCTTATTGATGTTATGTATTCACAACCCTGTCTATAAAATTTGTGATGTTAGGTTGATGGGGAGCTGTAAAAATTGGAACCTATGTTTTGATTTTAGCTTTTTGACTAAAAAAACCCATATAGGTTCGATGCGATAATGGAATTTTTTTAATTTTATAGATGCTCTGAATTCACAACTGTCTGAGAAAGGAAGTTTTGTGAGTTCATTTGAGATGTTATGTAAAAAATTTGAACTCATGTTTTGTTTTTAGCCGTTTGAATAAGAAACCATAGAGTACAAAAGGGGAGGAGATGTAAAGGGGTGAAGAATTCGGACAATCATTGGGTTATTGATATGTGGTTTGTGGCTAAGTACAGGAGGAGCAGCAATCACTTGCAAAAATGAAATAGAGAAAATAAACGAAGAAGATCTTAAAATAGTTTCGTCGCAGCTGAGGCAAGCTATGAATCCAGGCAAGATTATCGGGATGGATTGGAGCAAGAGGCCTGGAGTCTCGGAACTTTGTCCCGCTGTGGATGATCTCGGGGATCAGCATTGTTTGGACTCCAGCAGCTTTGTTGTTGTTCATGGAGCAGGTTAGTCGGGTAGCTTTCACGTGCTGAGTCGGAATTTCCATTTCTAGGTTTTGTCAATAGTAAGTGGCTTGTTTCTTCTTACATTGTTTGGATTAGACGGTTTTCACTGTTGAGCTGTGATTTTTTAAGTTGATGTTGACAACTTCATGTATGCTTCGCATGGTCGCTTTCTTTATGTTTAAATCTATGAAAATGTCGGGTTCAGGTTCCTTTGGGCACTTTCAAGCTAGCAAATCCGGAGTTCATAAAGGTGGATTGAACCAACCTATTGTTAAGGCCGGTTTTGTTGCCACACGCATATCTGTAAGATTCTCTTATTCGACTTGCTTCAACGTTTTTTTCAAATCGTTACACATGATCCTGTATTCTATTGCTTGTTTCAGGTTACAACCCTCAATCTTGAAATCGTCAGAGCTCTAGCTCGAGGTACTGAAGTTAATACACTAGCGATATAAAAGTTATCGTATGTCTTTATTTTTATCGTTTGCACCTAATTCCCGGACAAGTCAATTTTACTGCAAACCAGCATTTTCTCTTCACTTCATAGGTTTACACAAATTATGACGCTAATGCACTCAACAAAAACACATATTAACTGCAACATGAGTATGCGAGTTTCTGTTTTCTTTCCTTGATTAGGGCTAATGTTCATTGTTTCATTAAGTTCCTTAAAGTGGTAGAAACTCGAATTAGCCCATTCTCATACCATGCTCCAATATCGTGAAAACATGTTTTCTATCTGGTACAATAATGCTATATGTAACAGGTTACTGAATTTCAATGAAACTTGTACATGATCACTACAAGTCTATGATTGGTCTATCGAATGTTTCCGCCGCTATAAATATCTAATAAGTAAACCATATCGGTCTAACAGTTACTTGTGTTTGTTTCCAATGCAGAGGGTATTCCTTCTATCGGCATGTCTCCGTTTTCATGTGGATGGTCGACCAGCAACAGAAATGTTAGAACCAATGTATTGATTGTACTGTATATGCACACGGGAAGTACTATGTTTTATTGTGACTCTTGTCTCTATTCGTGATTCTACAGATGACTTCAACTGACTTGTCCATGGTGGCCAACACAATCGACTCTGGCTTTATACCCGTAAGTTCTCAAGATAGTATATTTATTCCCATCATCGGAATAATAATATGAAAAACCATACACATCACTGTTTCTATGCCTGGTTCAATAGAATACGCGTTTCTTTTCCAGGTCTTGCATGGAGATGCAGTACTCGACGACTCACTGGGCTGCACCATATTGAGCGGGGATGTCATCATCCGACATCTTGCAGCAGAGTTAAAGCCAGAATACGTCGTTTTTCTTGTATCCAATTTGTTATTATAGTTTATCGTTGGAAACTATAATTTGTTTCTGGTTTCCATTAACCTCGTTGCTAAAAGACCGATGTTCTGGGAGTGTATGACCGTCCTCCATCAGAACTGAACGCAGTGCTTTTAAGGGAGATTGGTGAGCGGCATAAGATGAGTTCTATATATTTTTCCTATCCAATTGGTCATAAACTCGATAAAGTGACCGGTTCTTGATTTGCTGCAGCTGTGGATGAAGACGGGAGCTGGTCCGTCGTGAACCCGAGCCCGGAGAACATGGAACAAGGTTAGTGAAACTCATTTTCATCGCAGCACTCTGGAT
Organism: Geranium rotundifolium; assembly: GCA_963920655.1. NCBI lineage: Eukaryota > Viridiplantae > Streptophyta > Magnoliopsida > Geraniales > Geraniaceae > Geranium > Geranium rotundifolium. Next base: position 925,574 of record OY987316.1, on the reverse strand, counting down.
ATTTCAAAGGGAAAAAGACCTCTAACTATCCTCAACTAAAGGTCATTCTCACTTTCTTTCCTTCTCAAAACACGTTAAAAATGGATAAAAGTGTTAAGTTGAAAGTGAAAAGTGTAAAATGCCCTCGTTCACTTCCCTAATTTTCAAAACATGTCCTCGAATCACCTTCTTCTTTCGGCAACACTGAACCAGTCAGCAACACCACGAAGGACATGTTTTGAAAATTAAGAAAATGACTGAGGACATTTTATACTTTTCACTTTCAACTTAACACTTTTACCCCGCTTTTCAACGCCAAGAAGAAAAAAAGTTGAGTGCAGGCGTTTGACCCAAAACGTAAGTCATGCCTGGCTAAGTGAAAATGACCTTTAGTTGAGAATAGTTATGTGTCTTTTTTTGTTTCAAATGTAAGTTAACAGTTAACGTAATGTTTCTCCAATAGTTAAGATAACGGTGGCGGCTCATGACACCACCGGAGGGATGGAAACTAAAGTATCGGAAGCTGCAGCGATAGCGAAACTCGGTATTGATGTTTACATAGTAAAGGTACATACACTCCCAGCTAAATATTGGCTTCCCGTCGCTTTCCACTGACACGCAGTTTCCTATTTTTTCCGGCTAAACTCAGGCGGCGACGAGCCATTCAGTGAGGGCCATGGCCGGGGAGCTCAGAGATGGCCTCCCAGACGACTGGCTCGGGACAGTTATTCGGTTTAGGAGGTAGAAATTTCGGAAGCATGTTTAACGACCTCATGCTTATTACACGAGCTTTACGTCACTTCACCCATAATTATGTATTCAAACTATTGAAGTTGTGTTATGTCTTTTCTAAGTTGAAAGTACAGAAGCACTGTTCTAAAAATCGCTAGACACCAATCATGCGGACATGATCGTCAAAGAGTAATGGAACAAATCTCGGATTTTTAGAATAAAAAATGCTAAAAGGTGCAGAAATTGTTCAGTACCTTACACAAGCAAAATCGAATCAGGAATTGAGTACGAGTGAAAGATGCTATATTCTATCTGGGTCGATTTAATTTCAGAAGTAATTTTGTCATTTTTATAAAAATATATATAATTTGCACAAAAATGTAAAGTTCATAACACATTTTTTCAACACGGTATATTTTTGTTAAAATGTCACAATATAATACTCATTCTCGTCATTTTCACGGATAACAATAATTAAAATATTCTTTAAATCATTAATAATTAATAAAACATTGTTTCTAAACTCGAGGAACTCGGTTTTTTTCTCTAGTACACTATCGATGTTCTTAATTTTATTTTGTTCAATTACGAAAAGATTCTCTGCACGCTGCCATCAGAGTCAAAAGAAAAAACAACAATCTCAAGATAAAAAAATATTATTTTAATTTAAAAAATTGATATTTCAGGGACATTTTCGTCATTTTGGATAAGTACACACATTTTGCAACAAAAAAGAGTTCATTTTTTTACAAATTTTTGAATAAAAATAATTCACTCTTTATTAGTTTTTAATAGTTGGGCCTTGTTAAGCAACATTGGGCCACTATTGGGCCTTTTGGTCATCTTCTATTCCAAGGCTCTGTTTGGTTGTCGGGAAAATAGCTTAGAAAATGTTCTGTGCCTTTTCCATTTCCCAATTTCCTCAACTGTCGTTCCTTCTTTTGCAATTCCTCTCCGTTTCGAGAAATTTCAGAGAACCCATTTCGCGTCACTCTCGGAATAGAGTCATCGTTCACGAAACAGTACGTGTTCTTGCTCAATTGCTCTGTTCACTTCCAATTTTGGACTTGCATGCTTCAGTATCTGCTTAGTTTCTGGTATTTGATTTTTTGTTCAAATTTGGTTACTTTACTAATTGGGTTCTGAAACTGAGAATATTTCATATGGGTCTGATCAAATTTGACTTGAACCTGACCTTGTTCTGTGGAATTGTGCTCTAGCTAATCACTGTAAATTTATGAGAAAACTGCAAAAATGTGCTTAATTATAGAGACTTTTGCAAAAATGATGTTGTGTTGTTTGCAATTTTTGGCAAAATGTAAGTATTTTTATAAAAATAACAAAATTACTCATGAAATTAAGAATTAAGACTTTTATAACATAATTTTAACTTGAAAATACTTATAGTTAAAAAAATCAAATTACAAAATTTGATCATACAAATATTAGTTAAGAGGTAAAAATAAGATAAAAACTTTTAAAATTTTATTGTGAGGGGTAATTTTGTCATTTTATATAAAAATATGGACATTTTGCAAACAACACGGCTCATTTTTGCCGTTAACAAACGAAAGCACCCTTTTGCAAAAACGTCATATAACAAGGCATCTTTTTGCGATTTTCCGTGGATTCAATTACAAGGCGTTTTGTTGGTTTCTTGTTTTCGGGGTGAAATTGAAATTGTTGGTAAGGTTTTGAGGTTTGGAAAATGTGATAGGATGGTGGAAGAATTGGAAACGGTGGAGTCTAAAATGGCGGTGGAGCCGATTTCGCCTAATATCATGTCTGTGGAGCTTGCTATCAAGAGAGAGCTTGCATATAGAAGAAAGGTGGAGGCTTTGATGATGTTGCAGTCTCAAGGAAAATGCACCACTTCAAAACCCGCTATCTCCGTGGCTCCGCCGCAGGTGAGAATCATTGTGCTCTACCATGAAACGCTCGAATTAGGGTTAGTGTGTGCGATTTTGTGAATTCGAATATCTTTTGTTTGACATACTGGATTTGGGATTTGTGTAGCTCGTTTTTCGTTTATGTCACATCTTGCTGCTTCGTGGTTTGTCATGTTATTGTGCTGCATATATACACTCTAATATGGGCGAAGAGCCCTTTTTTGGCCTTTTTATTCATGGGAATGCCTCACATTGATGACTAACTAATGCCCCGAAAAATCTTTGCCAAAAGAAGCGATTTGGTGTAACTTCAGACTTAAGAGCCTTTTGGCAATTTTAGTTGTGAATTCAAAATTTTAGTGTGTCTAATGTTGTGAATTCGGAAAGTCTTTTGCCATGCTCTATTTGTATAGTACTAGATTGGGAAAATTGCAAAAAGGTGCCTTGCACTATGCCACTTTTGCAAAAAAGGCATTGTGTTGTTTGCAAAAGTTTTTTTAGCAAAATGTATGTATTTTTATATAAATGATGAAATTACCCCTAAAATAAAAATTATTATTTTTAAATAAATAAATATTTTAAAAGTTTTTCTGTTTTTATTTTGAACTAAAAAATTTATGATCAAATTTTGTAATTTATTTTGTTTGTTATACTATTTTTAAGTTAAAATTATGTTATAAAAGTTTTGATTCTTAATTTCATTGGCAGTTTCATAATTTTTATAAAAATACACACATTTTGCAAAAACAAATGCAAACAACACAGTACCATTTGCCATTAACAAACAACACAACACAACACGTCTTTTGCAAAAGTGTCATGTAATAGAGCACCATTTTGCAATTTTCTCTTATTATTATATCATGCATTTTAGCCGATGTTCTAAAAAAACACTAGTCGGGTAAAGAGGGCCTTTTAGGGACTAATCCGGGAAAATTGAAAAGTAATCAAATTAGAGGATTAATCTAGTGTTCTAGAAATCTCTGATTAATTTCCAAAAAGCCCTCTCCGCCCGACTTGCACCTACAACTCTTTCAGCACACTGGTTAGGGATTTTAAAATTTTAGTGTCCATAGAGAATGATTATATACTTTTTCCGAGACATTATGTTATGTTCATGATTACGAAATACCATTCCTTCCGCAGGGTCCATCCCCAGTATCAACAGGAACGAAGAGAAAAACCCCGACCATCAACCTCAAATCCTTCCGACCACCAGCACCATCCAAACGCTCCCAACTAATTTATCCCGGAAGCCTATCCTGCACGGCCTGCCAGATGGATTTCTCGAGCGTTTCCAATCTCAATCTCCATTCCGGGAGTAAAAACCACCGGTCCAAGCTCCTGGAGCTGAAGCAGCAAGGACGTCCCCCGAGCAACCCGTTCTTGTGCTCGCTCTGCCAAGCCCCGAGCTCGAGTGTCTACCAGCTAGAGGTGCACCTTACCGGCGCAAGACACACTGCTAGCCTCAAAGAAATATCCAAAACCGACTAGTGTTCATCGCTCGTAAGAGGTAAACCAGTCGTCTTTTTTCATCATGTACCTTATCTTTATCTGCAGCTTTCTATTTCCTGTTGTGAAATCATTTCATATTCAATGTAAACAATAATGTGCTATGTTCTACATCCGTGAAGTTCTGTGTTCGAATCTTAGTACACACAATCCGATAAGATTAAAGTATGATTTCTTGAATTATCGCTGATCAAGAAAAAAAATAGGGAAGATTGTACATTTTACAGTTACTACATGGCAATTTTTTTTCATAATAAATGAAATTCGAGGTGCAAACTAAGAATCAATCTCAGCCGTTGGATTGACAAAATAAGGTCTTAAGATAAAATACTAATTTGATAAAAAAAAAACTTGTAAATTTGGTAAACTTGACTTTAATTAAAGTTATTTACTATCAATAACGTGTTTTAATCTCACCCGTTCATTGTATTAGTTCAACAGCCGAGATGAATTCTTAGTTTGTACTGTAACAAACGGTTTTCACGTGAATAACCCTCCTAAATTCGAATACCCTAAAGTCTATATCCTTCCTTGTCCATGAATCTCTTAGCCTTTTTGTAAGCTTTCTTGAGGTACACCCCAAACCTCTTCAAATTGAGAGTGACCTCTTGTTCCTTAAGGTATATGTCCATTACATCTGTAGGCCAACCCTTGTTTTGGACATCATAAGGGCTCTTCACCAACATGCTATCCTTCCCATACTTGTCCACCAGACTGCTCTCTTCGGCTTCGATCTTGTATTCCATGTACTCCAGATTCATATCCTGCCCGACCCGCCCGAAAAACGCCTCCGCGGCCCAGTTCACCCCGATCGGGACAACCTGCAGGTAGGGCTGCCCAAAATTAACCGAACTGACCAAACCAGCCCGAAAAGTAACCAAACTAAATTGATTCGGTTCAAGATTGAACCGAACTGAAACTATATCGGTTTAATTTTGGTTTATAAAGTGAGAACCGATAAAAAAAAATGAACTGAAAACCAACCAATTGAACACGTGGCTAAGAATGAGTCAAATAATAAGTCAAAACGGTTTAAAATGTGAGAATTTCATAAAATTTAGTTTATAAAAACCCAAACCGAACCTAATTTCATCGGTTCAGTTTTAGTTTTCATTTTCTTCAAATTAAAATGACGACTTAAAAACTGAACTGTGAACAACCCTGGTTGTGAGAATTTCATAAAAAAAACGAACTATATCAGTTTGGTTTTTATTTTCTTCAAACTGAAATGAAGACTTAAAACCGAACTGTAAACAACCCTGTCTACCTGCAGGAGCACAGAGCCCGGCCGGAGGAACACCGAGTGTGTCAGGGCGGCCCCGTGGACCCCGACCATGGCGTGGCTCGAGTTGATCAGGGCGTACGTGTCCTCGAAGAGCATCTCGGCCCTGGGCTCGAACACGAGCACCTCGAACCCTATCGCCTCCATCATCCCGACCACCCGACCCTGGTTCAGGATCCTCCTCCCGACCCCCCGGCCTCGGCTCGCCAGCAGGAGCCGCGGCCGGGGGCCCCCGCCCCACGCGAGGCGGCGTGTCTTCCCGAACGCCGCCTCGAGGTGGCCCCGGAAATGCAGCAATGTCTTCGAGTTTGGTATCAAAGTTTTGTTTATGGTCATGAATCCGTGAGCAATGAGGCCGAGGGTGGCATTAGAGAAACAGTGGGTGGTGGCAGTATCATTTCTCAGGGTAATGATCGGGTGCGCGCTGAACGTACCCAGCAACCCCGCGTACCTCTGGGCCCACCAATTGGGCGACTCCGATACGACGATCACGAGGTCGCGGTCTCGATCTCGACCGTTGAATACCGTGTTGACCGTGATGAAGAGCGGGATGAACCCGTCGTTGAAGTCGTGGAAGAAGTTTCCGGTGTACCCGCCCGCAGAGAATACCAGCGCCGTCGAGTTGTGAAGGACCTCGCATTTTGGGCCTGGTGGGCCCGAGGCCTTGATCGTGACTTCTCTGATCTTGCCCATTATAAAGTCCTCGTACTTTCTCGGGTAGGGCCTGATCTTTTCGACTACAGTTGGGCCTTTGGGCCCAGAAACGTAGAATGTTGCGGTGGTTGGGTCCAGTACAGTTGGGCCGTTGATTTTGCAGAGGTCGTAGCGTAGGTTGCTCCGGTCACAGCTTATTGGGCTTTTCAACGGTGGCCGGCGCCGGAGCTCCGGCGACATGATCGTCTCCGATTCCACTTTCAACTCTAATAAATAAATAATAATAATAACAACAATAACAATAAGATAAGTTAGTCCACTCCATTTTTTCAATAATGTATACAAAAATTATCTATATTTTTCAATTTTTTTACTAAATATATCTTCTAATAATTTATCTCTTTGAATAATTTGAAGAAGTTTTTTTAAAAAATTCTCGACTTTTTCGATTAATGTTCGATCAGTCCCTTATTAATCCTTCAATCTAATTTACTTTTTAAATAATTTCTGATTAGTCTTCAAAAGGTATTCTTCGCCCGACTAATTTCTAGCGTGTTTAAAAACATTTATTTGAAGTAATATGGCATTCTTGAATTAAAGATAGATGTATAAACAAATCGAATAATCAAAACAAAAAATTATGCCAAAAATATAAGGTATAAATAAAGAATTCATGGAATTCACGAGAAAATGGGTTATCGAGGTTTATTTTTTAGACGTTTTAGATGTGAGACATTGAATATGCGTCAAATGTCTGAAATATGAAATAAACAGGCTGAGACGATAGTCGAAAATCAATCATATTTAAATACCATATTAAAATCTAAAAACACAATTTTATAATTAAGCATTCTCCTTCGTAAATCAGACTAAGCTTTTTGGTCGAGTTTGACACGTTTTCATGTAATATTTCCCGACGCGAACCGAAAACAAACCTTGGTAAAGAGGAGTGAAGCATTTTTGAACGACGAGTATAAACAAGCAGACGACGAAGCAAGCAAGCCATGAAGCTCTCCGTTTCTTCATCACCATCTCAACTTGTTTAAGCTCTCTTCTGGTTCGAGAAATGATGTTCATGAAGATTGGTGAAGACACCATTTATGGAAGATGTGAAAAAATAACAAAAAAAAGAGAGGAAAAAAGGGTTTAGAAATGGGAACTCTTGCCCATTTATTTAATAATAATAAATTAATTAATTAAAAGAAGAAGAAAATAATTAGGTGTAGCTTTGTTAGAATTTATTGGTTATTTGGGTAATATGGGCACACTTTACTCATTATGGTGGTTGATGAATTAATGTGTTTTTGAAGGTAAGTAAAAAAATAGAACATAACAAGTTCCTCAAGAAAGATGGTAATTTACTAATTTCCATCCAAATTGGTAATAAAAGGAACCTTCAAATCGAGCATATAAAGTAATAAAACAATCGATTATGTGCAAGAAATTACAAAACAATTTTGTACAGATACGCTATTATATTCCTTCAAAAATTTATGAAATGACTTGTGCACTTAACCAAACAATAATTCGAGTCCTGAGTTAAATCTTTACACTTTCGGTTACTGCGGATAATTTTCGGTAGGGTGGCCAAAAGGCAAAAAGGCAAAAAGAACTGAACCGACTAAATAGAAGCGAACCGACTGAAAAAGAAGTGAACTAAAAAGAACTGAATTCGTTAGGTTTAAAATCGAACCGAAACTCTATTGGTTCAACTTCAGTTTGTAAACTAAAGACCGATCAATCTGAACACGAGGCTCATTTTAAGTTATCGATCCTTATTAATTGGGCCAACAACTGAAAAATTCAAAATCGACCCAGATGTGAGAACTTCGTAAAAATCATTTCAAAGAAAAATCCAACCGAAAACCAATAAATCAAATAGTAAGTCAAAACCGTCATGTAAAAACCAAATCGAACCAAATTCCATCAGTTCAGTTTTGGTTTGATATTCGACTCAAAACTGAACCGTGAACAACCCTAGTTTCACACAAATATAAAACCTAGATGATGGCCCAGTTGTGTTATATTATGGGTCAAAGGTTGGGCCCATAGCCCAATTGTGAATCTAAACATATACATACATACTACAACAAAAATCTTCTTCATTTGGATGAATGGAATATTTGTTCAATGTCCATACATTTTCAAGAAACCATTGTTCACAAATTTTGCAGTATGAGTTCTGAAGGAAACTTTCACTAACCACAGTACAGTTGCTGGCTAGGTATCATCATCTTCATCATCCTCCTCCTCGTCAGAGACTTCATGGCGTGGCCTGTTGTACTTCTCCCGGAGCTGCCTGATCGGGATGTAGTCCCCGGCTGCATCCATACCGTAGAACAAGAAGGATATGTACGGATGATCCAACCTTCCCTGTGAATGATGAGCGAACAATTCATCATACTGTGATCAAAGAAACCGAATAGAGGGCAGTTTGTGTTTGAATCTCATTGTTGGTTAACTCACCAAGTCGGGTTCTTCAGGGGTTAACAGATTCTCCTCAGGAACTGTAGTGCATGTTTACAAGGCATAGACAAGATCATGGCTGTAAGAACTTTTTTTCCGGATAGATAACATGCATTACTCTTATAGGGGATGTTGAAATAAATTCAAAAGCATGTATGAAATTGCGTTTGTTTCAGCTCAGCAGACTTGTATGTGTTAAATTTACTATTCACGTGAAAACTAATTGTTTTGGACAGACATGATGCTAACACAACTAGATTTAGAGGAGGAATTAGAAGGAAAAAACGAGTTTAGTTACCATATGCGACTAGTATGTTGGGATCTGCATGCACATCGACCAAAACCTGGAAAAGAGATTAATGGATTTAGTTGAAAGTCTTCACTGTGAATAACGTTGAGCCTAAAAGGAAACATACAGAACAATGTTGAAACGAATTCAATTGTCTCGCAGTCTGAAATTAAAAACCAGTTACGAGATTAGGCAAACCTGATAAAATGGCTGATTAGAACCTCGAGCCAACTTGTCAACCTGTGCTGTTTCCCTCCAAGAAGTCGATTCACAACAGACGGGATCCATTCCACAGATCACAGCTCGATACCCTGAAAATTTCACCAACATAAACATTTAATCATATTACTTCATTATGAATTGCACACAGATAACATGAAAATTGGTATCCATTTTTTTTGCTTGTCACATATCAGATCTCTCCAAGATTATGAATCTCAGATAGGGCATAAAAAAGGCTAAGCTTACCGAAGTTCTTATGCCTCACTTTCTGCCCCAAGCGAAGAGTATATTGTGCATTTTCATACACTAGAGCTTTTGCCGACGCTTCCAGAGACTCCGCCTCCAATCTGGAAATTTTATCCCTCAACTCGGCTGCCAAAGCATAATTCTCGTTTTCAATTGCGTTCTGTAAGTCGGCACTGCAACAAATGAGGCAGACTTACAAAGTGTCATTACACAAGGTAAGAAAAAGACAATAGCATAAATTTACTATATGCATCTTTTACTTTTTGATAAAAAAAAAATTTCAAAAATCACTGGTAACACCAAAACTGAGAAAAGGATAGGATGCTTTGGACATACCGTACGCGTATAATGCTTATAGCCTTATCTTGAGCATCGCTTTTTGAGGATGAACCCTTCTTTGCTTCTCTTTGTCTTATAACTTCTGCTTCAACCTTTCACGAAGAACGCTAATCAGCATGCCTTCAAGCTTAATGACCATAAAGAACACAGTGCTTACTAAGAGACGCGTGAATGAGGCAATTCAAGTCATCCACAATCATGATCAGAAACCTAACCTCGGTAAGTTTGTTTCGGAGTTGTTGAGCAATTTCATACTGCTCCATGTTCAGAGCACACTGCAAATTGATAATACCAACCAATAAACACTTTTATCATTCTACGGAACACAACAGAAATTGAAATAAATAGATAAAATTTAAAGGCAGTGTTCAGAACCTGTACACGAGTAGCCAAATCCAGCTGGAAAAAGAAAATCAGTATATCCTCGTTAGCAGTCTCGCTACGCTCCGAGGTTGCATCCAAACCCTGGTCACCACCTTTAAAAAGCCATCCAGCTTGAACTATCGTATTTCTTTTCCTCAACTGGTACGAGTTACCAGTCAAGCATAAGCTTTGCATGCAATGATGCCAAAGGCATTGTCTATCCATCCTGGAGGCTATCTGGACGTCCATCCCATATTTCTTTATTAGCTTGTAATGCTTGTTGTTCCATGGAGGGATCGATCCATAAACCCCACTGTTGCCGGAGGTTGTTAGAGTGCTTAATGACAGACCTCGCACCATTTTGCAAAGGATCTTTCCCTTTTTTGGAGTTATCTCCTAAGATATATGACTCCCAGATGATATGCCCTTTTCAAGAAAACAGGTATCCTATCTTCTCCAAAAAAAACTGTGGCTGTTTTCGTATCTGTAATTGGACATATTACACATTCAAAGTAATTCATGCACACGAAACTAAACTAAACACCACCTAATGAGAAGTAGATAGTAAAATTATGTTGCTCATTCGGTTGAGGCCATCAAAGACAAGATCAGATGTTCAAGCCTATAGACTATAGTGACTAGCATATCACACATCATCAAACACGAGACTGCATTGTAAGTATGGGATGACATCTTGACACACACAAGGACAAATATGAGGTAACCAAGCCATTGACAAACAAATAGCAAAACACGTGCACACAAAATATGATAGGATCGACCTCATTACCATATGTATATCATCACAAACTTCACTACACTCCAGTCTAAAGTCTAACAACCACTGGTATTGCCATTTCGCATCCTTTTCTCGTCAAGGCAAAAAATGGAAGCGTTAAAATGGAATCTCAACATGAATTCCATATTATTAACTTCACTTCTTTGTCCACCTCCGTTGTTCCTCACTCGTGACTAACTGCTACGCCACTAGCCATAAAACATAACCCATAAAATCATCGAAACTACACTTCAAAGCAAAGCTTAGTAAGGCCGATACCAATTCTCATCTTTGTATGCGACAAAATCTCGGCCGAAGTAACAAAACTTACAAGCCCTATCATAACCTCTATACGTAAAATTCTTCTATATACAACAACATAAGTAAGTGTGTAATAATCACCTAATTAGAACTGCATTGCATAAACAAAGCAACAAAACTCAAATATCAGGAAGAACCAAAGCTCCTAAACTCTCATTTTTTTCACAAATTTGTTGAATTGAAGCATATATGAAGAGAAAAATCAAATCCCACATACACAGGTACAAGAAAGTCACAACATTTCACTACACCCAGCTGAAGGAATCACTTAAGAACCCAATCCCGTAAAATCCTCAACTGGGTTTCCAGTTTCAGGTCTGTACTGGTACTGCAACAATTTTCCTACACTTTCTCAGGAACCAAACAGAAACTATAAAAAAAAAAACGGAAAATCAATTACAAATTCAGCTCGTGAAAGCTACAATACAGATTCACATGTGGTCTGGAGTGACTCACCGGAGCAAGAGAGGGTCGCCGGAGAAGAAAGCTCCGGCCCGTTCTCCGAATTCGATTATTGAATTTTCGGTCCCCGAATTTTTTTGGCGCAAGAGAAAATAAAATTTCAGAAGATATTAAAAATCAAAATATTTTTTTAGTTCCATTTTCACTCACTCATTTTTGGGCGGTTGGTTTTTATCGTCTGTGGCCCGTGCCACCACACGGGTCCTACGCTCGGTTTGACCAAAATTGATTTAAAATGCTAATTCTATTATAAGTGTATTGTTTTTACTATTAAGTGTTTTCGTGTGGTTGTATAATACACATTACATATTTAAATCCTAATACATTGAGGAAATTCATAATTTATTATTTGTATACTCGATCAATAAAGTACTATAAAATATTTGGTCATAAAAATAGTAAATCTAATTGAATGTAAAATGATCCATCTATTTCAAAAAATTAATATCAATAATTTAGTGGTACAAATAAATTTAATTTAGGTTCTAAGGAGACTTTCAAGATCGATTCGTTAAATAATTAATTGTCATTTGGTAGAATCAAGCTCGAGCCAGATTTAATTTAATGTTAAGTTCATTTATTAAACGATTTGAATTCAAACTCAAACTATAAAAATTCATAAACTCATTTAGTATTTGATATAATTAAAAATTATAATGTTCATAAATATACATCAAACAACAAATTGAGTCGAACTGGGTTGTCATCTTTCAAGTCGGATAATTGATCAGAGTTGATTTCCTTCGAGTTGAGCTCAAAATTAAGTAAATAAGATTGTTTAAGCTCGAACCCAATAAAATAAAATTAAGACTCGAGCTTAATTATATAAGCTCATTTGAGATCAAACTCAACAAAATTATACTCAATTCAAGTAGAATACATCACACATGAATAGGGTTTTAGCATAATTCTCTTATTAAAAAGCACTAAATGACAAATATTTAACATTGAACCAATATGGAAATTGGTGATTTATTGATACCTTCATACACAAGTTATGAACACAAACTTAAAAATCACATCATTCCATTTTCAAGAACATAGAGAAAACAGAACTCTGGGAAGCAAAATGAAGAACACAGACAATTTCTGGACAAATTTCAATCAAACTCATCCATCAACCCAGCTAACCGAAAAGACGATAAAATATGAATAAACCAGAATCTCTAGGATATCATTGTCGCCCGGTGAAACCCTACGGTCGATGATACACGTATTTCGTTCTCGGATCCACGATGAGACCCTTTCCTCCATTCACCTCCAAATCGTGCCTGCATTGCCCAAATCACACGTTCGTCAGAACCAAAACCCTGATTTCTACGTTTTTCTTGTTCATCAGAACCAAAATCCTAATTTCTATGTTTTTCGCGTTCATCAGAACCAAAACCCCTAAATTCTGGGGGGGGGGGGGGGGGGGGGGGGGTCGCGAACCAAAACCCTAATTTCAATTTACATTTTCCGTGTTCATCAGAACCAAAACCTTAATTTCTATGTTTTTCTCGTTCATCAGAAAAGAAACCCTTATTTCTAGGATTTTTGCTATCAGCATGACAATGATGACATGCTAATCTCATTGCAAGGCAAAAACGAATGTAGAAGGAAACGAGCCGTGTGTATATTTGGTAAAACAGAAAACTCAACTGAAATACGAAATCGGGGATAGTCAGCTGCTCCCGAGGAACGTATCTGAACAGCTGCAGGAGCCGGTCAACGTATACTACTTTCTTCCATACCTATAGAGTTTCTCGAAGATATGGTCACAATGATCTTTGAGACTATTGAACTAAGTTAAGGTACAAAATTGTTCACTTACTCCGCTGTCGACCAACATTTGTAGGCCAAAGACCGCGGCCTTCAAGTGGAAAGTCGGGTGGAGGACATATATAGCCTGCAATAACAGGAGAGAGAGTTAGCTCAGGATCAAGAACGAGAGATGAAATCTTGAACGTACGTGCAAGTTTCGCTGATGCTTTCGACCGAGTATTTGTTGTAGCCTCCTCATCCATCCCATGTCTGGCTGACTGCAATCCAGAAAAGGTATAGTATCACATGCAATACCCGGGATTTTTTTATAGGCACAAGTAAGGCGATTTTAATTTGAACGAGGAGCTCGTTGTAGATATATCAGCTTGATAAATCACATAAAAGAAGGAAATGGGTATTAAATCATTGAAGATGAAAGGTGTATTTCTGTAAGACCGGAGGATACTTACAGCTGCAAGGATGCTGCTGAATGGAAATAAACAATGGTATAAGGCTTCTGTATGATGGGCTCAAACTCCTGAAAAGTGTGCAATATAATAAGGCTCTGAATGCCAAGATTCAAACACAGATGATAACAGAAATAACAAGTGAAAGCATGACAAATTGAAGCTGCAATGACCAGAAAAGTGCAGAAACAGTGACATCATTACCAATATAGAATAGGGCGTTGTTATGTAGTGCGAAGACAAGTCACAAAGTTGTTAGTCCTATTGTATACAAAATGTTGATGTATTATATTACATTTGCCAAAGGCTTTGATTCCAACTTGTTGGAATATCTGACTTTCGGATTCTTAATACTTTTTCACATAAAGGCAAGCCAATCATTGCAAATTGCACCTTCCATCAGATTCGTAACAGTCTGCTAATGTTATATTAGAAAAACTCCAAGTTTATTTTCGATATTTTGCATAGGTACAGTAAAGTAACTACATGGAAGATAATATGATTCTGATAATTTATTTCACCAAGAATTATAGTTTGGTTATGAATTATGAACCGGAAAATGATGAAGTGTATAAATCTTAAGCAGATACAAGCTTTGAATTGATTACCTTTATTACATGCAACACAAACCGCTCCAGATCAAGACAACGAAGCAGAAAATGCGCTCCCACAACAACCATCACTGGGCGACCCTCACTATCCACCCCACCACGATATCTGTAAAATGGGAGTGACCAGTCAATATTAATATGTGGTGCAAGACACCTTGCATGAACTTTACAAGATCGATTCGCTGAACAATTAAATGCATGTAAACAGCAGAGCACAATTATGAAGACACAGATGTAAATATGCTTACACAATTTTCATTTCTGCAATTTCAGAAAGATTTAATGAATTGGCTTTAGAAAGATATCTAGAATGAAGTGAATATTCTTCAGCAGCGGACAGTGGAGGTCCACCAAGATCTCCAAATCCAAGCAATTTAGCACAATTTAACCCAGTTTGTGCCTGCGAAGTTTTCTCCCATTGTTCCTTGCGTCTCTGATCTGGATCTTTGATCAATGACATAAAGGCAGGATCCAAATATGAATCCAGATACGACGAGTTTCTGAAAAGATCCAAAATTCAACAAACTTACAGTGATCAAGACATGTACCTTCAAAACCATCTCTTTAAATGCACGGGAGATTTATGCATATTAATATTATGAAAAGAAAATGATGTAATTTATGGTTATAATGTGTAACAACTTAGGTTGTCCAGTAGTACATATTAATTGATCCAACAGGCTATTTTACGTTGCAACTATGAGTACAGAATAAAATAAGTTGAGTCAGCGAGAATATGATTTTTTTTATTGATATGTAATGGAAATCACTAACCTCCGCACCAAGCCAACATCACTAACAGGAAGAATTTTTTTTTATTGATATGTAATGGAAATCACTAACCTCCGCCCCAAGCCAACATCACTAACAGGAAGATCAACTGGGTCTCGAGGAGGTTTAGGAGGTTTAATAACAGTCTTTTGGGGCAAAGGCTGTATTCTGATTTTGCGTTCATCTATAATTGTCTCGCCATTTTCATCTCCAACATCTGCAGGAAGCTTTGTTACTGCCACTTCCTCTTCGTGTTTATCTCTAGGAAAGTAAAGCGGAAGCAACCTGCATAATAGGCACAGAAGAATAATGTTTGAAGCTCATGCAGCATACAAAAGTTTCCATAACAATGAACGAATGACATTTGACAAAATAGCTAATGATTCTGCATCGCAAATAAAATGATCAACTGCAACATAGAAAAACCTTTTATAGATCTCGGTATCAGACGCTGTGGTAGTACAGAAAACAACAGCGGTGATTTTATCTTTTTGCTTTTCTAGCAACCTCCGAACAGTCCCTAATAAAATAAAACAGAAGGTACATCATACAACTTGGAAAGAAAATAAAGGCTTTACTCTTGCTCTGTTGCTATGTTTCTATTACGACAAGTAAGCCATTCTATGAAAAAATGATTATAGCATTTTATATGAATAAGAGAGGGAGAAGAACGAGTAAATAATTACAACGTGATAGGATATATCTCACTTATAGCCACGTGTGCAGCTGGTTCACGAGGATAGTTTTTAGCTTCCGTATATATACAGCCCATAGCAATGCTGAAATCATATTCAAAGCAAATGATAAGGTAGGGTAGATAAATGGATGATTAAATGCAGGAGAAAATCAATTAACGTCAACAATAGCAACATCTAAACAACCTCTGAAGCCCATTCTCAATAAGAAGTTCCAGGCAAGAACGGTAGCAATGACTCAGAGCATTTTCTGCTGCAGTATGATATTTTACTGCATACTTGGGACCAACAGTATGGATAACCCTCCTAAGCAAGATTTATGAGAAAAACAATTTAGGTTAATTCGAGAATTCGTTACGTTACGTTAAAGATTAAATATAGATAATAATTCTATACACTACTTCCAAATACATTGAACTGACCTAGCAGGAAGATCATACGCATTAGTAACTTTAGCCATACCCGTTCGACATCCACCCTGTGAAGAAACAAAAGTTTATAATCAGTAAATCTTACCAATTCATATTGTAAAGAAAATGTGTATTCTATTTAAACACCTAGGAGTAGGAGATAAGTGTTTTATATGGCAATATCCATTATAACTAAAATTATCAAAACAATGTCATGAAATGCTAAAACATATTCAACTATCATACATTGTCAACTATGACTATATCTTGCCACAACAGAAAAGGATCTTTGCGAAGTGTCCGGTATATAAAATGATGATGTCATACAAAATCACGGTACAACAACAAATTTAATTGTTATCTCACCAGCGTAGCACATTCTTCTGCAAGACCAGGTCCAGCTGCGGCGTGCAAACCAGGGCTACTATGTGCTTCCTCCAAGTTCTGTTAACGATCCATTCAAGAAACGTCTCATAAATAAAACAAACATGCCTAAGAGAACTACATGGAGCTCAACAAACCCATATCCAATGTGCGCTAGAGCTTACCTCATTTGTAGAGTTTACAACAGCATCAACCTCCAAATTCCACGGGTTTCCTCTCCATAAATATATCTTCGAGTTGATTTCACGGTCCATGGGAAACCTTGACATGATCCTGCTGTTTCCACTCTCCCCCTCGTGATGAGATGTCAGAGGATCGGGAAAGTAGGAGTTCGGAAATGAAGGGTCTTCGTTTTCGTTTGATAATGACGCCCTGCTTTCTGCATCGCTCCATCGCGGAACTTGGTCCAAACTCACGACATAATCACCATTATCAGTCGCCATTCCACCCCAGTTTGTGGCTGTAGCCACAGTCCGGTACATTTCAGTGGCGCCCGGCTATTTTCTTATTTTACTGATTATGCCTACTTCAATTTGCACTGCCCAAATCAAGTTGCAAGTCAAACACAAAATTCTCTCAAACAAAACAAAATAAGATCATACTTCATTAATTCCCATCAATTTCTTATGAAGCTACCACCTATGAAATTCAACTAACCATCATTTCCACAGCTTAACACACAGCAAAAACATGCAATAATTGAGAAATGAGAACCAGAAATTGAAATTGAAATACTCATCACCATACAAAACCCACAATCCAAAAACCACTCAATTCCAACTATCAAACACCAACCCCACGAATCAACAACAAAATCACCGTCCTGCAATCACAAATCTCCCCAACAACACACAATTCAGTTGCTGAAATTGAAAACACTACACAAAACTCCCCAAATCCAGGTTCCTACCACTTTCCCTCCGTTTTCTCAGTAACCAAACGGACGACAGATTCTACCCACAAACCCAAATCTGAAAATTCCCAGAAAACGCCACTAGCAATTCAGAAACAAACAAAAAATCTGTAAAAAAAAATTGAGAGAAGTACCTGTTCGGTGGCGCCGAAGGGACGGTTTTTATTCAATTAAATCAAATTGTTCAAAATTATGAACATAGATTCTGATCGTGGAGATGAAAATGGTAGCTGGGTCGATGAGCTCTTTGCGAATTCGCAGAGCTCTGATCTGGCCAGAAACCGAAAATTAAAATGGCGAATTGTAAATATGAGAAAGATCGAATTTTTCGTTGTGCTCTCTTGTTTTGTTGGTCCTTTGACTCTCTGTTTTCACAAACACCCCCTCCATTTTTAACTTATTTCCCTCCAAAACCCCTCAACTCTCAGCAAATCCCAAGTTTGGACCAAAAGGAATCCTATACTCTTTGGCTTTTGCCTTCCAAATAAAATAATTATTGGATAAGAATCAATATTGCAAAAAATAATTTAGAACCTTTTTATTTTGGATGAAATTAAATTATGAGCTTCTTTGCTTAAAGTTTCACATCAAAAATATTTTTTAATTCAGTATTTTCAGGCATCATCTGATTATATCATATACGATTATTTTACTTACCAATCTGACGACTATCTACTTGTAAAAAAACTCTATGTCTAATACATAAGGATGCGGATTTCAAAAAAATATACATAAAGATGCTCAAAACCGGTTGATCAAAATCATAAATCGGACTGATTAATTTGGTTTCTAATTTTATGAACTGAAACCAGACTAGCATTGGTATAAATCCAACGATTAACCGATCATTTTTTAGTTAAAATCAAATTGATTTTGAGTAAAATTTTGGTCTCGAAACCAGGCCAAACCGAACTAGCTTTTTTTATTGCTACACGCGGATGCCTCGTAAATGAGGCTTAGCTCGTTTACACTTCTACTAGCATTGGTATAAACCCGATAATTAACCGATCAATTTTCTGATTAAAATCAAATCGATTTTGAATAAAGTTTGGGTCTCGAAACTAGACCAACCGAACCAGTTTTTTTTTTGTTACACGTGGACGCCTCGTAAACATCGATTTGTAGAAATCAATGGTTTATATTAAGCCACATGTGATGTATTGTTTGTTCGATTAACTGCAATTTTGTGTTAATCAAACTATAACCCAACCAATTTCTTTCGGTTCTTGAATCTATGAACCGAGGCCAAATCGACTTCTTCCGATTTTGGTATTTCTGGTTCTAGTCAAATTCGCAATTCCCGTTTATTTTAACAAAAAAATATTATATTTTCTTTCGCGATTTAATGATGCCTTGAACAATAGTTACACACATCAAATTCATGATATTCCCAAAAAACGATAAAACTCGGATAAGGTGCATTACATGGTTATAACATAAACCTTGTAATATTGTATCATGTACACGATCTAACATGAAATTTAACATAGTTTCCTACAATATTTCATTGCTTGACACACTCAATTATCGTAATTCTATCATTCTCCGACTTTCTCCTTCAGCATGGCGATGAATTTATCTTTATCTTCCGGAGACATTGCCTCCGCAGAACAATCTCCCACTCCCCATTCAGCCCCGCGCAAACAATACTTGTCCTGAATCGCCTGCTTGTTCCTGATAATCCCCAAACATTAGCACATCCCGTCGTGTCATTTTTTCTTCAATCAATAATAATTAGGACAAACACAAATAAATATCGTCAACAATACACCGTTTTCATCTCATTACTCGTGACCAAATTTTTGGCTCGAGAGGATACTGCGACGGTTTGAGCCTCACACTATTAACAGAGAGGTACTTGTTTTGAACCTCATCGTGAGCAGGTTAAATGTGTGATGAAAAGACAAAAATGTCCTTGAAAGATTATCAAATTTTCAAAGTATGTCATCGATTGAAGTTTTGAATTTTGGGGTTGCGAGAACTGTTTCTCAAATTTTCTCAAATTAATTAGCAATATCGCTAACAAAGGAACTGAAACCAACGATCTCATATTTATTATATATAATACGAGCGAGAAGATTATTACTTTTCTTTGTTGATCTTGGATTGCTCGAGTAGCTTCTTGAGAATGGGAGACGATTTGAATCTCTCGTCGAATTCAGCGTATTTTTTCTGGTTTTCTTCTGCAGACGCAACAATGGCGATATCCGATAAACCCATGTCGTGATGTTATTTCAAAAATATATAGCAAAAAAAGAGGAGTAATGAAACTTAAAGATCAAGAATCAAGATCGGACCGTTGAATTTGTCGAGAAAATCAATCTTTGGCAATTCGGGTCCAGGAACCGATTCGATCCCCGTAGATCCCGACATAAATCCGGCATGAGCTACAAAAAATTGATCAAAACAATCAGATTAAAATTTCTCAAATTATTACTGATAAAAAGAAACTCCAAAATTTTGTTTCATAGAAAAATGTGACGTTGAGATAATATTGAATGAATATATAGTATTTATATTATCAACAATAACGATTTGATTTAAATTCAAAGCTAGTTCATGTATCAAGATTCGAGTTCAGTGTCTTGTTTGTATAAAAGTAAGCTATTTTTTTTATCAGTAACTCATAATCTATCGTATCCCGCGTTAAGTTCTCGATCAATGAATTATTAATCTCAAATTAGTTCAATAATTCGGTTAATTCTCAATTAATTTATATAGGTCGTGATGTCCACTAGTGCTAATAATCTTTTTAGAATAATGGTCGAGAAGCAAGCACTTTTGCCACTTGCATTGCAACTTTGAATCAATATGGTAAAAAATTTCGACTTGTCCGATTAATCCCTCTAAGTAGTTCCCGATTGATCCTCTATAATTACCGATTAATCATTTAAATAGATTTGTTTTTCAGTTAATCTCCGACTAATCCTCAATTAGTCCTTAAAAAGCCCTTACTGACTGACTAGCACCTAATGATTTTTACAACACTGCTTTGAATACAAAATCTGATCGAAAAAACATTTTAAAATATTATTTAGGACAAAAAACAAGTGCCCATTATCTGTTTTTCCAAGTGGATAAGATCTGTGTGGTAGCAAATGCAAAACCAATAACCCAATAATTGCAAGAAAATATTTGATAGCTCATATGTGTAATTTGCATACACATGTTCATGTTTCTCCTGCAGAATCAGAAGACAAAACTTTCTAGGAATATGCTAAAGAACATGTGGGATGTTAGAAAATGAAACCAAATATGTAACAATCAACACACCTGGATCTGACCAGAGAATGATGGCAATTGAAGCAGCAGCAAGAGGAACAGACTTGAATATTGATGATGATGATGAAGAAGAACAAGAAATGGGTTTCTTGGAGAGAGCTACTATGGTTTTCTTGAGGTGGTTTTTGGGTTTTGAAGAGAATAAGGTGGTTGGTGAAATGTTGAGAGCAAGGTGGGATTGAGAGGAGATTGAGAATGTACCCATGGTGATGGGTTTTGGCCTCTCTCTCTCTCTCTGGTTGTGAGGAGAGAGAGAGATTGAAACAAAATAGCACAAGTTTTGTGTAAAGAGAAGATAGGTTTTTGGCTAACGGTTGATTTTTACTGGCTCTACATGGAGAGATAGAGTCTTGCACATGTAGGACCGGAACCGAACCGGCCAGAACCGACCTCGACCGAACCCCTCGATTCTCAGTATATGGGAATCAAATCTGGAACCACTACTTAAAAAATGGGTCGGTTGTTCCCGGTTATGTTTCGGTCATGCTCGGTTGGAACCGACTAATTTTTTATCTTAAATTTATACTCGACTTAAAAACCGAATTTGACTCCGATTTATAGCAAATTTTTTTATTGAATTTGCAATTATATAAACTACTAACTAAAACCGGGTGTTAAGATTTAAATGTTACAATACAATTGAAATATAAAGCATGCAAACAAAATAACAATAAAATATATAAATAATGTATGTAGGTGATCAAGAGGCGGACACATGACAAAGCAAATCGGTTGATTTTTTTATTGAGTAAACGGCGGTACTGAGTTTTGGGGGACAAAACTGAAGCGAAATTGAATGATCCACTTAAATTCATACTCATAATTGAATCATTACCCATGTTTTGGTTTTCTACTTCATGGTTCGGACACGTTTTGGGTCTAAAGTGCCCACTCCTGATGTAGGGTCAGTTCAAGTATGTTTCTATCATCTATTTAACATTAATAAATTTGAGAGAGAGATCTCGAAAAGAGAACAACAAACTCACTCACAAAATAACAATACACACGAAGAGACAGTCCGAGCCCTGTTTTAGTTTGATTTATGATTCAAAACATTAAGAATATAAGTAATACATCCGGTTTTGTATTTGATCTATATAACTTAAGTGTTGTAAAAAACAATAGACACTAGTCGGAGATTAATTGGTAAATAAATCGGATTACACAATTAATCGTGAAGTAGTCGGGACATTAACCAGATAAGTCGATGATTTGTACAACATTATTTAACCCAGGCGAACTGACACTACTTTTCACGCATAAATTAGTTTTATATTAATGTTCGAATTCTAATGAATCGCATTATTACAGCGTCGGGTAACTTTTTGGTTAATCTTGTCAAGAGTCTTTATGTCCTACTCGAATTCTTAATAAAAAAATGAAATTCACAGTAGCAGACTTATACACAAGATTATTTATCGTATTGAATTGAAAAACTCGCATAAGACACTAAGTCGCGATTATAAATGAAAAAAATAAATAAATTTCTTGCTATTTATTTCTACGTCAAAACGCACCGTTTTAGTCGTCTTTCTCTTTCCCTCCCATTTTGTTCTGTGCACAGTTTCAGGACACAGTCGAGAGTCAAATCCGAACCCAGAAACGATGGCTTCGCTGAGCTGAAGCTTTCGGTTCCATAAGCTATGTTGGTGTGCGAGAAAAGATTTTCCTCTCCGTTCCCTCAACTTTCTCGGCAGCCAAACACGCAGCTTCTCTAGAGACGGCGATGTCAGGGCCCACCAGGCGATGCCTGTCGCTGTTGAAGAAGTGCAGGAACATGAAGCACCTGGAACAAGCTCACGCGCAGGTCATCGCATCTGGGTTGGGGAGCGATGGCTTCGCTCTGAGCCGATTGATGGCCTTCTGCTCCGATCCGGCTCGCGGGAGCCTCCGTTACGCTCGATCGATCTTCAGGAACATCGAGAGGCCCACGATCTGCGTCTGCAACACCATGATCAAAGCTTGTTTGATCAGAGGTGAGCTTGTTGGTGCTCTTCGTGTGTTTGTTCACGTGTTGCGGATTCGGGTCTGTCCTGATAATTACACGCTTCCTTATGTGTTGAAGGCTTGTGCTAGGCTTAGGGATTGTTGTTTGGGTGAGGCTGTTCATGGGTATTGCTTGAAACTGGGTTTTGAATCTGATGTGTTTGTGGGCAATTCGTTGATTGCTATGTACTCTGTGTTTGGGGACATGGGGAGTGCACGCTACGTGTTTGATGAAATGCCTGAGAGAGGCGCTGCGACCTGGACGGTCGTGATTTCTGGGTATGGGAAGGTTGGTGATGTTGAGAATGCGAGGCTGTTGTTTGATGAGGCGGTTGTGAGGGATGTTGGGGTGTGGGGATCGATGATTTCGTGTTATGTGCAGAACAATTGCTTTGAGGAGGGGTTGTTGATGTTTCGGGCTATGCAGATGAGCAATGTGGATGCTGATGAAGCGATATTGGTCACCGTTCTCTGCGCTTGCGCCAATTTGGGGGCGTTGGATTCTGGCATTTGGATCCACAGCTATCTTTGTCAGATTCGTATCCCGTTGAGCGTTCGCTTGTGCACAGGTCTCATCGACATGTATGCTAAAAGCGGGAACTTGAGCTTGGCGAAGCGCTTGTTTCATGAAATGCCACGAAGAGACACAATCTGCTGGAACGCGATGATCTCTGGCATGGCAATGCACGGGGATGGGGAGGGCGCTCTAGCATTGTTCTCGGAGATGGAGAGGGCCAAGGTCAAGCCTGATGACATAACCTTCATTTCATTACTCGCTGCTTGCAGTTACTCGGGCATTGCATTTGAAGGATTGAAGTTGTTAAATAAAATGTGTAGTGTTTACAATATCGAGCCAAAGAGTGAGCATTACGGGTGCATAGTTGACCTCCTCAGCCGAGCTGGACTCCTCAAAGAAGCCAAGGAGATAATCGAACGATTACCCTCTCCAAGGACCTCCTCCGATGAAGCAATGGCTTGGAGGACATTATTAAGCGCTTGCTGCAACCGCGGGGAAGCACAACTGGCTGAGGTTGCAGCTGAGAGGCTGATGAAACTCGAGCCCCACAGTGGAGTCTACATTCTGCTTTCAAATCTGTATGCGGCTGCGGGGAAACACAACGATGCCGGAAAGATAAGGAAGATGATGAGAAATAAAGGTGTGGAGAAGGCTCCTGGATGCAGCTCAGTTCAGATTGACGGTGCTGTCTTCGAGTTCATTGCTGGAGAGAAAACGAATCCACACATGGAAGAAATACATCAACTGTTGGAGAATATGAACAAGCAGCAGCTCTATTCAGGTTAGGTTATTGTTTCAACCAAGTTGATAAATTATGATCAGTTTTTAGTATTTAAGGTCGATGATCATTGATATAGAATTCCATGGAATCTTACTTTTATAATATAGTTTCTATATTGCCATCTGAGTAAAGAATCAATCTGAATGCATAATGTGATGAGAGCAAAAGCCGAGTTTCTAGCATCAATTGTAGAATATAAGGAACTATAGCTCAGAGATGATGAAAGAATGTTGATAGTTGATTGTTATGATCATTGATGTAGAATTCTATGGAATCGTAAGTTTATAATATAGTTTCTATATTGCCATCTGAGTAAAGAATCAAAGTTGATAAATTATGATCAGTTTAGTATTTAAGGCTGATAATAAGTGATTGCCATGATGATCATTGATATAGAGTTCCATGGAATTGTAAGTTACTAATATAATATAGCTTTCTACATTACCATCTGGGTAAAGAATCAATCTGAATACATGTTGGTGAGAGCAAAAGCTGAGTGTTTCTAGCATCAGTTTAGAATAAAAGGAACTATAGTCTCAGAATGCGGTTCCTAAGCTAAAATAGAGAATCTGAGTCAGAAGCTACAAGGACTTTGTGCACACCAATGGCTTTTGTGCCGGGTTTGAATGCATTTCTCTCAACATACCTGTTGGAAACATTCATCAGGTCAAAAATAGAATCATGTAATTAATTCCTAACTCTGAGTTGTGTAGGAAACTCACAATTCTTTCAGGAACGGGTGCTTATAGAAGCGAGCAGGAATTCTCCCCGTAAACTGGTTGTGATCCAAGTATCTAAAACATGATAGAAGTCGGGAAACCTATTGAAAGCAATAGAATCGGGATAGAATGATGGATAGAAGAAACTCACAAGTAAATGAGTCTGCGCATTTTAGAAAGCGCAGCTGGTATTGGTCCAGTCATTTTGTTGTAGGATAAGTATCTGCATATCAACTTCTACACGCTTAGCGAAAAAAGGTTGGTGAGAACAAGATAACACGAGCCTATCACTCACACAATCTCCAAGTTGGTCAAGTTTGCAAGCTGTGACGGAATTCCCCCGCTTAGGTGGTTGTTATTGAGGTAGCTGCATATAATAGTCACCAAAAATCGGGTCATAGGTCAAAATTCGAGTGAGTAAAATCTGAATTTGTCCTCTAGGATTGACTTACAGATTGCGCAGAGAAGGAAAGCAACCCTCTATGCGTATGAGTTCCCTCAGAGTACCAACCAGATGATTCGAACCAACATCTCTAAATATAACATAAAACTAGGAAAATTAGAGGAATGTGACACAAGTTTACGCTGGAACAAATTTAGAAAAAGGTATGTGATGTTACAGATGCCGAAGATTCTGCAAAGTGCCCAATTCTGGTGGAACTCGCCCATGGAAACGATTATGATGAAGATAGAGAAAGCGAAGCTTGGGGAGATTAGCAAGCTCTTTAGGGATTTCCCCTTTGAAGTTGTTGAAACTCAAATACCTGCAAAAACCTTAATCAACAATCTGTATAAGAAGCTCTGATAGAAACCTTCTGTTTTACTCACAGGTGTGTTAGGCTCTTAAGTTCTCCAATTTCTGGAGGAAATGGGTCTTGTAGCTTATTCCACCTCAAATTACTAAAACCACATATAAGAAATCAGTGAACATAACATAAGATTGAATAAAACGACCCAAAATTTACAGGAAGGAACCGTACAGTGTCTTGAGGCGTTTCAGTCGTCCAATCTGAGGAGGAATAGGTCCTGTCAACTTGTTATTGTGGAAATCTCTGTAACAGACAATCGAACAATAGGGAAAGATACTAAAAACGCCCCCCTTGATCAGATAAAACTTAATGTTCCAATCGCAGAAATGCAGAACTATAAATTTTGTAGGAATTAACTTTACCAGAACTATATACAGGATTAGACTTAGAGACTGTACATTAACACAAACCACAATAAGAGAGAAACATCTTACAATCTTCTGAGATCTAGCAAATTGGTCACTGCTGTAGGAAAAGGGCCCAAAATCGAAACTGCATAAACTTCCCTGAAATCAAAACATCCAAACAAACAAAACCCATAAAATAAAAAAAATAGCCAAAATTTCCCCAATCTCAGAATCCAAAACCATAACAGGTGAAATTGAATCTTACAATGCAGTAACAACACTGTAATCTCCAAAAGTGGAGCAGCTGATCCCTGACCAAGCCGGCATGTTGCCATCCCCACAAGGGTCGTCCCCGACCCAGGCATAGACCACCCTCCACCCTAGAGAAGCCTTGATTTCGTTCAATGCCTTCACTGCACCAAAAACTCACATCAAATCCATTTCCTCGCCCAAAAACTCAAATCCTCAAATGGGTTTCTGAGAAAAAACTTAAACAAATCAGCCATCTGATCGAAAATTCAATTACCATCTCTCTTAAGGGTCTTGCAAAGAACAAGACTGAAGAATGCTGGAGAGATGATAAGGAGAGGAAATAGCAATTTAAGGAAACCAGACATTTGCATTGAATCAGTGTGCAATTCATGAAAACATGCATAAATATGCATGTATATAGTATCAGTCAATTACTAGAAATATATGGATCTGAAATAGATATCAGTTTATGGGTTTGTTAGGTATTTTAGTTTCATATAATTTTTTATCTATTTTTGCACATTTAAGATTTCATAATTCAGCTGTGCCCTTCCATTTGACTCCCAAGTGTGAATTTTTGTTTGATAAGGCAATACAAAATTCAAACTTTAGAATGCACCATAAATTAAGGATGAGGAGAATTATAAATGTTTGAAACATATTTATATATGGTAATATTCACTAATCCATGTTTAAGACACATGAATAAGTTAATACAACAATCATATATTATATTATAGAGTTGTAGTTATAGAATTTTTAGGAGATTGTCAATTATTGCTGATATATTCTTTACAAGTACTGATGATAAAGAAGGCTCAGATGAAATGTGTGGAATTGGAAACAGATGTACAAGAAATTGAAGTACTATCCTTCTTCTTCATTAAAATCATGTACATTATGGTGCTTATTTGCAGGTTTCTAAACGTGAAATTACCATTCTGCCCCTTCCCTCCAATCAACAAACAGAGAGCAGAAATGAAATGCCCAGAAACCTTCTTCAATCCAAGAACACAAAACAGAGTCGCCATTTCTTTGCTCATGCTCCAAATCTAAATTCCCAGAAAGACTGAAACTCGACGAAGACCCCAAGAACAGAGCAAGAAAATCAAATCTAAGAAGAACATTACAAAAAGAACAGAGACTCTCCGACGACGATCATGTACACAAGAACTGCAGTGAAAACGGAGATTCAAGAAACAGAGCACTTCCGGGTTTCGTCAATTGTGAAGCGGGTTGGGTCCGGACGGGACGAGCCGCTTCTCCACTCCGTACCTCGGGTCGATCTCGCGGCCGTCTTCCACCGCAGGCGGAGGCGGAGCCAGGGGCCAGCAACGGCGGAGGATCAGCTTCTGGCGCCGGACGGGGACGGAGCGAAGATGATTCTGGCGGGAAAGAACCAAATCACAGAAACGGTGGCGGCGGAGGAGGCGGTTCCCTGATGATGCGGCGGTTTCCGGCGGGTCGAGGATTCGGGAAGCAGAGACGGAGGCCAAGAAACAGAGAACGCCGATCGTCAAGAAGAGGAACCGAACCCGAAACCCAGAAACAGAGGTAGAAGAACGAGCCCTCTCCATGACTGTGATCTGGGTTTCTCAGAGAACAAGAGAAGAAGAAACAGAGGATGTTGCAGAGCGAGAGAGAGAGAGGAGAAGCTATGGTGAAGAGGTGAAACAGAGAGAGTTTAAAAGCAGAGGAGCTTGGAAGGTTATAAAGGACATTGTGAATAGGGGTATTATGGACTTTACGGTGCCGAGCCTTGTCGGGAAATTAAGGTTACTGTTGCTTTTTACAGAACAAAAAAGCAACTTATAGAAGTCAACGCTTGTTGTTGGATTTGGGCTTTTGCGGGTGTTGACAAATCTAAATTTGGGCCAAATGTACAATTAACCATGCAAATAAATGATGATTATGAATAAATACTAATAGATTAAGATACTCATATATTTTTATTTTAATAAGAAATTAGTTTAACTAATAAAAAATATATCCATGTAATTTGGCTTGGAGGTGGGTTTTGACTTTTTCGTGGCGGCAGAAATTAGTTCCCACCCCTCCAAGTATAGACCAAAAAACTGAGTCGTTCTTAAATTTAAGAGGAATGAGTCGAGAGAACCTAATGATTTAATGATTTGATTTTTTGGATTGGAATAACATATTTGAGCATTTTCCTGGCGGTTCGCCATAATGACCACCATTACAGTAGAAGCTCCTCGAACACAATTCAAAAGAAATTCGAAAAAGTAGAGTGCTCAATCTTTGACCTCGATCTCACTCGCTAATCAGACCTTGAAACTTTCTTCGCCTCCGAGAAAACAACCCAAAGCTTGTCGGAGAAGAGAACTCACCTCAATAAAAAAGACAACCATATTCATCTTTGATATCCTGAGTCGATATGTTTTCTTCAGCCAAAAATATTTTGTGTTTCATTTAATGAAATAGTCACGAGTAGGCACGTTTTTCACCGTTACTAGCATTATTCTAAATTAATAGTTAGAGTACTAAAAATAATAATATTAAGCTCTTTTGTTTTTTATTTTTAAAATTTTGTAAACGACCAAAATAAGTTTTTGTTTATCCCTTAACAACATTTGGAATTAAAATGATGAGAGTGTCGTTACTTGTACTTCAACTTTTACTCGAAATCAAAAACACCCAAAATAAGAATAAAAATGAAGAATATGGTCTTGTGCCCAAAGCTCAAAGCATTGCCAATCCAAAACCAAAAGCAATCATCACAATGGCTTCAAAAACAACCTGAAAGCTGAGCTCTTTCTTCTTCACCAAACCCATCAACCCACAAATCGCCATGAACACGATCTCCGAGCTCGTCCTCTTCTTCTTCTTCTTCTTCTTTCTCCTCCTCTGTTTCTCCGCCGACCCATCAGCCCAATTCTCCATCTCCCTCTCCCCGACGACCCTCTCCGCCTCCGGCGACCCCGTCGCCGTCGCCTGGTCCGGCGTGCCCGACCCGAGCCCGCTCGACTGGCTCGGGATCTACAGCCCCCCGGACAGCCCCGACGACCGCTTCATCGGCTACGTCTTCCTCAACTCCTCCGCCGGCTACGGCTCCTCCGGCGCCGGATCGGTGACCCTGCCCTTGCCCAACCTCCGAGCCCCGTACAGCTTCCGGGTCTTCCGGTGGTCCGAGTCCGAGATCGACCCGGACCGCCTCGACCACGACCACAACCCCTTGCCCGGGACCAAGAGCCTGCTCGGGTCCTCCGGCGAGCTGGGGTTCGGGTCTGGCCTCGGGCCGGAGCAGATCCACCTGGCGCTCACGGGGCGGGACCGGGAGATGCGGGTCCTGTTCGTGGCGGAGGACGGCGGGGAGAGGGCGGTGAGGTACGGGAGGAGGGAGGCGGATCTGGGTCGGGTCGCGGCGGCGCGTGCGGCCACGTACGGGAGGGGGGACATGTGCGACGCGCCGGCGGGCGGGGACGTCGGGTGGAGGGACCCTGGGTGGGTTCACGACGCGGTGATGACTGGTTTGAAGAGTGGGGTTAGGTACTTTTATCAGGTGAGTGTGGTTTTTGTGTTGTCTCTGATTGCTGTGCTGTTTGGTTTCTGGGTTTGATTCGATTTGTTTTGATCGTTGAGAAGATTGGAGTTTTTGAATGGGTTTGTTCTGGTCGTAGCTGCATGTTTAGCTGAAATGATTTGAGGAAGAACATGAACTTTAACGATATGGTCCTGAACTCACAAATGAGACTTTTCTCATCTATTTGGTTTCTGGGGTTGATTCAATTTGTTTGATAGAAAATCGATTAGATTGTGATGAAGAAGAATTTGAATTAGTCAATTTGGTTTGGTTCTGAAGAGGATTGAAGATTTAGGAATAGGCTTGTTCTGGTTGTAACTGCATGTTTAACTGAAATGTTTTGGGGAAGAACATGAACTTCCTCGATATGATTCTGAATTAACAAAATTGACACTGATCTTATCGATTTGGTTTCTGGGTTTATCTTAATTTGTTTGATTTATGAGCTTCAATTATCTGAATTGCTTGATAGAAACTAGGAAGTAGTGTACTTAGGATAGGGATGAAGAATATTTGGGATTGGAAATAATCAATTTATTTCAAAGAAGTTTGAAGATTTTGAATAGGCTTGTTTTAGTTGTAACTTTATATCTAGCTGAATTGTTTTGTGGTAGAACATGAATTTTATGGATATGATCCTGAATTGAATTCACAAGCTTGACACTGCTCTTATCCAGTGCTTGATAGAAACTAGAAACTACTTTAGGATAGTGATGAAGAACATTTTGGATTGGAAATAATCAATTTGTTTTGAATTTTTTTGATGAAGATATAATAGGCTTGATCTTGTTGTAACTGCATATTTAGCTGAAATGATTTGGTGAAGAACATGAAATCTATCAAAATAATCCTAAATTCATGAAAATGACATTGCTTTGTTCAATCTGGGTCACTACAATTCATAGTTTCATGAATCATGATTATCATGTTTATTTAGTTTCTTGGTTTGTTTCAATTTGTTTGGTCTATAAGCTTCAATTATCTGAATTGTTTGATAGAAAGCCAAATTAGGATTGTGATGAAGAATATATTCAATTTGTTTTGGAGAAGATTGACGATTTCATATAAACATTGCATATTTAGCTGAAATATCTGGGGAAAACACGAACTTCATCAATACGATATTGAATTCACAAGAACGAGCCTAACTGCACCGATTCATGTAAAAGGTAGGAAGTGACTCCAAAGGTTGGAGCAAGACACACAGCTTCGTGTCAAAGAACGAAAAATCAGACGAGACGCTAGCCTTCCTCTTTGGGGATATGGGAACAGCGACGCCATATTCAACCTTTTACCGAACTCAGGACGAGAGCATCACAACCATCAAGTGGATCCTCCGCGACATTGAAGCCCTTGGCGACAAGCCCGCCATGGTATCACACATTGGTGACATCAGCTACGCTAGAGGGTACTCGTGGATATGGGATCACTTCTTCACATTGATCGAGCCGGTCGCCTCCAGAGTCCCGTACCACGTCTGCATAGGGAATCATGAGTACAACTGGCCGTCGCAGCCATGGAGGCCCGAGTGGGCGGTTCGGAGCTATGGGACGGACGGGGGCGGGGAATGTGGCGTGCCCTATAGTTTCAAGTTCAACATGCCCGGGAACTCCTCGGTTCCGACGGGTACTCGCGCGCCGGCGACTAGAAACCTTTACTACTCGTTCGATATGGGATCGGTGCACTTCGTGTATATATCGACCGAGACAAACTTCCTCCCTGGGGGAGGCCAGTACGAGTTCCTGAAAAAAGACCTGGAGTCGGTTTCTCGGGAGAAGACTCCTTTCGTCGTGGTCCAAGGCCATAGGCCGATGTACACGACGAGCAACGAGCCCAAAGACGCCCCTCTGAGAGAGAGAATGATCGAACACCTCGAGCCTCTCCTCGTTAACAACAATGTCACTCTTGCGCTATGGGGGCATGTCCACAGGTACTACTGTTAGAAATAATATAAATTGAACTGATGATGTGTTCTTACAAATAGAGTAGTCATTCATATTAGGAGTAGCATAATTTAGTGAAAATTGCAAAAAAAGTGCCCTATAATATGTCACTTTTGCTAGGGTTCTATGCTGTTTGTTATTGGAAACAAGGTGCTCTGGTGTTTGCATTTTTGTGCAAAATGTGTATTTTTCTAAAAATGACGAAATTACTCCTAAAATTAAGAATTAAGAGTTTCAGGGGTGATTTCGTCATTTTTATAAAAATAGACACATTTTGCAAAAAAAATGCAAACAACACATCACCATACAACACAGCACCATTTTGCAAAAGTGTCAGATAATAGGGCATCTTTATGCAATTTTCCCTGATTTAAATAGGAAACATGCCCAAACCAGAATTGAAAATATGTTTGGACTTGAATAAGAAATGTCTATTTATTCCAACAGGTACGAGCGCTTCTGCCCGATGAAAAACTACACCTGCGGGAAAAACACGCTGCCAGTCCACATCGTCATAGGGATGGCGGGGCAAGACTGGCAGCCGAAATGGGAGCCCAGAGCGACCCACCCCGACGATCCCGTCTACCCTCAGCCGATCAGGTCAATGTACCGGGGAGGCGAGTTTGGATACACCAGGCTAGTAGCGAACAAGGAAAAGCTCACGTTTTCCTATGTAGGGAACCACGACGGGGAGGTTCATGACATGATCGAGTTCCTGGCGTCTGGAGGAGTCCTCAACGGCGAGGATGGCGGCTCCATGGCCATTGCTGAGGTGGAAGAGTCTGTGATTCCATGGTATGTTATGGGAGGGAGTTTATGGGTTCTTGGAGCTTTCATTGGTTATGTTTTTGGGTTTTTGTCAAGATATAGGAAAGAAAAAGGTGGTGAAGCCAAAACATGGATTCCTGTAAAAACTGAGGATATCTGAAGCTTGTGCTTGAAATGGTGTTCTTGAACTACATGCAATGGCAATACTGTAATATGGTGTGTGGAACTCTTGTAAGTATGTAGATTGTAAATGTCAATGTTGTTGTTATGCCAAACTTAGATGATGCAATTGTTTACGTGTTCGAGACAAATTTAGTGATCATGTTTTTTTATTTTTTAGATTGGATATATTGGATTCTCAATAGATTCAGGGTATTTTATCTCCTTAGGACGACGAGGGGGGAGATAAAGCGATTCCATTTTGTTTTTGACCTCGTCGGATCAAGATGCTAGATCTTCGTCGGGCTCTGAAATTCTTACCATCCCTAATTACGAGTCGTGTCGAGCCTGATAAGTCATTAGTCGGGGTAAAACGCGTGTATTCCATACTCAATATGTGTAATTCAGTAACTTCGGTGTGAGATTTGAAGACGAATAGCTTTCACATTGTTTAAAAAATGCTAGTCGGACAAAAAATGTCTTATATGGACTAATTAAAGAATTATTTTGTGATTAACAAAAGATTAATCTGAAAACACTAGTTATTTATATTCATATCATTACGGAATAACAAGATTAGTGGAAGAAAATAATTTTTCAGAGATTAGATCAAGAATAGGACACAGATTCGAAGAGCTCGACAGAAAAATAATAATCAATTTCATTGCCATCATTCTCAAGATTATAAAAAATTTAGGCGCTACTCGATCGGAAAGTGCCTTCTAAGAACTGATCCAAAATGAACTGAAAATCAATCGAATTAAAAAATAAACCGAACATTACAGAGAATTAATAATCGGACAATCTTTGAGTCTACAAGTCAAACCATTTTGTCAAATGGGCTTAAACTGGGCCGACAGATAAACCTTAATGGGCCCAAATGGGCCCAGAAGGCCCAACTATGAAAGCACTGGCCCAAACACAAAATCCTCTGTTTCGCTCTCCTCTCTCGCGAAGCTCAATGATTGAATGTGAGGTTCGAATCGAGCCCATCCAAATCTTCAACACGCGCACGGTGGAGAGAGGAAAATTTTCTGAATCTCTGATTCTCTGCCCCCACCAACCAATCAATCCCCAAGAATCTCTCAAAACATGCCGACTCTCACGAAGCTAATTTCGATGCACGAAGCGTCGCAGCACACCTCAAAAGACGACTGCTGGATCGTCATTGACGGCAAGGTACTCTTATCAGCTTCTGGGTTTTTTGTTTTCGAGCTCTATTGATTTGAATCTGTGGTGGGTTTCGTGTTTTTGGGAAGAAACAGGTCTTTGTGTTTCTGGGTTTTGGTTGGTTTTGAGTTTTCTTCGGATCTGCTTTGTTTTGGGTAATTGGGTTGTGCTGATTTTGTGTTTTGAGATCTGGAGAACAAATGAGCTGTTGTTTAGAGTGAATGCACGTTTCATAGAGATTTACACTTAATTATACGTGAAGAGGTGAAAAATTCTAGCTTCTTGCTTCTCTGACTGATGCAAGAATTGGTTTTGGTTTTTGGGAAGGATTTGGATCTATATATTGATGTGGATTGTTAATTGTCGAGTTCATTGAAGTTTTTGTGTGTTGTATACACAAAACTACAGTTTGGATATTGATTTCAATTACTTCTGTATGGTACTAATTATCTTTTTTTGGAAGCATGGTTCTTGAGTAATCATGTCTTTTATATGGATTTAATGCATTGTGCATTGTTCTGTCTTCTGTATATGTCTGTGTTTTTATAGGTTTATGATAATTGCAAGGAGTTTACTTCACTCCTAGATGTTGTAATTCGAATGTACGGTATGATCTAGAGTTTACAGGTTGGTACGTGTTGCAAACATAGAATTGCAGAGTTCCGCTTGGGAGAAAGTTTTGAGCTCCCTTAGTATTGAGGCTAGTATTAGTAGTTGCGTGAACTTGGATTGTCATAGAATCATATTAGACTAGCTCCCATTGTCCCTTATTCCTATCTCAACTGTGAAACAGATAGGAAGACGGAAAATTATTGTGTTGGTTACTGAATCCATGAGAGTAGCTCATGTGGTTGGATTGCAGACCACAAATTAAGCCCTCCCTTGACAGTAATGCTGTTGAGTGTTGAGAGTGAGACATATCGTGTCATGAGTTAAGACGCCTCATGCCCTTATTAGTAATAAGGTAGGTTAGTAAGGGCTTGAAGGGAAGCTAGGGAAAAAAAATCATCTACCAGCATATCCCTTATCTGAATAAATCACCCTCTCGACTTATTTGCATTATCTTGGGAGGGCATAGTTTTTTCATATCATTGACAAGATTTGTGTATATGTTGCATATACGAATACTCCACTCTCATTTTTGGCTGTCTAATTGTTGAAGCATGTTCGGTTTCCAGGTATATGACGTGACTTCGTATTTGGAAGAGCATCCAGGTGGAGACGATGTAGTCCTCGAGGCAACCGGTACCCTCCTCTTGTTTCCTTAACCCAAAAATTCAAAACAACACTATACGTGATTTAGTAACTTCACTTATTAGCATTGCTCATTTCTTGTAGCCAAAGACGCCACCGACGAGTTTGAAGACGCTGGACACAGTGAAGAAGCAAGAGAGCTTCTGGAGAAATTCTGCATTGGCGAACTCGACACATCTTCTTCACCAGTCATCGCAGAACTCGAGATGGCGAGAGAAATTCCGAAAGAATACGCCGAAAAGCTCGTGGCCATTACGAAGCAGTACTGGGTCGTTCCTGCAGCTGTCGTCGGATTATCCGTGGTGATCGGGTTCTTATACTTGCGTAAGAAGTAAAATTAGACCCCCTTTTCACAGATTTTTGAATAATTAGGAAGATATGGTTTTGAAGATGGACCCTCTTTTTTCTTCTTCTCATTTTTAAGTCACACAAAGGAGAGAATGTTGTGTGTGGTCTTTACAGGGTCTGTCTCTTTTGTACTGTAACATTTATTACTATTGTTATGTTATTGTTTCTCTGAAATGAGACTTAATTCAGAATTCATATACTTGTTTGTGTTGTGTTGCTCTTCTGAATCTGCAGAATGTGTCTTAGAATCAGTTATCTGCAACCAAAATTAGGATTGGGTGCCCAAATATAACCAAACCGAATTAGTTTGGTTCAAAACCAAACAAAAACTCCGATGATTTAGTTTTGATTTAATAAAATGAGAACTAATAAATAACCAAACGAAAAATCCATCGTTACGGATATGTGATTATAAGTCAAAGTTTGGGCCAAAAATATTAAGTGAAATAAAAAGTTAAAATCAGCCCAAAATGTGAGAATTTCATGATAATTAATTTAAAGAAAATCCAATAAAAAAATCGATAAGTCAAAATGATATAAAATGTGAGAATTTCATGAAATTTGGTTTATAACAAACCAAACCAAAAATCATATGATCAAAACTGAACCAAACCGAATCCCATCAATTCGGTTTCAGTTTTTAATTTCTTAAAACCGAACCAAACCGTGAACAGCCCTAAATGAAGACATAATTTTACAATATTTTGTACATTATCATTACACAGATCTTAAAAAATCTAATCAGAACAAGAAGCTGTTTACAAACAGAAGAAAGGGAATAGACAATGCCAGTTTTAAACAAATTCAGAACAACATGGTGCAATATAAGACTCAAAGAATCTGAATAAATTCAAATTTTCACAACATTGGTTCCCTCAGTCTGGAAACAACACATGAAGAATTATTAGCCATGTACTAGCGTCTTCCACAAAAACAAAAATGTGTAACCTCTTCCATCCTAGGTTCCTCGTGAATACTAGCCAAAGTAGAGATTTACCCTTCTCAGCATTGAATATGGAAGCGTTAGTCTCCAATCTTTTTGTTTACGGCTCAGAGGCCTGCCTTTGCTTTGCTGATCCCGATTTTCCTTCACATTCGCCAATTTCCACACGCAGGTTCCTGATTCCGCTTCAATGGACTCCAACTCAAAGAATCCGACCTTTTCTTGACTGCCAGGTTCGGTATCTTCCATATAGCAAACTCTCATAGGCATGTCTTGGAACCGGTTCAAGTCATCCGGGATTTTTAGTAGCCTCTCTCCACCGGGAGATGATACCTTCAAAACACAGCGCCGATTTGTTTAGCTTCTCTCCAACATGATCAACAATATTGCAAGAAATTTAGTGATTGGATTATATTTTTACGAAAGAGAAACTAGCAATTGCTTACCTGAAGAGCCAAATCATCGGGTATTTCTCCTAGAGCTCCTACTTCGTCTAGTTTTTTCTTGTATTCTTTACTGTATTTTTCGAGTTCTTCTATGGTGGGACTCCCGTATCTGAAAGGGAGAAAGTTTGTTTATGAGAAAGACTCGGACCTAAGAAAACGTGATACATAAAATAAAATAACGACATCCATCGCTATACTAATGTAAAATCCTCTACGAATATGTACACCGCACACCGGCCATTTCTAAATAATAAACTAACACGTGTTTGGAAATAAGTATGTTGTTTTAGCATAAATGCATGCTTGAGAGACCTTACTCTTCGGAAATTTTATCTAGTCTCACATAAATGTATCCACGAGGAGTAGTCTTGAAGGCAAAGATTTGCATTTCATCGCCAAACTGCAACAAAACCTCTTGGGCTATAGAGAGAGCTCGCTGACCCCAAGGCACATTTTGTAGCACAACCCCACCACCGTCTCCTCCGTCACCGAGCTATGTTTGTGAGGAAATAGAATAAACTAAGACATAGTTTGCAGAATTAAAAGAAAAAAAATCTGCGATAATGATTTTCATGTGAAATTGGCATACCTGAGGCTCTTCCTCGTCTTCCTCTTCCCATCCATCTGAGATTTCTCCATCTTCATCTGTTTCATCTGCAAACAGTAACACGGTTTGCTAAGAGACAACACCATTTTTCAATGAGGGCCTTTTCTGTTTCGCAACGTAAATACAAGTATCGGAAACCCTCTGTTCAGCATAATCTACATTGGTCAGTCGTTGGTGTGCAAGTTTCATTTTCTTTGGCGGGCAATATATATCTTGACCCGTAAAAGCTGGTCGAGTCTACAGAAGAACAATACGATCCTAAGGATTCAAGTAGTGTTTAGGCTCTCAAACCGAAGTCGATATCCTTTTGGAGCGATTTCTACTCCTTTTATATTCAGTGTAACATTGGATGACTTATATCAATGCCTCTATTCATGATCGCGATAAATTCCACAAAAAATAGTCTTGAACAACCAAACAACTAAAGTAATGCCTTCAATGAGTTCCAATGGATTCAAGTCATTAAACTAAATTGAAATTTAAACACACACACACACAAGTACACAAATGTAATCTACATTGAATAAGAGCTCCAAAGTTACCATCTTGCAGCAACACAACAACAACAACAAACAATCAAAAACCCTCATTCCCAAATGTGATCACAAAAGCTTCAACAACACAGGAAATCAATTTCCATGGCAGCATCAAAATCCCAATCCAATCGAAGGGCAAGTGCAAAAAAAACCCAACTTGAGTAACTTCTGATCCACCCATTTGGGAAATCCCCAAGAACAACACATCAGAACACAATCACCTTCAATGAGTTCCATAGAACTAACAGAAACAGAGGAAAGAGAGGGAAAAATGAAGCAATACCGTGAAGTGGGTCTCGTCCGCCATAGCCGGTGTGCTCGGAGGAGCACGTGTTGAGCAATCGGAGAGGAGAAAATGGAGTGTTGGGCTGCGAAGAAGAATCAATTAGCTGATGGGAACGATGAGAAGATGGGTTTTGGAGGGTGAGAGCTCGCGAGGAGAGAGCTAAGCTTCTGGGAGAGAAGAGAGAGCTCCGAGAGACCAGCACCGAAGCGCGATGAAAATTTCTCGCTGAGCTCATTGCTCTCTCAGCTTTTTGCTTCTGGTGAGTTCGATTCTAGCACACAGAAAACACTAATGATGGTTTCAAGAATCTGGGTTTCTGATGAAGTTGATGATGATGACGACGAAGAAGAGGCGATTGAGAATTTGAGCTTCGTCGCGGCGAGAGAGAAAGAGACGAGTCGCGAGAGAGAGACACAGAGACCAGGCTCGATTGGGCCTGCGTGGAGGCCCAAACCGGTGTACCGATTTATGGGCCTTTTCTGTTTTGGGGCTAAAATAATGGGCTCAGAGTAATGGGTCTCTGAACACTAATTATCTGGCCCCGATCGCTATTGATCAACATCATGAATCTCTAATTTTAAATCAAAATTATAGTCAAATTATAAAACACGTAGTCAACGGACCGTTCGATTTTATATATAGTTGAGAATAAAAGAAAAGGTTGATTGGTAAAATGACTATTTTAAAAGTCACTAATATTAATGACTCTGCACCGAACTTGTCTCATTATCATTCATGTTATAGAGTAATGCGACGAAAATTCTCGAACATGATTGTGATTCAGTGTCTCTAATCTAATGCGGTAGGAGATACGCAGTAAAAATTTGCGTGAACAGTACTGGAAATTCTCCCACGACAGACGCACTGAGTGTGTCAATAAGAGGACAACAACGTGTTGGGAGTGAACGGCCCGATGCGGTACCACGCGAAATCGGTGTGTCGTGTATGACATCGTTTGGTATAGGTATGCAGGATGCGCATACGATAAACTGCACCAGGCACTTCAATTCGGGCCAATGCACTTCAACTCAACCACCTTTACCAACGCATATATTACGTGTTATAGAATTTTTTCGGGTATACATATTGTTGACCATTGAACGTCAACTACCTTTACCGACGCATATGTTACATGTTATGAAACTGCGCTGGGTATACTTACTGTTGGCCATTGACCGATAAGGGTTGACCGTTGAA
This sequence comes from Geranium rotundifolium, assembly GCA_963920655.1. NCBI lineage: Eukaryota > Viridiplantae > Streptophyta > Magnoliopsida > Geraniales > Geraniaceae > Geranium > Geranium rotundifolium. The sequence continues at coordinate 886,155 of OY987316.1, read as the reverse complement.
TTTTGTTGATTGACCCTAAAACACAAAACAGTCGGTGCAGTTTATGACAGTGCGTCGATAATAAAATGTCGCCGCATGTTGAATTGCGTTGAATCTCGTTTGTGGGCCCAGCCATCAATATAGGCGCATGCTACCATCAACTCCGTCGATATTGTGAAATCACAGCACACACAGCCAAAAGCACCGCCTTTGCTATTTTGTGTTCTGCAGTAGCGGAACCTGCTATGTTGTCATCCTATAGAGAGAAAATATTTAAAACCCGACTATCACTTTTATTTTAAAATCCATAAAAAAGTAAATATAAAATATAGGGAACTTTTCACTTAGCTCCTCTTAAGTTTGGTCGGGTTTCACTTAGCTCTCCTTAACTTCAAAATCAACTTGTGAAGTCCCTTAAGTTTGAAAAAGTTTCACTTTACCGTTTTCTGTTAACTTTTTTTAAAATTTTGTTAACTTTTTTGCAAAACGACGAAAATACCCTTTTGTTGAAATATTATAATTTAATAAAAATGATTTTTGAACTTTTTTATATAATGTTTTCATTGTATAAAATAAAGAATAAAATTATGTTAGTAGTAAAAATAATTTTAAAAAAGTTTTTCTTATAATTTTTATAAAAAAAATTAAAATGAATTTTAAATATCGTTTTTTATTTTTAAATTTTTTATTCTTTGTTTTTGTAAAAAAAATAAGAAAACAAAAAGTTCAAAATCATTTTTATTTGTTATTTTTAATTTTTTTAATGAAAAGTTATTTTCGTCATTTCACAAAAGTTAACAGAATTTTCTAAAAAGTTAACTGAAAATGGGTAAAGCGAGACTGCAAACTTAGGGGACTCAACAAGTGATTTTGAGGTTAAGAGAGGTTAAGTGAAACTCGTCCAAACTTAAGGGTGACTAAGTGAAATTTTTCCTAAAATATAATTACATATGGGAAATACTCCAAACTCAGAGATCTTGCATCTTCAATGTGATCAAAACTGAGAGTAACACAAAACTCTTATCGAACCCACCGTCACCATACTGTCACATTTACGTGGGGGCAAAATATATCGAACTCAACAAAAATTCAATATTCTCAATCGGATCGGGCCAGATTACAAAATCACTCAATGATCCTCCTTTTTTATCATTCTTAGGTATGAGGACATATCGATGGCATGCATGTGAAACGACAGGATGGTTTGGTGTGCGTAAAAATGGCCGACTTGGTCAGAAACAAACCACTTTAGGGTACAGCTACAAGACTGGATTAGACATGACCTTGAACAGTTACAACAAGGGTCCTATACTTTAAGGGCTTCAAGTAAAGGGTCCTACACTTTAAGGGGTAGGAGTTCAGAGGGAAGGGGTCCTCCACTTCAAAAAAGAGTTCCCAAAAGGAATTTTTAGGGTTCAAATCAAATGAGACATTTATCGTTTTTTTATATATGATCACTTTAGACATAAAAACGGTTTCTATGTGAGATTCGAACGGAATTATAATTGAAAAATCGGAAAATTGAAAATCAGGTGTAATGGGTCGGGTTTAGTTATGAAATTATAGTGTTTAAATTCGGTTTTTACAGCGAAAAGTCACTGGTTAATCAGTTCAGAACCAAACCAATTCATTATACTTGTGTGTGTTGCTATGTGGGAGAGCCATCAATACTTCACCAGTACCTCTTTTACCTGCATGTCTCGATCTCTCTCCTAAAGAATAAAAAATAAAAAATCAATTGAATCGTCTCTCTCTTCAGCACATTCGTACTGATTTCAGACTAAATTTTGTCTAACTTAACTCATAAATCAAGTGTAAATTAAAGATTGAAATCTAATCAGTTTAAATCGGGTAAAATCATAACAAACCCGACATGAGCCAAATCTAAAACCAAATTGTTTCTCACGTGATACTCTAAAATGTTGAGATGTCTATGAACATACGACGTCGTTTCGGTCAGTGCGAGTCGAGAGCTAAAGCTTTGGTCTGTGAGAAAATGTTGGGTATGGTGTTGAGGACGACGAAGACGAAGAGCTCTGCTGTTACTGTTTCTTCAGGTTCGTCTTCTCTTCCTCTACGTTTCTTTCGTTCCAAATCTCATACTCATACCCATGAAATTCACGATCTGGGTTTGGGATCATCGGTTCTCGGCAAGATTTTCAAATTGACGAGATTATATATGAACTTGGGTTATCTATGAACATGGGTTATGAAACTCTCTGTTATTGTCATCTGGATTTGGGATTATCTATAAACTTGTTTTTTTTTCAAAAACTCTCGGTCATGGATGCTCGTTTTTGTACCGTCTGCGCAAATCCGTGAAAATTAACGGAAATGTCTCAGTTGTTGGACGTTTAAGTTAGCACGGTTACTGGTCAAGAATCGGACTAGACTCAACGGTTCTCCATTTTAGGGTTCCAGTTCCGGTTCCAAAGTGCCCACCCCTAAGCACGTTTGAGCTAACACTTGAGCGACGCTTACATTAGTTTTCACGGGTTTGCATAGATGGTGCAAAAACGAACATGAGTAGGGGAGAGTTTTTGAAATTCTCCCTTTCTTTTATCAACCTTATGATCTCGTGTTGTTTTCAGATTCAAACAATGTACGATATTGAATTGTGACCATTTGGAGGTTGTTAAGTTTTATATGTATTTTCATAAGTGAGAATAGAGAAATCAGATAGAAATGTGCTAGTTTTGCTCAGTTTGGATGTACAAAACAACATAAAAAAAGTAGTTCTTGATAGACTCTAGAGTTTATCAACAGTGAAGCTATTTAACTCTGGAAACTTGAAATGATGAATCCATAGATGGTATATCTTGATAGACTCTAGAGTTTTCATAAAAAGTTTCATAAGGATCCTAAATACAACATGGGGTTTTGAAGATTCCAATATTGTTTTTCTGATTGAGAAGCTCCATTGTTTTTTACAGGTGGTTTCGAGTATTTGAAAAATGCGGCTCTTTGTTCAAAGAGCACGATGAGTGGAATGAATCCAAGTTTGATGAAATTCAATGGGACTTCCATTGCTCCATTTTCCTTGAATTTTCAGAGCTTCTTTCGTCCTGCAAATCACAAGGGTTTTGGTGATGGGAGGAACTATACCAAGTCCATGAACTTCGTGGGAAGATGAGTATGGTCTCGGTCGACTGCAATAACGAGTTGGAGAGGCTGGGTAAATCCGTCTCTCCAATAACGAGTTGGAGAGACGGATTTACTCAGTCTCGGGTAGGAGCTGAAAATCCTATCATATGCGTCGAAGACACAACTCGACGCGCTCATAATGGATGTCGTCTTCCTAAGCCCCGTCGCGCTTAGAAATAAATTGCCGTTTTCTATAGTTTCTGAAATGGTTTATAACTAACTATACATTTACAGCAGGTAAGGTGAAGAACTTACAATATGTTGTCTTTTAAGTTTTATATGAACAATGTGTTGTGAATTTTGACTTGTACTGAAATGCTGAGATAGAATTGCAGATTTAACAGATTAATCTCACAAGTGTAAATTACATGGTTAATTAGGCCTTTTGAAATGAGCATTTGAACAGGCCTTGAAATGGCACAACTTGAATTTACATGAATGTCCCCATGCTTTCAAACTATTTACCTTTTCTTCTTTAAACTAAATATTAATATTACATCTGAATAAAAACTTCATTTTAGCATATAGATTAATTGACATCACATTTCTAAAAATAAAAATAAAACTATACTACATATATATATAATTGCTTTTATAAATGAATGCCATCTTATTTGGTTAGATCAGTGAAATTGGTTTGTATGTGTAATTAATAATATATTATTTGAAACGAATCAAAGAATTAATCGAAGGGATAATGATACTTTGTTACACTTAACTATAGCGAAATGACACTTTCATATCCTAACTATTTTTGTCTCTTTTTTAGTACCGTAACAAACTTTTCGTGACAAACTATGCTAAAATGACTAAAATACCCATGATTTAAGAAATCAAAATAAAACTAGTCTAATATGATTTATCAAACCATATTTGAAATGGTTCAAATTTAATTTTACATTTTCGGTCATAATTGTATTTGTATTTAAGTACAAATCAAATTGAATAAGAGATAAAAAAAATTGAACCAATTCAATTTATAGTTTCTTACACCAAGGGTAGTTTAGGTATTTTAAACATTTTAGAGGTAGGTTGTTACAAAAAAATTGTTAAGGTACTAAAAAAAAAAGAGAAAAATAGTTAGAATATGAAAGTGTCATTTTACTATACTTAGGTGTATCAAAATGTCATTATCCCTTAATTGAAATTTGAACATAGGAGATTCTCACTGCCAGCATGCAAAAACTCAGCGAGGATGATTGACTGCCCAGAAAATTCATGTAATTTGTCGTGGGAGGCAAAATTAACTCGAATCAGGACCAACCCCAATAATTTGACCCAAAATGTAACTTCCCATACCGGATCACAGATCAAAATTATACGAATTACCATTCAAAAATCTTTCAAATAATACGAATTAAATGTCGAGATCATAAAATATTGTTGAGTCACTCACCAGTACGGTTGCTTCTGAACATATCTTTGCATGCAGATATGTCCTTTTCACTGTGTTATCTTGGAAATGTAATAGCAAACAACAGCTCATTCCATGCTTTTCTTTTTTACTTTTCACCTTTCATCTCCATCCTCACTTTATCATGTGAGTTGCAACAGTAAACAAGAGAGATTCTTCAAAGGAAAAAAAATAAAAAATTTTTAATTGGACTTCTTGAATTGTCATTTGTCACTTGCTTTGTCAGCCTATCTCTTGGAATCCCTATGGTGTACATTTCTACTCTATATCAATTCCCTATATAATTTAATAAATGGAAAAATATTAGATTCATTATCTTAATAATAATATGTTACTTTACTCTTAATTATAACTTTTCTACTTTTTTAAGTTTCAAAAATTACACTCTACTTAGACAACAAAACTCACTATTAATATTAGAATCGGTTTTTATTATTTATTTTATAAAAAATGTTTTTAAAGAAAATGTTTTCAAAATGCTTTTAAAATGTTTTTCTTGATTTTTTTAATACGGTGTCATTTTCGTCATTTTGACCAAAAACTAACACTGTTGGGCCTCGGTGAAAAATTCTGAAAGTACATGAACATGTCAAGATGCATTAGCTGATCAAGGGAGGTAAATGAAAACCTTAAATTATATATTCTCACTTTATAATTATAAAATATTATACATACATATTTATATTTTGAATGTTTCAATTGTGGGGTGGGGTAGGAATAAGTACCTCAAAATTTTGGGGTACCCCTTTCTAATTTTTAATCGAGACTTCACAAAATTTTCTGATGTCACTTTTTTATCGAGACTTGAGTTTGACTAATTTTACATTCCCGCATAATATAAAATAATTGAAGAACATAAAGAGGTGGTGGTTAACAACAATGTGAAAGTGATTTCACATAAATGATACTATATATGGATTAAGATAAGGCGAGCATAATTATAACCACCCATCAATCATTTTTTTTATCTTACACCAATCATTTTGTAATCTATGTATGAAAATATATTTAAATACTAAAAAAAATCCCCATTTTACTCATACAAATGAAAATAAACCATGGTATGGGGATTTCCCAATTTTAGCCCCCAAAAGTATATAATTAATTAGATTAAAAAATTATTAAAAGATATAATATAGTACATAAAAATAATTTTAAATTATAAATTACAATACAAATATTTAATATATCATACAGGTCGTAGGTGGGATAAGTTGAAGCGTCGTTACAATAATACTTATTATTACGAGTCCCTAATGATATTCGGTTTTTTCAACCATCCTAATTAATCGAATCCCATTTTAATCTATACAAAAAATAAAAAAAAAATTTAATCTATTAAAAATAAAATTTAATTGGATCCCATTTTATTTTACACTCCCAAATAAAAAGTAAAAATCAAAACCATTTCACTTGTCAGAAAAAACCAAGCTTCTTTCTTGTGTCAAAAGACTTGTCAAGAACAAGTAAGAGAACAAATCAAATCCACATCTAGAAGAAAAAATCAAACCCCAAAATAGAAAGTCTACAGAGAATCATTCCATAAATAGTAACCTGAAAAAACCCAATTCAAAAACACGCAAACAAAATTAGCATCCTCTGCACGTGAACTCCAACGAGCATCATCCCATGCTTCGCGGGACCACCGTAACAAAGATCCACCGACGGCCCAGATCAACTCGTTGCAACATCGACGGCTGTCCGTGCGGTGGGACCCACCTGACCCCCACGTCTTCTCTGTGGGCCCTCGATAGCCGAATCGCGTGATAACGAAAGGAACTGAAACGTTTTCAGATTCGCATTTATGTTCGATTTCAACCATGGTTAAAGTTGCTTTTAACCGCAGTTAACTAATTTTTTTTATACGAAATAGTTGTTTTTTTTTTAAATTTAATGTACGAAATAGTTTAGAGATAGTAATGGGTCGGGTTTGACTCAACCCGACCTGAACTCGGTAAGCGTTATTGGGCATTCGATATGGATCAAACCCATTGGGTTTGGGTCAAACCCGAAACTCACAACCCGACCCATTTTAAAAGATTTTTTTTTTTTCAAAACTTTTTGAATATTTATTTTATTTTATTTCAAAAAAAAATTTCAAAATTTTTTTTTAAACACAGTTAATTTTATATTATATATTTGATAATTATATTTTCATTTATGATAATTATATTTTCATTTATGATAATTATATTTTCATTTGTGATAATTAAATTATATTTATTTTAGTATAAATGAACCAACTATAAACACTCAATCACAGTCCCTAAAGGTTAAAGTCTAATGTAGTTCAATTTAATGCTAATGAATCACAAAAAAACAATTTATTAACATTAAATTGAAATGCATTAGACTTTAGCCTTTAGGGACTATGATTGAGTGTTTATAGTTGGTTCATTTATACTAAAATGAATATAATTTAATTATCATAAATGAAAATATAATTATCATAAATGAAAATATAACTATTATAAATGAAAATATAATTATCAAATATATAATATAAAATTAACTTTAAATGAACCAACTTTAAACACTCAATCATAGTCCCTAAAGTCTAATGTATTTCAATTTAATGTTAATGAATCACCAAAAATAATTGTTTTTTTTATGATTCATTAGCATTAAATTGAAATACGTTAGACTTTAACCTTTAGGGACTATGATTGAGTGTTTATAGTTGGTTCATTTATACTAAAATGAATATAATTTAATTATCATAAATGAAAATATAATTATCATAAATGAAAATATAACTATTATAAATGAAAATATAATTATCAAATATATAATATAAAATTAACTATGTTTAAATGGTTAATATTCATTTTAGTATAAATGAACCAACTAAAAACACTCAATCTAAAGGCTAAAGTCTAATGTATTTCAATTTGGTGATTCATTAGCATTAAATTGAAATACATTAGACTTTAGCCTTTAGGGACTATGATTGAGTGTTTATAGTTGGTTTATTTATACTAAAATGAATATAATTTAACTATCATAAATGAAAATATAATTATCATAAATGAAAATATAATTATCAAATATAAAATTAACTGTGTTTAAATGGTTAATCGGCTTGCAGCTGAATATGTACTCAACATATATAATAATTATTTGAAATATAATTATAAAATATTATGTCTTTTTTCAATGCCGTTTTCATTAATATTCAAAAAGTTTTGAAGAAAAAAAAACTTTTAAAACGGGTCGGGTTGTGGGTTTCGGGTTTGACCCGAACCCAATGGGTTTAGTTCGGGTCGAGTGCCCAATAACGTTTACCGATTCGGGTCGGGTTGAGTCAAACCTGACCCATTGTCATCTCTATCCGCATATTGTGTATATTTGTTTAAAAGTAATGAAAAATAATTACGAATTAAATTATTCAGAATTAAATTAAAAATATGTTTTTTAAACTCGAATTTGTCAATTTTTATAGATAACTGAATTTAATTAATTATATATGCGAAACCTAGTTCATACATACAAATACATCTAATTTTTTTCTTCACTTGTATATTAACACGAATATTTTTATTTCCGTTTTTCTGCACATAGGTACTCGTATTGAAACTATTTTTCAAACTTCTATATTCACCCGAATGTTTTTATTTACGTTTTTACTCCTTATAGGTACGCACCTAAATGTCAAACAAAATTAGAAAAAACATTTTTCATTGCAAAGAGCTTTCTCTATATATACATAAAAAATTTTACATAAGAAAACAAATTTATGTTTCCTTAAACCGGATTGTTCACTACTCTGTTTATCACCCTTATATGTTAACTTTATCAAACTTATACGTTAGCTCTTTGATTTAAAGTAAAAAAATCGTAACTGAAAGGAGTGGATAAACAAAATAAGAATTTTAGGTAACAGTAAGGTTACAAAAGTGTACTTATATTAAAAAATAGTTTCAAAGGTATGTATCTAACGGTAATATTATTTTTTATTTATTTTCTTCCACACCAGTTTAGAATAAATGAACAATTTATAAGTATTTTTATCATTTAAAAACACAAAAAAGTGAGTTTCCATCAGTTTTTTTTCTAACCGTAATATTACTTTTTATTTATTTTCTTCCACACCAGTTTAGAATAAACGAATAATTTATAGGTATTTTTATCATTTAAAAACACAAAAGAGTGAGTTTGGATCAATTTTTTTTCTAACGGTAATATTAATTTTTATTTACTTTCTTTCACACCAGTTTAGAATAAATGAAAAATTTATAGGTATTTTTATCATTTAAAAACACAAAAGAGTGAGTTTCCATCAGTTTTTTTTGTATTGCAATTTTTTGAAAATTACTTAATTACCCTTGAAGCCAATTTCTTGTCCTATTTAAGTGCAGCCTCACACTCTTGGTTTCTCCAACAAACACTTGTCTGAAGCATTTCACAAGTCTCTCTGTTTTTTCTCTCAGTCGCCGGAATGTCGTCTGAGTTACAGATTGTCCTCTTCCCCTCGGTGGGTCGGTCCGAGCTCCTGACGGCGGAGCTTCTGGTCGCCGTGGCGGTGGTCGTTTGCGTTTTCGGGTACTGGCTCGCCCCGGGAGGCCTCGCCTGGGCCCTGTCCAAGAAGCGGTCCGCGGCGGCGATCCCCGGGCCGTCGGGCTTCCCGGTGATCGGGTCGCTGGCGGTGTTCACCGGAGAGACGCCGCACCGGGCGCTGGCGAAGCTGGCGAGGAGTTTCGATGCGGTTAATTTGATGGGTTTTTCAGTGGGGCTGACCCGGTTCGTGGTGTCGAGCTCGCCGGAGGCGGCGAGGGAGATCCTGGGGAGCTCGGCGTTCGCGGACCGGCCGGTGAAGGAGTCGGCGTACGAGCTTCTGTTTCACAGGGCGATGGGTTTTGCTCCTTACGGCGATTACTGGAGGAATCTGAGGAGGATCTCCGCCACGCACCTGTTCAGTCCACGCCGGATCGCCGGGTTCGGGGGCCTCCGGGGAGAAATTGGGGTTGAGATGGTCGGAGAGATTAAGCAGTCAATGGCGGGTTCCGGCGAGGTCGCCGTCAGGAGGGTGCTCCACTACGGGTCCCTCAACAATGTCATGATGACCGTCTTCGGCCGGAGGTACGACTTCTCCGACGAGCTCGGCCCTGGGGCCGAGCTCGAGGCGCTGGTCTCCGAGGGGTACGAGCTACTCGGTGCCTTCAACTGGTCCGACCACTTCCCGGTCATCGGGCTGCTAGATTTGCAAGGAGTGCGGAAGCGTTGCAGGTCACTGGTCAAGAGAGTCAACGTGCTTGTCGCGGACATCATAGCCGAACACCGGACCAGAAGCCCGCCTGAAGGAGACCGCATTGGCGATTTCGTCGACGTCCTGCTCGACCTGGAGAAGGAAGAGAAGCTGAGCGACTCTGACATGATCGCCGTCCTCTGGGTAAATAAATTAATTAATCTGTAGTTTTCAAAATTTTCCCACAATATTTCCATCTTAATCATTCCGATGATTATTTATTCAGGAAATGATTTTTCGCGGGACGGACACGGTGGCGATCTTACTGGAGTGGGTGCTCGCCAGGATGGTGCTCCACCCGGAGATCCAGGCCAAGGCCCAAGCCGAGATCCAGAACGTCGTCGGGGCTCGGCCCGTCGCCGACTCCGACGTCCCGAACCTCCCGTACCTCCAGGCGGTGGTCAAGGAGACCCTCCGGGTTCACCCGCCGGGCCCGCTCCTCTCGTGGGCCCGCCTCGCCGTCCACGACGTCCACGTGGCGGGCCACTTCGTCCCGGCGGGGACCACCGCCATGGTCAACATGTGGTCAATCACCCACGACCCCGCCGTCTGGGCCTCGCCGGAGACCTTCTCTCCGGAGAGGTTCGCTCTCGACGACGTCAGCGTCATGGGTGGTGACCTCAGGCTCGCGCCGTTCGGGTCGGGCCGGAGGGTCTGCCCCGGGAAGGCCATGGGCCTCGCCACCGTCCACCTCTGGCTCGCCCAGCTCCTCCAGAGCTTCACCTTCGCCCCCGTTGACTCCGGCGTTGACCTCGCCGAGGTCTTGAAGCTGTCCCTGGAGATGAAGAACCCTCTCGTCTGCAAGGCCGTTCCCAGGATCGACGCTTGACCGGAATCGAATAAACCTGCTTGTTGTTGTTAGTTATTAATTTCCTAGGATCTTTAATAACTTGGGTTTTATTTTATGTCTTTTGGGTTTTAAGTAGTTGACTTGATCATTAATTATCCTTAAATTAGTTTCAATGTGATCCTTCCTTTTGGTCCGTTTGTAATGCATGCAAGTCATTAATAAATATGTCTTCTTCTTCTTCTTCTTCTATATGTAACTTTTTATGTATGTTAATGCATGCATGTCATCAACTGGATTTTACATTTCCAAAATGTGTGGAGACGAAAATTGAAGGGGTAATTACGAATCAGTATACCCGTCAAATTAGTGACTTATGAGTTTAAATGGATCGATTTTTTTTATTGAGCTCTAATTCTATAAAAGCTAAATCTGAACAGATAGAGTTTGGGTTCATGTTGGTTACTTTTGGGCATCCCTACTAGAAACTCACATTAGCAGTGTATTCATATATTTTTTTAATTAAATGATTGCGATAAGTTCACCAAAATAATCTCTTTAGAACTATGTATATTATATAATTACATAACATTTTATTTTGCGGGTTACGTGACGTCATTATGGCGAAGAATATGTTATTGCAAGAAAGTGGGAGCTCTCTGGCGGCATAGGCCGCAATTTGTATCATGAGTTTCGCATGATGTTTATATTAGCAAACATATACCGTACAATGCGGAGCAATATTATCGATAATATAAGAAGTTATGGAACAATCTTGAAATGTTGTCGCTTTTATGCGTCTATAATCTTCTTTCTTCAATCATCATCCAAAACAATTATGCAAATTAGAACCAGAATCGGCCCTGAATTCAGATCGGAGTAGAACCGGAACTAAACCAGTCAAAACCAGATTTAAAACTGAAATGTTTTTCACATAGTGGTTTTGACTTTGTTTACCATATATTGAGAAATGACCGGTTTTGTTCCAGGTCGGGACCGGGTCCACCCCTTGGTTAATAATGACCCGGAACCGGGCTCAAACCGAGCTAGGATTGAAATTGAAAAACAATGAACTGTGGTTAATAGTTTAATTTTTATTTTCGATTTGAGAGGACTGTTGAATTTCGATTCGACCATGTTTTTCAAAACATAGAACCGCCGATTAACTGGTAAGAACTATACCGATTTTTTGTCGTCGCATGTCCACCTCTCATCCAGCCATGTATAATATCTATCTTTTATTCTTATGTTATTTGCAAACTTCATATTTGAATTGAGTTGTAATGATTAAATTGTACCATTCAGTTTTAGTTAGCATATATTCTTTTACAATGGTCAAGTTAATTAGTGTCAAATTCAACCTATAAATTGAGTATAAATATAAAGTCAGATATTAACCTGTTTCAATTTAAATTGAAGAATTATAGTAAAAATCGAATACTTTTCTCACACATTGATTTTGAATACAGTTTCAATAGTTGAGAGACTTAATAGTTCGATAGTGTAAATACCCCAAATTTAAAATTTAATTCTCTTTAAATTATTATTCTTTATTCACGATGATAAAATATAGCTTGTTTTCATTATTTATTTATTAATTGTTACCATAAAGACTAAGAGTATGGGACGTATTTGATACGAAATTTCAAATTCTTTTTGGAGGAAAAAAAGTGGGAGAATATGTGCCTTATATGTGTGAAATTCGTTTCTTTGTTTGGTTAGAGAGAAAAGGAAAGAAATATGGAGTTGATTCGAATTCCATTGGATCCAAAAACAAATAAAATAATTGCAAGTGCTTGCTAATGTGGTACGGACATATTGGGTCTTAAGGGTATACCTTATACACACCAATTTTGGGGTAGTGTTCTTTATGCCCTTATGAGTCATGAACATGTCCTAAATGTAGAGCATATTTGTCCCATCCCTTTGAAGTTGGTTTTATAATATTTAGGGAAAAAGACTGTTTGGTATACTTAATTGGACCCATTTTATAGTTTACAACACCTATTTTGAAAACGTAACCGTCGAGTCACTTATTGGTGAAAATGTTACAATTTGCTTTAACATTGTTAAATCTTGAATGGAAAAGCGTGAAATGTCTAAAATGCCCCTCACCATTCATCAATAACTGTTGCGTCCTCGCCTCGTCTGAATCGGCGGTGGCCATGGGCTTCACCTGGCTTCAATCTCCTCTGTCCCTCAAACCTCAGACATCGTTAAAAAATTTCAGAAACAAAAAGAAAAAGGAAAATCAGACTGAGAGGGGTATTTTTGCGACGCAAACCGAGCTCGGCCGATTCAACTGAAACTCGCAGCTCATCGCTCCCGGGATTTAGGAGCTGGAGCTTTCATGGCAACCAAGAACATACATGAACGTAGAGTTTGAGTATTGAGATTTTATTTTTAATTAAAAACAAATAAGGGTAGTTTAGGTATTCAAAAAAAAATAGTTTACCATGTTAAATTGGATGGAAAATCAGTAAGTTGTAACAATTTTGTCAATAAGTGTCTCGACTGTTACAGTTTTAAAATAGGTATTGTAAATTGTAAAAATGGGTCCAATTAAGTATACCGAATTGTCATTATCCCTAATATTTACTATTTTCATTCATACAAAATACGACGAGAAAATATTATTGGACTCGATTTTCGATAATCGTTGTCTCTGGGAAAGACTAGTATCGAGTTGTAAAATAGTTTTTAGGTCGACTTGTTTGCAGATTGCATTATCGCAAACATGCGATTTTGTATCCTCGCTTCGTACGGCCTTTAATCGACATTGTAAAGGATTTTTAGTGCATTGACAAGGATTAATGACGTGAATAACACACACATGCCGAACAAAATAATTCGCGAATCATTTATAATTTTACAATCGCGAGAATTAAATAAATCTCGATGATCAGTAATATCTAACCGCGAGTGATGGTCGAATCTGTTATATCTAGATATGATTCGATAATGAGTTAGTGGGTTTGTGGTTGGTGTGTACAAAAGCAATATGGAGTTGTCATGGTCAATATTTTTGCATCTAAGAGTAGAATCACTCCAAATGATTAAAGAAGAATAAGAACCAACACCAAACCCTAGATAGTGATATGGTCTCAACCCTTCTTTTTTTGGGATTCAAATCCTTCAAAAACCCACAATCACAAGAATATATGGATTCCATCTTTGGAATGAATGAATAAGCTTTTGTTGTATGTGTAAATTGCACCTAAAAAGCTTCAATCCTTTTCCCCAAAGATGCAAACCTCAACAATACACTACCATTTTTATACTCTTTATATTGTCTATAATGCATAGAGATATATATGCTTTTCTCTCTCTCTTTTCTTTTTTACTTTACCATGTATGGATTCTCATCCACTAATTGTCTCTTTGGCTAAGTTTTCACTTGCATGCATGAAGTAACATCATGTCTTCATGTTCATTGATATTTTTGTGTGGTCATTCTGATTTACAGTGTCGACAGAATAAATCTGAACGCCTGATTATATCCTGAAACGACCAGATTAAAGTTTATCACTGATTTAATGATAAGAGATCACCCACGGAAACGAATATTTATTTGATTTAATGTGCATTGATCTTGTTAACAATAAGTTAGATGAAGGTCCTGATTTTGTAGGTTAGCGTGATGGATTATGAAGTACATTTTGAATGAGAAATCGTTATTTTAATTCCCGATATTTGAAAAAATCTTTTAAACTTGTTTGGGGTACCTCAAATTTCCCTCATTTTCAAATCAGTACCCCAAATTTATTTAGTTGCAGATAAATACTTAATCTGTTAAATCTAACAGAATTGGGATGTGAAAAGACCAAAATGCCCCTAATGGCTATAATAATTAATATTATATTGAAACTTTTAAATGGAATAACTCTCTCATACGACCTCTGTTTCGGGCTCATAAAATATCAAATCGAAGAGAATCGAAAGGTAAACAACTTTAAAGAATAATATTAATAATTAAATTAAAATAATAATTAATTATTTAATTATTTATTATAAATATTATTTAATTATTAGTAATTAATAAATTTTTATTTAATTATAAATATTCTTCAAAGTTGTTTATCTTACAATTTTCTTCAATTTGATATACTATAAGCCCGAAACGGAGGTCGTATGAGAGAGTTATTAAATTCGAAAGTTTCAATGTGATATTAACTTTTATAAGCTTTAAAAGCATTTTGGTCTTTTCACGTCCTAATTCTGTTAGATTTAACTGATTATGTACTTAACTGCAACTAATTAAACTTGAGATACTGGCCAAAAACTTTTCAAACTTGGGAGACTGATTTGAAAACAAAGTAAAATTGGGATACTGACATGGAATCACCCATAACTTGTTTCATCCTCAATAATTTATGCTCTCATTCTACCATGTTATTCAATTAATTAGTTGCTTTTTGGGTTGAATTTGAGCTCATCAATTGGTTCCAATGTGAGAATGACTTTTGGAAATGTTGCTTATAGAAACCAAAAGAGAAGAGTTAAATATATATATGAAGATATATATGCATATCTATGATATAAAAAATAAGACCCATAAAAAAGAGAAAATCAGATGCATATCTAAGCTATTGTTCCTTCACCATTAATGACTTAATCTAATTCTTAATGCTATTAAGAACCAATGTAGGCAATTTTATAGGCAGCATATATATGATGATTATTATTAGTCTTTTCTCTTGGCACTAAGTGAGTGCTTTAATGTTTAAATCACTATAAACCACTCCTTTTGAACATAAAGATTTTCTATTATTATATGCAAATTCAATCAACTTAGAACCAATTAGGTGAGCACAAGCAAAAAAGGAGCATTGCTTTTAGAATTAAAATCAAATCCACAGTTACTTAATTGAAATAATAAAACTTAGATGGTATAAAGTGTTAATATTAAATAATATAATAGATTTGTATAAACCACACAACGTTAAAAAATTATAAATAAATTAAAAGTCACGATATTCCTTTGCACGTGAACTTCAATAATGATATGTTTGCATTCAAAAGGAATGACTATTCCTCACACACATAATCTATGGTGTTTAATACTCAACGTATATTTATATAATTAATTATAAATCTGCTTATTTCATTCGTCGTCAAATAGTGCGGTCGCTCACGAGATGATAAGTTTTGTTTGCTTGGGCTCTGATCATGAGTATGGGATTGGAACTTTTCCGTTTTTCTCTTATTCCTTAATTTGTAACGATCTGATTTAATAATATGATTGGATCATTTCATTTTTTTCGAAAACTTACCTGCGATGTTTTTTCGGGTATTAAACATTTCACTCTCATCGCAAAAGTTTCACCCGAACCCAAACATTTTACGTGTTTGGACAGTTTGGACACTTCTCCCGACTTGTACATGATTGTTTCTCTACCGACAAAGACAAAACTTCTGATCGTTGATTAGGGAAAAAATCTGTGCATTGATCATATCTTTGAGAATTGATATGAAATTTGTTGGTTTTGTTTCTGTCTAAGTGTTTTGATTCTCTTTATCGTTTTGTTAGCTTGAAAGGACATTTTAAAGAAGAAAATATCTTGAGTGTCCGTACAAACACAATATAAATTGATCCTATAAGTTGAAAAGTACTCATAAACCAACGAAAATGGGTTTGTTTATTACCTAAGCATTTAATTTTAAAGATGGTGCGAGTCATTATTAAAATATACTGTCATTAATTAACTTGAATTTGATTTTTGAACTGTCACATCAAATGATTATGTACCTTTTTTATATGAATTTTTCAAATTTACTGTCAAATATTACGAATTTTCAATTTTATTATATATATTTATAATTATGTGAGTTCGTATACTCAATTATATATTGATATGACGTGTTGTTCATATAAAATCATCCTTATAAATTAATTATACTTATATTTAAATATATCTTATGTCATTTTGTTTACTCAACTTAAATTCTTATTTTAAGTAAAAGGTTAATCTCTAACCTTGCTCACATTAAATTAAAAGAGTTTTTATCTTCTTTCTATTTGCAACAACTATAAATTAAAAGGTTAGAATCAATAAATATATTCTTTTTTTTTGAAAGTATAAATACATTTTTACTAAATAAAGTATATGCGACTTTATCCATTTAAATACTTGATTACATAAAGTTTTAGTGTCTGTAAGATTATAATAATTAAGTAAATGTGAACTATATAATTTTATAAAAAGCAACGTTAAATTTACTAATTTTTACAAAATGTATAGTTTTATTCAAAAATATTTTAAAGTTGTGAACCACTTCTTACAAAAAAATAATAATAATAATAATTCACGGCTACGTTTACAATTTACCCAATACTTAATAGCTTCTTGATCTGACCAAGTAAGCATTAGCTTCAAAGATGAAACTCATATTCATGTTTATGCATTATTTTCAATAAATGATACATAAACCACCATAACTCTGGTTTAGAATGTCAATGTAGATAGGATTGATGGTGTTAAAAAAACACACTTTAGATCTAAGGACAACCTCACAACAACAATGAACAATCAATCACAAGACCTATATATTACATCACACCTTATATATACATATATATATATCAATATCAGAGCATCGAGTTTCCACTGTTTCTATGAAAGATCAAAGCACTGAACTACAGTTTAGTTTTCACAAGGCCAATGAACACTTTTGGAGAGAATGTGAAGCCATTATTCAAAGTCACTTACTGCCTCCACCAAATAGGTATCCCAGAGAAGATCCACCGCCCGGGGCGGCATGAACCTTAGTTGACGGTCGATCCTGCATTTCCCGAATGAACTTAAGCATTACATGTAGTGCACGAGAAGTTAAAAACATAACCAGCCTAAGATATGAGAAATTGAGCAGTCATATAGAAAAACGAGCATGCAGCACATATGTCATTTCCTCTTGTTCCTACCATAAGATCACGAAGATAGTCGTGTACTTTCTTAAAGAATATGTCCTGAAATAAGAGTCTCGATCTTTAGCTAGTTAACTAGATATGGATTATTAATACTACCCAACAATAATTTAGGTGTAACAAATTGAGTTTTGGGGACATGAGAGCACAAAGGCGAGACGTCGAGCACTAATATAATCTTTAATCCTTGCATGTATTCAACTGGGAAATTTACTACGGGAATGAGTGAATTTTAGTTACAATAGAAAAGAGAGGTCCTGTAGAGAGTAGAACCATACCGTGAGGAAGTTACCGGTGTTCTGGCCATCCGCTCGCATGTAGTTGTTTGAAGAAGTACTGTGGATTCCGGCAGGAGTCTGCTTGGTGATATCTACCGGTGGAGGAGGAGAAGCGGGCTTGACGGGAGTCGCATTCTTTGGAGGCTGAGCTTCATTTGGAGCAGTTTGAACCTTGTTCGTGGCGGGTTTTGGACCCTCTCCATCCCCGAACAGATACCCGAGTGAACTCTGCCCCCCACCACTGCTGACTCCACGACCCATGCTTACAAGCTTCTTTTATATAACAAACTACCCTGCCAAGCAGACAGTGAAGAAAACAAAATTGAAGTTTTGATTGTTTTCAATAAATTTTATAGAATGTAAAAAAGGAAGCATAATCAAGGGAGTCGTATAGCTGTTTTCTTCTCAACACCTAGAAGGATGGAGGTAGGATACTTGGTTGTTCCGTAACACAATCCATCATGACAATCAATACCGAAATACAAAATTTATAGAACACCATCCCAAACATTTGCAACTCACAATTTACCGTCGCAGAATCCACATTAACTGCCTCAAACACTTCCTTGGGTTGGGATATCGATTGTTCACACTTCGATCGCCGAGTAGCTATACTCAGGGAAAAAAAAACTACGCCCCCAATCGCAAAATCCACCACACAAAACTAAGAGAAGGGCCAAATTTACTATATCGGTGACTTATTCTATATTCAGGTCAGAAAATCGCCATTGAAGTTCAGGATGTTACTATTAGCATACACATAACTTATATGATTTGAAAATATAGCTTTTTTTTCTTTTCTTTTTTTGCTTAGCAAAAATTTAGTTATCTACGATTAGAATTGAAAATATAGTTATCTACGATTAGAATACACATCACTAAACGATTAGCAGGCCAAATTTACCATATTGGTAACTTATTCTATATTCAGGTTGGAAAATAGTAGTTGAAGTTCATGATGTTACGATTAGCATACGCATAACTATATGATTTGAAAATATAGCTATCTATGAATAGAATACACATCACTAACGATCAGCAGGCCAAATTTACTATATTGGTAACTTACTCTAATTCAGGTCAGAAAATCGCCGTTGAAGTTCATGATGTTACGATTAGCATACACACAATTATATGACTCGAAAATATAGTCATCTATGATTAGAATACACATCTCTAACAATTAGCATACATCTAAATTTCACGCCTCAGTGATCGTTACAGACTACACATTGGTTTCACGATAGATGTATCATGTAGTCAAGTAAATCGACAAACATTAACCTTTGGATCTTCAATTTTCCATCAAAATCAATAATTTTTTTTACTCAGTCACTGCCAAGCATATCAATCAACTGTCTCAAGGAGCTTCAATGAGCTCCACTACATACATGAACAATCACAAATTTTCAATACAAGAGCTTCAATTCAGCATCAAAACACAGCAATAACACAAATTTAAGCACAACCCAATTCAGATCCCATAAACAACACTAACAGGAAAAACTCCCAGATCAAAACATTTCATTTCACAGCAATAACGCAACATATCTCAAAAATCAACAAATTGAAAATCACACGGCGAAAAAAGAGGAATCGATAATCGAATCAAAGACCACAGTTCGAGCTCGAACCTGAAAATGGCGATCGGAACGTGAAATCGAAGAGGAAGAGCAGAGATCTGAACCTTGGAGCAGCTCGGATCGGATCTGGAGAAGAGACGGTGGCGATTTCTCAGTGAAGAGAGAGTGATGAGACACAGCAACAGCAAAGTGATAGAGAAAGAGAGGCACCGACTATAAATGGAAAGTTTCTTACGTTGAAATAAACAAATAAATAAAATCTACTTTTAATGGTTCGGTTTGAGTTATAATTTTAAGAAAAATATTCAAATTTTGAGTCGTTCAATTTTAAAATTGTCGGTTAATCGGTAAGAACTGGATCAATTTGTGTCGAGAATGGAGTGTGTGAATTTGAAGAATGAAGGTCGAAAATATATTATTTTTATCAAATTTTATATTTCAATTGAGTTGAAATAATTAAATCTTTACCTTCGACTTTCATTAGTATGTTATATAATTTCAAATTTCAAGTGTTTGGCTATAAAACAGGTTCTATTTCGGTTTACTTCAGTTTATAAATGGAGCATATATTAAAAATTGATGACATGCCGGTTTCAATCGAGAACCAAATTGGAGGATCGGGGATAGAACCAAACTGTTTTCTCACGTACCGTTCCAGATATGTTTCAATAATTAACAAAATCAGAGGGTCTTGTTCATGGTCGTGTTCGCGAGTTTAATAGATGTGGGTGAAACAACATTGATCGAGACATTTGGCTTTAATCCTCGTATCGACTACATTTGGCTTTAAAGTATTTTGGAGGACCAATAAAATGTTATTACCATAAAAATGACTCGTAAATAATAATAAATTAATAATAATAATAATAATAACCAGAAACTAATTAAATTAATCTAATATTTTTGGAATACTTATTTTAACAACCCATGATAAACAAATTCAAATTAAATCAAAGAACCGACTCATACACCTTTTTTTGGATCGAATTAAAAGCTATAATTAACAATGTTGTACATAAATAAGTCAACTATCAATCACTAATGTCAAAAAACATAGTATTAGAACACAAAACAAAACTCAGGTTGTTGCTAGTTGACTCTGTGTTTGCTCTGCACTCAACAGAAAAAATTTAGCAGCAACAACAACCACAAGACTCACGACCCCAACTCTCGCCGGAGACAACAAACCCAGGAAATTTCTCTTGCTACCCTTTTCGGGATTTTCACGGGAGCGGCCAGGTGACGCGAAAGACGGGTTCTTCATGAACGAAGAGTACGAATCGAGCTCTTCTCGGGTCAATGCCGGTTTGAGCGATCGCCTGACGGCCTGGAAATGGCGATCACGGACGACGGTGGCGGAAATGTCTTCCCGGAGAGCTACGATTCCGGCTTCCCTGCAGAGGCCCTCCAGTTCGGCTCCGGTGAACAGCTCGGTGTCTCCGGCTATTCTCCTGAGATCGACGTCGCTTGCTATCTTCATGTTGCGCGTGTGCACGGATAGGATCTCGCAGCGTGCTTCAAAATCCGGCGGTGGCACGTAGAGAACCTTAGAATGGAATTTACTAGCGTTAAACTGAGAATCACATTTTATTGCCAACAAAACTATAAATCTATCATAAAAGTTAAATCACATGCAGGGGTATTTTTAGTTTTTTCAACACCACAATTTAACAGAAACTAACGAAAATATTAGAGGTGAGAAATTTGCAACTTTAGGTGTAGTTACGTGAAAAAGTACCAGATTATAGGTGTAGATATTTGAGGTTTTCCCTAAAATTTACTACTGTTAAATTGAGAATCACTTTTTATCAGCAGCAAAACAGTAAATCTACCGTAACCCTGCAGTAACTCCCAAGAACTCAGGCTTAACCAACCAAATGATGATGATAATCAGACAGAATTAATGATGATGAAACCAACGCATAGTATGAGATTTCGATTTATTGTTCTAAAAAACGCTAGACACTATTCAAACAAACAAGGCCTCTAAGACTAATTGGGGATTAATCAGACTAGTCGGAAATTTTTAGAACGCTTGTTCAGTTTTCATAATTCATACAACAGATAAACGATGGATGCAAGATCCATATTACGATAAGAAATGACATATAACAAACTTCTTACCAGATCAAAACGTCCTGGGCGCATAAGCGCAGCATCGATTGCATGAGGGCGATTTGTAGCGGCCAAAACAAGAATCCCCTGAATAAGAATAGGAAAATAAGATAGTATCTACAATACCCTGGAGTAAGGGTCGGACACAGATTAAAAACTGAATAACTTTACGTTTTATCGCTTACTTTAGCTTGTTCTAGGCCATCCATTTCGGTCAGCAGAGTGGACAAGAGCCTCTCTCCTACGGTAATGTTGGTGCTTGAACTTCCGCCTCTGCCATTGACAGGAAATGAAAAGATTAATAACTTTATGTGCTTTTAAAAACTACTCAACAACATAATTTGGAAGATGGAGACAACACGAACAACGTTTATGTGAATCTCGAAAGCCATGTGTAGAAATAAGAGTTTTCATGTTATATCCTTAGCATTGGTTTGATGGAGAAAGTGAAAGAATCATGTTATATTGAATGAGGCGTACTGACCGTTTGGCGCCAACAACGTCAGCCTCGTCAAAGAATATGATACTTGGTGCAGCAAGACGAGCTCTTCGAAATGTATTACGCAGCAAAGCCTCGCCCTCTCCAACGTACATTGAGTATAACTCTGCACCACTGATTCATATTTCAATGAATTTTCAAGCTAAGAGATGATAGTGATGATTAAATTCAGTCGCCAATAAGCCAGACAAGTTCTGTATTTTTTACATTAGACTCGTATGGCACGAAACATATCATTGAGTGAAGAATTATGATAGAAGACCAAACCTCAATGAAAAAAAGGAAGCTTGTGCAGCATGAGCCGCAGCTTTGGCAAGGGTCGTTTTCGAGCATCCTGGAGGTCCATGTAAGAGAACTCCACGCACAGGTGATATTCCTAACCTTGAAAACGCAGCTGAGTGTTTGATTGGCCACTCGACGGCTTTCTGGAGCTTTTTCTGTCCATGAAAAATGTACTACATTTAGCATTGCATACATACTGTTTAGCATGAAAAGAAGATGAGCAACAGACCTTTAGATCTTTTAATCCCCCTATGTCTTCCCAAGTCACCTTGGGGATTTCAACGGTAACCCCCCTCGTTATGCTCGGGCCAACAACCGATCTTGCACTTTTAAAGTCCTCTGCCATCAAGCTCAAGGCACCAGCATCTTTATCGTCATCCGATGACCTTCTAACTGCAGACAATGTAGCCTCGCGACATAAGGCTTCTAAATCAGCTCCGACATAGCCATTGCAAGATGCGGCAATGGCTTGTATGTCAACACTTGGATCCAGGGGAATCCTTTTTGTGTAGAGCTGAAAATAAAAACGAGTATCGTTATAGAAACATGTTGATCAACCCTACATTTATTATGCAATATATACCTTGAGAATTTGAAAGCGCTCATCTTCAGTAGGTGTAGTGACTTCGATTTCAGCATCAAAACGTCCTGATCTTCTGAGAGCAGGGTCAATTGCATCCACCCTTTTAACATAGAAGCTCATTTCAAATACACATTCAGAAAGAGACTATGAAATTCAATTCGAAGACAATATCCCAAAATCATCTGAACTAATAGAATCTAATCTATAATACATATCTTTTCATTTTTATATATTTCTTGGTACAAGCCGTTGCCTCGGGATCAGCCCAACCCCTTATTAGGAGGTCAAGACTAGTGGAGCTATGGCCATAAGTTTAAGTATCGACAATTGGCATAATAACCAATACTGTATCAGTGTACCCACGGATTCTGTAGTAAACTGCTTACAAATTTTTATAGGAAGCAAATATCAAAATGTTCAGTAATACTTTGCAATAATAGCTGACAGTCATAAGAATTTAAAAGAAAACATGGAGAATGCCAACAGAAAACTCAAGGGTAATTCATCAGAGTATCAGACGTCTCATATAAGGATAGTGTAATCTACCCCCAATTGTTCTTAAGAGCCTATGCATATACCACTGGTAGCATGACCAACCAATGACATTCCACCACCGAACTTCTTACTTTCATCTTAATATCTTACAGAATCAAACCTAACTTTGATGTGAACAATAAAAAGAAGATAACCTGTTAGTTGCCGCAACCACAATAACTTGTGGTTTAGATGTTGATGATGACTTATTTGAGTCCATCAGCATAAAAAGTTGCGAGGCTATGCGAACATCTTGCTCTTTTCTGCATCAAAACGCAAGTTAGCTAGCAAATATGAGTTCGTTATCAAAATCGTGAGGTTGTAGTGGATATTCTTATTTCTCTTAAACAGTGTTTGTGTAGCCATACCTAAAATCACGACGAGGACAAAGCGCATCTATTTCATCTATGAAGATAACAGATGGCTTGCCAGTCATCGCGTGGGCCAATGCCTCTGAAAACGCCTCGCGCAAAATCTTCTCACTCTCTCCAACATGCGATCTATGCACAGAGTGCGGACTACAAAACACACCCAAAAAAAAACAAATTGAACCCAACTCCATAAACACTCCAAAAATCACAATCCCATCACATCACCATTAAAATGACCATTACCTGATAGCAATCAAGTGTGCATCGCATTCTTGAACAACAGCACGCACCAAGCTTGTCTATTCTTTCAAAATGAGAAAACAGGAAGTAAATAATTATTAATTAAACAGAAACCCATCAATACACTTATGTATAGATAGAAATGAGGTTTTCAAAAATAGAACTTTAGATGGTTTTAGATTAACATTAGTAGCATTTCATCACAATTTCTACTAAATTCATTGAATAAGTAAAAACACGCTATAAAAATTCCATCACATACAATTACACAACCAATACTCTTCATCCCAACCACAAATTCATAGTTCACAGAACCGTGTTCATCTTAAAAACACATAATTCAATGAAGTGTGCACCGCATTCTTGAACAACAGCACACGCCAAGCTTGTCTATTCTTCCAAAATGAGAAATGAGAAAAAAGAAGTGAACATCTATTAATCAAACAGAAACCCAGCAATACACTTATGAGTGGATAGAGATGAGGTTTTCAAAAACATAATTTTAGATGGTTTTGGATCAACAATAGTAGCATTCCATCACAATTTCTTCAAAATTCCTTGAATAACTAAAAACAAGTGACCAAAATTTCATCACATACAAGCAGTACTCTTCAATTCAACCACAAACTCACAGTTCACGGAACTGGGTTCATCTCGAAAACACACAATTCAATGAAAATAAATTCCTCTTTTATCAAGATTTAAACAGTGAGATTGAGAGGCAAGAACAGTACCTTCCCAGTTCCGGGCGGGCCGTACAGAAGCAAACCGCGAGGCCACTGGAAGCAAAATCGAGAACCAATCAACCACATAATCGAAGCTAAAAAAGCTCAAAACACAAAACGATCGAACCAGAGAGAAGAGAGATCGATGCGGAGGGTTCGATTGAGTCACCTTGAGGCCGAGCTTGCGAGCTTCTTCGGAGTAGTGAAGAGGGAAGGTGATGAGGTCTCTGAGAGCTTCGAGAGCTTGGTCGTTGCCTCCAATGGCGTCCTCGGCTCTCCACTGCTCCGTGTTGCTCCCGCTGCTCTCCTCCATCGCTCCCAAAGCTCTCTGCGCCTTCGCAAACCGTATCGTTTTCTGGGGTTTTGGGAGGTTTTTGCTTCTTTCTCTGGATTTGGGCTTTTGGGCCCATTTAAGAGTTATTGGGCTTTTGAGGCCCAATTATAAACCTTCTGTTTTCAAATGGGGTGGGCATTTTGGACCTGGAACCGGACGAACAGGGATGGAAGGATTGGGAGTTGTGGTTAATAGTTTAGTTTTGATTATGAATTTAAAGGAACTATTCAAACGCCGATTTGGTTTTGATTCTCGAAATTAATAACTGTCATGTTAATAGGTAAAAACCGAGCAGATTTGAATCAACAAGTGAACTAGAGAATGAAGGTCGAGGATATGTTATTTCTTTTATTATTATTATTTTTACAAAACTGTATATTTTGATTGTGTTAGAATAACTAAATCTTAATGTTCTACTTTTTGTTAATACTTTAAATCAGGACCATAATCGTCTACTTCGGCACATAAATCAACTAAATTAAAGATTGAGAATCAACCGGTTCTAATAGGATAGAATTGAGAGACCGAACCAAAATGATCCCTCAAATCAAGGCTTCAGATATGGTTTCGAAATCAGCCCTAAACCGATAATCATATTCAAGAATAATATTTGTAGGCAATGGTTCGATTTTGATTATAATTTCTAGAGTTGTTCATTTTTGAATTTACAAATGAGAACAATAGTTAAACCAGAAAGAATTGACTTGAAGGTTATTTAAAACATAATATTCACTTTTCAGTACTATTTTGTATATTTATGTGTAAGGTTTCGATTTTGAATGCATGCTTATTATTACTATAATTTATAAATTAGTATCACATGATATGAAGGTGTGTAATTGATCCAAAAATAACTTTTAAAGGCCTAATTTAAGATTTCTCTAAAGAACAAAAATCAATTTCTACAGAATAAATAATGTTTTCTGAGCTTCAAAAATGAATATAGGTTCAAATAATATGATAACAAATAACCAAAACCCTAAAGCTACTCTCAGTTATATAAACTAAGGAAAAGAGAGCTTCATGATGGAATCTGGAAAACTGCACTTCCTGCAGAAGCCTGATTTGCAGCTCGATTGCTCCCAAAGTTCCTCCGATTCGATTCCCTCGAGATCCTCGATCCAAACTACAGCATCGACGAACGAGTCAGATCATTCAAAATTATTTTTAAAAAATCGTAATTCCTGATTTCAGGGGCAATTGAGTCATTTTTGTATATATATGCATATTTTGCAAAAAAATAAAAGTTCCCGGCACTTTTTAGCATTTTTCCTAGTAATTTATATGCGTACCTGGATGGCTCGTTTCGGAAGAACAGCTGCTTCGTGCAGGCCGAGCAGTTTTGCAACCTTCAAGAAACACGACAAAGCGTTCATATGTGATACAATATAGGTGAATGTGTGTTTAAAGTGACACTGACCTGTCTTAAGATCTTCTTGTCGCCCGTTCCACTTGGTTGGTCGAGGTTGGCAACCTCCCACAAGGGAACATCAAGCAGCGTCTTGATGACATCTTCGTCGAGGAAAGGAAACCTAGCCTGGTATATAACAAAACTCATAATTATAGCATTGTTTATAAGTCAATACAAGTCGTCAGTGACAAAACATTATGTGTTTGCCTCCGAGATGCTTCAGACACGAATCTGAGGAACTTGTCCGTGATTCCTCTTCAGTCACATTTTCCAAGCTTTGCCAAACTGATTGTGAAATTCTAGTGAGAACTATTGACCATACTCGCACTCTTCTTCATCGATCTATTGAATACGCGATAGACTTGCCAAGGCATGTCAAAGCTTGGGAAAGGTGACTGGAGATGTTCTTACCAATGCAAACTAAAAACTCGACTCGTATAAATAATCAGTACCAATATGCAAATCCCAATTGCTGCAAACTCAGTATTCATATGACGTAAATGCTTAAGAGGAAGCTGAATTAAGGAAAAACAGCTAGGGAAATTAAAATACCGAGTTGGTGACTGATTTTGTTACCCTATTTGTTATTTCCTTTTATTTGTTTTGCCTTGTTCATTATTTCCTTTTATTTGTTTTGCCTTATTTATTATTTCCTTTTGGGTTATGATACACTATGAATTAGGGAATTGGCCTCAGTTTGGCCAGGCTCGACTCGTGATAAAAGTGTTTGGCTTGAGCTCGTCTCGGGCTCAAACAAGAAAATAGACAAACTCAGCTCGACTCAACTCGGTTTGATTAATTTTCAATACAAATATTCAAATTAATAAAAAAAATTCATTAAATACTAAACGAGTCAGCTCAGCTCAATTCGACTCATCTAATTTCATCATATATGCTTATCAGAAGTTGTGAATAGATTATTAAGAAGTATATAACTAATTAAATATTAAACAAGCCGGCTCGGGAGCCTTAAAAGTCCATGCTCGAGCTCGTTCATTAAATGAGCCCAACCTTGAGCTCGAATATAACGAGCCCAAATCGAATATTTAACAAATCGATCTCGAGCAACTAGTTAAAGCTTAAAAGCTAGGCTAATACACAGCCCTACCTAGAGATATTCAAAAAAAAAACTTCTCCCTGGTATTCTATTTGTTTGTCCCGAATAGGCTGATCACTACTATCGTGAATCGTAAGATTTAATATCAGTCGTTTAAGAGTCCAATCTAAAGGTCCAAATTGATTTCTAGCTTACACTCTAAGGGGCAGTTTTCACTTGAACCCTCTCTATACATATAGATATATGTATGGGTTATATATGAAGTTATGAACTAACCATAACCCTAAAATTATATTGATTGATCCTAAGTATTTACCTCCTTGCCATTATCAGCAATGCATCTATCGTCTCTACCAAGGTTCCTTTTCCATATCCTTTGCATGTCCAGTTTCATCTCCTTGTGTAGTTCAAGCCAACTGAGCATAGCGCAGAAAATAAAACAACAAACATATTAACACGGCTAAGCATACAAATTTGACTTATGGATATATAAAAGGCAGAACTTCTTGAATCTTGATGTATACTAAAAAACACGAACATAAATGTAACTGCTGTATATCAAATATGAAGATGTGATGATATATTACACATACCTTCCGTGTCTATATTTCGTTCTGTGCCGGCCATACCCAGCACATTGCTCGTCTGCGCCAGCGCCAACCAGGACGATCCTGGATTTGGACGTGTACTTCACTCGCTCGTGATGTTCGTTGTTATCGTGTTTAGTCCCTTCGTAGAGCCAACCGTCACCGCTTGCAGCCAGCCACAGAGCTATCCCGATATTTAGGTCCTGAAGCACATGAGACCATACATACAGTTAAAATTATTCAACGTCACACTCAAGATCGAGTTTGAAACGTTTTAGTTATTGGCGTAAATTTTATGATGTGTCCAATCGAAGTGGCTGTGAACTTACCATTTTTTTTTGCAAATTGTGTACATTTAGCAGAAAGTGACCTTGAAATAACATTTTTTGAATAAAATTAAAAATATGTTTTTCAACTAGTCCGTCGGGTTTTTAATTCTCTCGCATGCCATTCATATCCTTCCGTGAAACTTCAGAGTAAAGAGAAAAACAGTAAGCTCAAGTTTAAGAGCGTTATTTTTTATTTTTTTTTATATTTTTTTTTCGTTATTTTGGACAAATGTACACATTTTGCAAAAACATGGTACGTTCACAGCCACTTTTTGCAAAATTGAAAAGGTCCATGGCAACTTTTTGCAATTTTCCCTTGTATTTAACTTCTATGTAGAATAGAGGTGTGTACCATGTAGGTGTTAGCGGGATTGATTAGTGAAACAACATGCTTCATCTCCGAGGTCAAGTTCGATAAATCAGCGTCAATCTCCACAAGGTTCCATCTGTCACCCAAATGCCATTTTTCAAAGAGCAAGGAATAATATGAAGAAATATTCCATGAAAAACGAAGGTCGGATTGAAAGAAGATGGATACATTTAGTAGATTGAAGATAAGATATATTTGATACCTTCTTTCGGGTGCAATTCTGCTAAGTTCCTTCACTCCGGCCCTGGAAGAGATTCTATCTGGAGCTGATAGACCGTCAAAACTCACATTAAGCAGATCAATCTCATCTGCATACGAGAATTTGAAAAGCAGGTAACGACGCAAATAGCTATTAAGAAGACAAAATGAACAAGTTAAAGGGAGAGGGGGATAACCAACACGTACAGCTAGGATCAAGACATTCATTCAATAGGGCTGCTAGTATCATTGAATCCAACCCACCAGAGAAAAGAACGGCCACTGGAGCATTTTCATCTTGGGTAGCTTCACGTGATATCGCCTATATATTTGAATCGAATGAGAGAAGACTATTAATACAAATAAACTTAAGAGAAAATTACAAAAAGGTGCC
This sequence comes from Geranium rotundifolium, assembly GCA_963920655.1. NCBI lineage: Eukaryota > Viridiplantae > Streptophyta > Magnoliopsida > Geraniales > Geraniaceae > Geranium > Geranium rotundifolium. Next base: position 856,771 of record OY987316.1, on the reverse strand, counting down.
CTATTATATGACACTTTTGCAAAAAAGTACTGTGTTGTTTGTTAATAGCAAAAAGGTGTTGTGTTGTTTGTATTTTTTTGCAAAATGTGTGTATTTTTATAAAAATGACGAAATTTCCCATGAAAATTATGAGAACTACAAAATCGATCAGACCTTGAAAATTGTATTTTCTGAAGTGCGCCGCTTTACAGACTCCATCAGAGCAATCAGCACCGTCTGTGCTAGCACTAAACATGAATCTTCAACGAGCCCTTAAAAAATAACAAACCAACAATACATCAACTGATCATACAATATTACAAGAAGAAAATAATTACTAAAGAATGAACGTAATGTAGCTTATCAGAGCCTTTGGATGATTATAACCTGATTTAGAATTTATTCGGTCTGAACAATGACGCTCCTCGATTTCAGGCTGGACAGAAGTTCTCTCCCATTTAATCAGTTCGCTTAGCAAGTGATTAGTCCACTCATGTTTTTTTATTTTACCAGTAAAATATCCGTTTGAGCATGAGGAACTCATGGGGATGCTGTAAATGCCGCATTGAAGCTCTTCCCAATAACTGTGGTTGCTAGTTCCATCTTCAACTTCATAAATTGCAATAGATTAAACTCAACTCATTAAAGCAGGTTATATGTATCGCGTGTCAACATGAATGAGCATGAGAAGTCATAAAATTGAAAATTTACGGTGCAGAAAAATAAAAATAAAAATGTGAATACGAGATACATGCAGATATGCAACCCCATAAGCAGTGTTCTAAAAAACGCTAATCGCTGCTCGGGCAAAGAGGGTCTTTTGGGGACTAATCAGAAATTAATCGGATTAAAGGATTAATGACAAGTCGGGGATTTTTGGAACACTGCCTATAAATTCTATGAGTACCTCATAGAAAGAAAAAATATTTGAGCCATCAATAACTAACTACACTTTGTATTTGAGCTAACCTCCCTAATGTAATCCACAATTTTTACATACAAGTAAACTTGTGGTTGCCTACAAGGCCAAGCCAAGCTTTGACAATGGCCTGTGAGACTATCGTCTATTGAACGATCCCCTTAAATACCACGACAAAACGTGAAAGAGACTAATTACACGATTTTATGCGAAGAAGATCTTAAGCAAAGTGAATGCACTTTAGTCATGTGCTTGTCTGAAATGAAGTAAATAATCAACAAGAATTATATACCAGAATTTGGCTCTAAGGAACAAGGAGGCGATACAGAAGACAACAAAAGCCGGGAATCTTCAGCAGTTGGCCAATGAACAAGGAGACTCCGCCTTCCAAATGCATCGCGACCGAACCACAAGGTTCTTGATTCACTCTACACACCATATAAAAATGCAATGCCTCAAAAAGATACCCAACAACAATTGTTTCACGGATTCCAGACAATTTAAACAAAAACTTACCACTCAAAGTTACCTGCCAATAGATAATAGCCCACGGACCCTTAATTTGGGAAAGAACATGTGGGATAGAATTCATCCCAAGAGAATCACCAGAATTGCACTTTCCCAAAGACTGCATAAGAACCTCGGCATCATTACTATCCGGAGCAATGCAGATACCTCCAAATATTTCACCTACAACATCACACGCTGAAATCAAATCCAAACTAACCTAACAACTAAAAACAATGTTCTAAAAAACGCTACCCGCCAGTCGAGCGGAGAGGGCCTTCTGGGGATTAATCAGAGTTAGTCGGGGATTAATCGGGAATTAACAGAGGACAAACCGGGGATTAACCGAACAACTCAGAGATTTTTAGAGCACTTACTAGAAAACATGCTCAAATTAATCCAAAGATTCAATTTCACATAACAAAATCAAACCCAGACCAACCTAAAAACTAACAAAAGGCTCAAAGAGTTCCAAACATTCATATTCAGTATTCACGTAATAAAACCAAACTCAGACCAGCCTAACAGCTAAGTAAAAAGCTCAAATTGTTCCAAACATTCAATTTCATATAATGAAACCGAACCCAAACCAGCGTAACTACTAGAAAAACCTCTCAAATTGCTCCATAGATTGAATTTCACATGATCAAATCAAACCGAAACCAACCTAACAACTAAAAACAATCTCAGATAGTTCCAAACATTCAATTTCACACAATGAAACCAAACCCAAACCAACCCAACAACTAAAAACCCATCTCAAATTGTCCCAAAAAGACTCAATTTTTCAGAATACACCATCATACCATTGTAAACAAGAATGTTCCCAGAAACATCCACCAAAGGCTGGACAATGGGCTTCAACCCCCTGAGCTGCAACGTCGCGCCAACGAACTCAATCTCCCCAGAACACTCCACAGAGCTCGAGGTCTGAGATTGAAGCACAATCTTCTTGACCCCCAAGCTATCGGGTCCTCTCCTCCTCAGAGCCGCCTCCAACTCACCTACAGAGAAACCCAACTGGTGGGTCATCAAATTTTCAGCCCCAGTTCAACAAAACCTCGCAGAGAACACGAATCGAAACCGTTTTCAGTACTGAGAATCCGAGAAATTACCTTCTGGGTTTCGCTGGGTGGGGTTGATTCAATGGAATCGACGAGAAGAGACGATGAATCGATCCGAATCCCAGCCACGATCGCAGCGATTCCACACATGGTGGCTCTCACTCTCTGTCTCTGAGCCTTCGTCGTCTTTGTTAAATTTTGGAGGGTTTTGACTTTGATTTTGACTCGCAATTGCTGTGTGTAAATTTATGATTAAATAAAAACTAAAAGAACCAACAGCTTCCGTAGCATAGTGGTAGTGCGTTCGCTTCGTAAGCGAAAGGTCGTGAGTTCGATCCTCACCGGGAGCACTTTTTTCCCCACTGTTGACCATCAAGGTACCCGTACATTTTTAATTATTAATTGTTTTTTTATCATATCATTATAAAACTCTTTGTCACACTACAACGAGTTTCAAACTCTTAACAAAATGTGTAAAACTATAAATTTTGGGATATCATCACGAGAGTAATTGTTATGTTAAGATGAATACTAATTTTATAAACAAAAACCAAAAGTGATGATTCAGTTCATGAATAACGATATGAACCGGAATTCACATTTTCTAAAATAGTTTTTTTTAAGATAATTGCAGTTGGGTGCATGCACTGAAACCACTATTTTACGTATGTCACTTAAACGATTCTTAAATTTCGTAGGTCACCTAAAAAGAATAAAAAAAAATTTGTCCCTCATGCAGTTAGTTATTAATTGTTTTATTTTCAAAATTGTGGAAATGACCAAAATATTATTATATATTATTTAACATCATCTAAAGTTTAAATTATCAAAATTCTCTTTTGAATTATAAATTATCATTCAATTGTAATCCAAAATTTATTATGAGTCAAGTTGTTTCAATAGAATCGAGCCTCTGTAATCAACATTTATGAGGATTTAGGCCAAGTGGCCAACCCTTCCAAATAGGGGTGTTAAAAAAATCGAACCGACCGAATCGAACCGAACTGAAAAATAGGCGGTTCGGTTTTGATCGGTTCGATTCTGGTCGGTTTTGTTCTTGGTCGGTTCGGTTTTCGGTTCAATCAACCAAAACCGATAAAAAATCAAACCGACTGACTCAAGTTCAAATTATAATGAATTATCTGGTTTATACTTCGATTTAGGGTGTTTTTCAATTGAAATTTTCTTTTTGGGCTTTATTAACGTTTTATTTTAGTTCGTGTAAAAATATTATACATAATTCCTCTAAAAGCCGATCGAAATCTAATCATTTTTTGTTTGATTTATGAATTTTTTTGGTTTTGTGGTTGATTTTCGGTTCAAACCGAAAATCGATCGAATTGATCGATTGGTTCGATTTTGATCGGTTTGGTTCAAAAACCAAACCGTGAACACCCAACTTAAAACTCACAGATATCATATAAACAAAACACAAATTGACTCAAATTCAACACTATAAATACACTTTCGCGTCTATTAATCGTTGAGTTTTATCACTTTATAAATCACATATATAGTTATTGATTACTTATTAGTTATTATTGCTTCCTAGGTTGGGGACCCTTAGGGAAGCCGCCACGTGTCCGGCGAGTTGTGTCCTGACACGCGGCTCGTGCTCTCGACGCCCAGTTCCGTGTGGTCCCTCGGAACCAACAACATCAACTAAAAATAAAGTGCAAGCGCAACTTGACACAGCGTGGGCCCCACTTCGTGACCCCACGACCGAGACCACGTGCTCCACTAGGCTCGGTTCAGGTTCGCCACGCGTCGGAGATTCCGAGCACCAATGGGAGCTCCTCGTTGACTGGTTTTTTCTCAGACCAGTTGACAAGGTTGTCTGTGGCTACGGCTACCTGACCGTCGCAGAACTCACAGTCACAGTCACTACCTTATCTAATTAAGTTGGATACTATTATTATATTATTTATAAAAGTTGTGGTCGTTTCTAATTATTTATTTAAATCAAATATTTTACATGCATGCCTCTTTTTATTATGGTAAGTGGCGGATTCAGAAAATTTGTCAAGAGGGGACAAAATTTTACATTAAAATTTTAATTAAATAATATATTTAATTAAAAATAATAATTTTTATTATAATATAATTACTAAATGCGTATAAAAAATTTAATTCGAGCTTGATTATTTATTTTTTTAGTTGAGTTTGAATTTAACTTTCATATATATATATATATATATATATATATATATATATATATATATATATATATATATAAATACAAAATAAGTCGGTTTGCGAGCCTTTCAAACTCGAATAATTTGGTCTCGAGTTCGATTTGTTTATCAAACGATCCACTATTGTACTTAATATTTGCATAAATTTGCTTAGAAAATTGAATAATTAGTAAATATAATAAACCGAACAAAAAGTTTAATGAAAAATGAAAAAACAATTAACTAATACATGAAGTCAATAATTAGTAAAATATAATTTGAACAAAAGTAAGATTAAGCCCATAAATCATTAGAAAAGAACACATCTATTAAAAACTTTTTCAATTCCAAGGTTTGAACCTTGGACTTCATTAACAAAATACTACTCCTTAACCACTAAGCCAAACAACTTTTATTGTCAAGTTGCACAGTTTTTGTATACATATCAGAATTTAAGGGGGGCATATCCAAATTTTGGAAAAATTTTATACGATTTTTTTATCAAATTCCCGGGCCAAGGGGGGGCGGGTGCCCCCCTGGCACCCCCCCCCCCCCCCCCCCCCCGAATCCGCCACTGATTATGGTAATATATCGAAAGTAAAATAATAAAATGGTGATGTACAGAATAATTTTGTATTTTGTAGGGTAAATACTTTGAATTTCTAGTCTCAGATAAGGAAACTCAAATCTCGTTCTCGGAAGTTGGTGCTTTCATGATCATGATCGAGAAATCTTCTATTACATGACACTATTGTGGATCTGCCACGGGAATCGTAGTTATGTCTTTCTATTCGTTAATTTTTTACGATGGAAATTGACATCTTTGGCAGATCATCATCAAGTTCGAGTGTGACATTTTCTAATTTGCAAATAACGAGCGAGTTGAAAAGTAGGAGAGAGAAATAAGGTATTTTAGGAGATTAAAAAAATACCAATCCATCCTTTTATTGTCGGTTACGTTATCGTGAGTGATAGGCAGGTAAGACCCGCAATAAAACCTCCGGACAAAAACCGACGCCGCAGCTTTTACGAGGCCCCATACAGGTGAGGACACGGGGCCAATTCCCAACTCGACACGTGTCGATCCCTCTTCCCCTCCCAAATCTCGACACGTGTCCCGTCCGCGACACACAACAAGTTGCTCTTGCTGGTTATTTATGGTAGCCGAAAAGACAATCCCCAGTAATAATATAATAATATTCGTGTCAGGTCTCCTCCACGTGTCGCTCTGTTATCGTTCCTCTCCGAGGGCATTTCCGTCACTTCGACACCGACTCCGTCCCCGTTATTTACGATTATGCCCCTGCAAAACCTCTCTTCCTTCTTCTTTCTTCTTCTCCACTCTGTTTCTTGCTTTTGTGTTTCTTCTCTGAAATCGATCGGTTTTAGAGGATAAGAAAGTGATTTTTTTTATGGGATTTGTGAAATTGTTGGTTTTGTGCGATTTGGGTCGGCGTCGCTGACCGGAGCTGGGGCATTCCGGAGATGGGTCCGGCGAAATCGGACGGTGAGTTTCGGAGAAGGCAAGATGCGATCTTTGATCGGTTTTGAGGTGAAAACAGAGAGTGTAGATTTGATTTGGTTGAGGAACATGGGCGAGGCCAGGGAAGGTCGGAGCCAGAGAGATCTGTTGCAGAGGTTCGTGTCGCCGGAGAAGTCCGAGGTTGTGGTCGGAGGCGGCGAGGGCTCGGACGAGGTTGAGCTGAGCCTTGGTTTGTCCCTCGGAGGTCGATTCGGGGTCGACAAGAGCTCGAAGAGGCTGGTTCGGTCGTCTTCGGTCGCCGGATCGATCCCGCCGGCGGGAACTCCGGCGATGCACCGGACGGCGTCGCTGCCGGTGGAGACGGAGGAGCAGTGGAGGAAGAGGAAGGAGTTGCAGTCACTGAGGAGGATGGAGGCGAAGAGGCGGCGGTTGGAGAAGCAGAGGAGCTCCACGGCGGCGGCGAGAGACGGTGTCGCCGCCGGCGAACTTGACAGCTCGGCCGGGTTTGATTTGAGGGAAAAGCAGCACTTTGCGACCTCAAACCGGTTCGGCTCCACGGCGGCGCCGCAGTTCGGGATACCCAGTTGGGCCGCGGAGGCCGCCGGGAGGTCCGTCGCCGGGAGGTTGGTGCCGCCGTCGTCGTCACATGGCTCGCCGGAGTCACGAGGAGGAAGCTCGTCGGGGAACTCTGAACCGGAGAGCAAAGCAGCTCGAGGTATAAGTTTAATCTATTAGGCGAATCTGACTTTAACATGATCACGAGTAGCTGATTAAAATTTCGGTTTTAAATATGTCTTAATTCGAATATAAAATTTTCACTTCCAAATCAAATGAATGAAACGTAGTATTATAAATAATATTTTAAAATTCTCATAGTTAGGTAGAGAGAATCTTACGAGAAATAATCAAATATTAATCAAGAAATAAATTAAATTTAAGCATTAGTCGAAAATTATAAACAATTAATCAGAGACTAATCAATAATTAAAAATTTTAGATATATTATAGTGAATGCAAATGTTGTTAATACTGTATTGGTAAACTTTGTAAAATTTATTGTGACATTTAATTAGATCGTTTGTTTATTCATTTCTTTCTCCATTAGATCTTTCTCGTTATAATATATACGAAAGCAATTTCTTTCTATTTCCCATATCGTTCTTTATCCATGTCACAGGTTCGAGCAGCTACGACGAAGCCAGAAGCCCAGTGAGTGGCAACCAGGACTATGCGAGGGCTTCATGTACAAATTTAAGATCTCCCAAACCCGAGATCGGGATAGGCGCGACGGGAGATATGCCTAGCGTATTCACGAAAGGAGACGGGCCAGACGGGAGGAGAGTAGACGGGATCTTGTACAAGTACGGGAAAGGCGAGGAGGTGAGGATAATGTGCGTGTGCCACGGGAGCTTCCTATCTCCCGCGGACTTTGTCAAGCACGCCGGAGGCGGGGAAGCTGCAAATCCTCTGAGGCGTATCGTTATAAACCCTTCTGCCTCGAGTTCTTTGTAAGGACTTTGTCGTAATTTGTGGAGAATATATAAACTCACATTAAAAGAATGTAAAGCCTTACTTTTTTTGGGAGAGGTTTTTGCTTTGCATCTCTTTATTGGCACTTAAGTCTAAGGGCGCTAAAAAAATAATCGAACTGACATGTTCAAAATCAATTTCATCGATTCAATTTCGATTTTTATTTTCTTAAAACCGAACAGTCTTGTGGTTCATATCTGATGTAAAATGTCCCTATACTCTCTGGATATCCTGAACCAGTCATAGACTCCTCCATCACTGCTCTTCTTGTACTCGAACAAGAGCTCGGATCTGTTAATCGACGTGAGCTTCACGAACCCATAATCGTAGTCTCTGAAGACGCTCCATTTGGCTCCATTGCTGCTGAACTCCGACAGCTTAGCTCCTCCGCCTCCGGCAACCACGTGTATCGTCCCGTTTAAGCTCCCCCTGTAATGGCGCTTCTCGTTCCGGGTGCAATCGCCCTGTGGCCCGAATAAAGTACCCCGTCAGCGAAACTCACGTCGAAAAGATAATTGGTATGAAACCCGCATTTTTAATTAAGGGTAAATTGCAAGAAGTGTCCGTGAACTACTAATTTCGGTCTGAATTCCAGCCTCCACCTGTCTGAAGTTTTTAGACGAGTCGGACTTTAACAGCAATGATCGCATACCTGGTGAATGGGACATGTCCTCTCGTAACTATGTACATGCCCGTAAATGGCGACGTCAACCTTGTACTTGTGCAAGAGGCTGTGAATGCCGTCCCTCCCTATCACCTCTCCAAACGACCTGTCATTGGCGTAGGATCTGCTCGAAGAATATCCCAACACGCGATGCGCGAGGAAGACAAGCCACGGCTGCCTCTGCCTGTTCACAGACCGAAGCAGCGCTCGAGGAACTGGTGCTGCTCTGACCCTTCTTGCAAGTCATGGTCCGTGTTGGCCACACAGAAATGGAACATGCCGTGATCAGTTGAGTACCTGGAAGACCGTAAAATGAGGGTTCAGACACTTACAGTCGTTCCATGTATGAACTAATATCAGTATTTATCAGAAAAAGAGGATTCAGATCAATGTTCTTAAAAAATGGTAATCGGGGAATTAATGGGGGACTAATTGGAAAATAAATTAGATTAAATGATTAATCAGACAAGCCGGGGATTCTTAGAACATTAATCCCTAGTAATCAAGAAAACATGATCTAATACTCGAGGAATCACAATGTTTCTCATACCAGAACTTAGCATTATCTTCCGCAGGAACATAAAACATGTTCTCAGCCAAAACGCCACATTCTCCTCCCGAATCCGTGCCCCCGTAGAATGATCCCGTTCCAGGCCAATCCCGCTCAATTTCTCCGCTGTAATGGCCCAAACAACAAAAAACCCAATTATCCAAACCATAACTTGAGTGAACTCTTGAATAAATATTGTTACTGCAAACAAGTTTTGTAAAAATTGCTAGGCGCTGTTCGGTCGGAGAGGGCCTTATAAAGACTAATTGGGGATTAATTGAAAAATAAATTGGATTAAAGAATTAATTGGAAAATATAGAGGATTAATCGGGACTAATCGGATAAGTCAGGGATTTTTACAACATTTCTACCAACCTTGCTATCATGTAAGGAACGGCTGATGCAATAGGCTCAATCTGGGCCATAAATTGATCCCACTGTGATATGTAACCTCTCGCGTAACTTATGCCCCCAAGGTGAAACACCATGTCGATGTTCGCCAAGTCATAGATCAGCTGCCTGGTTGTGTTCTGAGAACCCGGCTGGTAATCGTTATTTTCGTTCGAGCCATCTGCGTCGCACTGCAAAGACAAGAACATAAAAAACAAGAAACCTTGTAAACTTTTCGCAAGAACTCGCCTGCCCAAACATTGTATCAGCTAGACCTTTCCCATGTCCCCGAAAATAGCTATACGCTGCAATGAGTCTTGTCCGCGAGAAGGAGGTGCCTTGAAAGTGTACTCGTGGCTCCAAACATATTGTCCTGCCGTTAATGGCAGTCTATGTCCTAGCCTGTACACATACCTGCATAATCGAAGAAATGAATCATGGAAGTGTTTGTTAACGACTTCACAACGCCTTTTTGCCATTCTGATATCTAAGTTGAAAAGAACTGTTTCATCTAATAGAATATATGACATACCATCTATTCGGCCACAGCTCCTTCATAAAGCTCATGTGCACAAAACCAGGATCGTGCCACCCTACAGTCCTTGCAGGAGCGCCTAAAACCATACACAAAATCTTATAAGATCTGTCATTTTTATACTTATAAGTGGAAAAATAATGTTACATACCACACATGGTGCCACGGTCAAAAGTCACAGTCTCGGCCGAGGAACGCGAGAGTGGTTCACCCTGCAGGCCCCATTCGACGAACGGTTCTGCTTCCTCTATCCCATACCCGCTCGTCCATTTCACAACCATCTGAGTATCGAGTTTCAAATACATTTACACGATTACATCAGAGACAATAATCAGTAACCACGAGCAGATCGTATTGGATTCGTCGTAGACCTTACCGAATCCGGTTCTTTTCCTTGTGATAAGCGTGGATACAATGGAGCTCTCGGGTTGGCAAAAACTACACTTTCCGACAATGCAACCAAATTCGGCTGTTGCATAATAAATTGACTATAATTATAGCTATCAACAACGAACTGTCAACCAACTGCTAATCAAGGTTCTGAAACTCGGGATTGAGAATAACTCATCGAGGTGAAAAATAAGGAATTATGAGAACTTGGGGAGAAATTGGCAAAACTCATTTGTATTAAATAAATATTATATGCACATATTCATATATAAATCACATGAAATACAAAAATAACAATATTTTAATTTTAGTAAAATATGATACTTTCAAACAACTTAATAAATTAAAACAAAAACACAAATTAAAGAACAGTTTCAAAGCATTACGTACTTGGGACAATCCACCAGAGAAGAGTGCGAATGAAAAATCCGATCTCTGGTTGATCAATTGAAGACTCATAGTTCCTCTTCCCGTCTCTAAGTAGTTGGGATTGGAGTAATTTGCATATTGGTACTGCAAAAAATTAAGAGACAAAACAATTCGACCTCACAAATGATTTTGTGTGAAAGAAGCAACGCCTTAATTTACAAACCTTAATTGGTGCAGAACACAACAGCGGAGGATTTGTGTTTTCCCCGGGACAGGTTGAAGTACTGAGAATCGCAGAAAACATTTTCTAAACACTTATAAAAAAATTAGAGGAAAGCTATAACATTTATTTTTAGGAAAAATGGCAAAAAGGAGCCTATAGTATGACATTTTTGGAAGAAGTTGTTTTGTTGTTTGTTAATGACAAAAAGGTGCCATGAACTTTACATTTTTGTGCTAAATGTTTATATTTTTATAAAAAATGACGAAATTGACCCTGAAATTAATTTTTTTTTGTTTGGCATTATAACAAACACCATAGCACCTTATTGCAAAAATGACATACTATAGGGCACTTTTTTGCCATTTTCCATTTAGTCTACCTGATATTGAAGGGTGAAAATACTCCGATCCAGTCATCACTCGACGGGATCGGAGTGCTGTAAGACAGACTCACCCATCCTGAATTATGACCCTAGGAGATGAAAAAAAACCCGAATCAAAACTCCTTTTAGAAAACTACCAAGAACACCAATACACACTTCGTCGAAGCCTTGGAAATTTTTTTGATGCTATTGAAAACTAGTAGCATTGCAATATCGAAGAAAAGAAGCTTACTCTCAATCCAAGAATCGGAGGGTAGGCTCTGACAAACGTGTCTTGATTCAAAGCAAACTGTGTCTTCACAATATCGATTTTCGCGAGAGGATGGCCCAAATCGTCGAGAGATCTTGATGTTTCAAGGCTTGCTAGAATCAGCAGAAGTAGCAACTTGACCGCCCCGAGATCTCTCATTCTTCCCGGTCTCTGAGATCAACAAAAAGAAAGCAAAACATAGAAAATCAAAAGAGAAAGAGCAACATGTAAAATATATAGAAACAAAAAGAACTTATAAAATTATGTATACAAATCTCAAGGAAATATTATATGAATCCATAAAGATTCGTATCAAGAGCGCTTTGAACTCCAATCTCTTATAATGGCATTTGAAAACGGTTTAGCTTTCTAAAGGAGAAGAATAGCAAAGATTATAAACGTAATCTAGTACGAAACAGAGACAAAAAAGAATAGTAAAGGTTGTTTAAAGATCCAAAAAGAATGTGAATCTGTATACATCAGTAGATGGAATGTCATCTTTCCACAGTTCCATACATAAAGAACATGAACTTTGTTATATTTTTTCCTTTCCAGTGTCAACCAACAAATGTAAACAACAGCAATAAAAAGAACACGAACTTTATATGATCAATGCATTGGATTTTCAAACCATCCCATGAACTCGAACAATAAAAATTCATCATTTTCTTGAACAACAAAGCTGGAATAGCTCAGTTGGCTAGAGCGTGTGGCTGTTAACCACAAGGTCGGAGGTTCAAGCCCTCCTTCTAGCGGATTCATAAACAGTTTTGCAACTTCCAACTTCTTGGATAACCCTAAAATTAGCACAATCACCACCCACTCTTTCTTCACTACTTTCAACTAACCCACCAACCTCAGATACAAAGCACTTACTTTTATGGCACAATTCAGAGAATCAAGCACAGTTTCAATAGTTTCACAATCAAACACTTCTGGGTTTTTTTTCACTACCACATAGACAATACCCAAACACAATAAAATCACCAACCAGTACCACTCTTTCCTTACTAATTTCAACTACCCCACAACCCCAAATGGACAAAGCACCTATTTTTATGGCACATTTCAGAGAATCAAGCACATATTCAATAGTTTCACAATCTTAGTATTCTGGGTTTTTCCACTACCACACAAACAGCAGTACCAAAAGCCCTCTTTAGGTAATGGGTCTCACTGAGTGAGTACAAAGTGAGTGATAAGGAAGTTGGTGAGGGACTTACTTGAAGGACCTCCATGCCTCATCAGTGCACCTTTGCTGGTCAGGAGGGACTGGCTGAGGCTGGTCCAGTGCTCTGGGGTCAAGGGTTTTGGGGGAGATGGTGAGGTGGAGCATTTTCAGGGAAAATATTTAAGGGTTGGAGGAAGGAGAGAGAGAGAGATGGGTTCTTAGAGATGGTGGAGAAGGGTCTCTCTGTGACAGCAATGAGAGAGCTCTTCTTTTTTGACCAAATCTCAGACAAAAATGTCACATTTTTACTGTAAATCTCTATTGCACAAGAGTTAGAATAAGACTAGTTATATTAAAATTCCATGAATTTGAAAAAATAATTAAAATCACATTCACTTCTGTTACTTTAGAGTTTTTCACCGTTCGATTTTAAGAAAATATGAAACCGATTTGATTCGTTCGATTTTAAAAAGAAAAAAAAATAAAATCGAATTAATAAAATTTGATTCGATTTAATTTTAAATTTTGATTTATTTTAAACCGAACTAATTCAGTTATTTTCCAAGGTAGATGTTCGGTTTGGGAAGCCCTAACTTATCGATTCAATTTTTTTATTATAAATGATCGTTAAAAATTAAGACATACATTTTAATCATATTAGTTAAAAATGTAAATATTTTTATAAAATTTATACTATTTCACTCGCAAATCTATCGAAATATGATAAATTACTAAAAGTCAATCTAGTCTAAGCAAACAAACCTACTTTTTAAAGTCGATTCAAACTCAATTATAACACTATAAAATTAAACATTTAACCAATCGAGAACTCGGCCACTCTTAAATCTACAAAGAACAAATATTTGGCAAAATGTAAATATTTTCACACTACCAATAGAACAAATATTTATCAAAATATAAAGCTTTTCATGTTGTATCAACAAAGCTGGAATAGCTCAGTTGGTTAGAGCGTGTGGCTGTTAACCACAAGGTCGGAGGTTCAAGCCCTCCTTCTAGCGTTTTTATTAAATACTGTATTTTTTTGAAATACAGTTCAATTACTTGCTGTTGAAGGTACCTACTTCACCATGAAATGTCAATTCAAAGTAACCTGTATTTTGAGTCTCTACCCATCAAAACAAAATCAAAGCTTTGCTCAATTGTCAATTACACAACACAGCAATGAAACACTATACTTTTGTCTCTAATCCTAAATCTACATTCCTATACATACACAACTTTGTTCAGTGTCTAAATTTCTGTTAAGCTGCCTACTATATGCATAGTTCTGTTCTATTGTTCTCTGCCTGTTCGTTTTCCTCGAGAATGTCCGTCGTCTCCAGAATCTTTTGTCCGGGCGTGTCAGCGTGTCTCGGGTTCTTGTCTTGTCCTGCCTTTCAGAGCTCGAAAAACGCCCCACATGAAGTAATTGTTGTTCAGTACTGCAATCATATCGTATAGGAACGTTACACTTAGTCACAATCACACCTTCACAGTTAAGCATACACAAAATTGTCTTCACAAGGCGGAGAAACTAATTATGATTCAGACAATGACTCGGAGCAATGTATCGAGTTCTTGTCTCATATTTTTCTCATACCATGCGCACTAAGTTGTAATAAGGTTCGGGATTGAGTCATGCACCGATGTCCTGGATCATTCTATACTCGGAGGGAAGGTTGTTGGGAATTTTTATAGTGAGTAGAAACAGATTTGAAGCTTAAAAATGCGAAACAGAAATAAAATTTGCCGACTCACGCTGACAATCCAAAGCCAAGCATTTCGAGCCAAAAACCAGTAGCTCCACACGTCCAATGAGAATCCTAAGTACAAGATCGTTCTTCGCCATGAATCTAAGAAGATCCGAATACTTCCTTTTGGAGCTGCAGCCAAAATGAACCTCTTATAAGTTATAAACTTGGCTTTATAATTTTCAATATGAGTTTCCACGTGAAGTACTTAGAGAGTGAATACCTCTCGGATTTTTCAGGGTAAAAAAACAAAGCTACATCGCTCCAATCGGGACAACGAATCTGAAACATCTTTGGCCATAGCCGACAACGAGGCTCCAGTTTGAATAGAAGAACTCCGGCAATCTGCCTCGAAAAATTGTGAGCTTTTACGCAAGCTTTAATTGAAGGACGGGCGAGGAATCCTTCGCAGATCCCCATTTCGTGTGAAAGATTAAGAACCTCAAAGGTACCTCTAGAAAATAAAGCATATTATGAAAAGGTAATACGTGTAATATATATAAGCTGTAAATATTATACCAATCAATAGACTACACGATTTCACAAAACAAAGTCCAAGTCTCGTGTTTCTGAGACATGATTATATCACAGTAAGAAAGGATGGGAAACTCACTTCAGGAAAATGGCAAAAACGTGATGTATACTATCACTTTTGCAAGATGATGTCATGTACTTTGTTACTGGTGTGAACTTTGATATTTGTGCAAAATGTGTGTATTGGTACAAAAATGACAACATTGCCCTTATAATTAAGAATTATTCTTAACAGACTACACGATTTCACAAAACAAAGTCCAGTCATGTGTTCATAAGACATGATTATATATCACAGTAAGAGAGGATGGGATACTCACTTCCAAATAATGTCTATTGCAGGTCCGCTTTGGGGATAGTTCAGAGGGCCAGAAAAAATATTTGGTGATTTCATTTTCTGGTTGTCGTGATTGGTGTGACAAGAGCCTGCAAATAAGAACGAATTATATTAGAAACGGGATCCTAGGACATTCTTTCTCAGATGTGTAATATTACAGAAATATTAACGACCACTTCAATGAAAATTATTGTAGAAAATTAGAAGAATCGAAGTAAAACACCAGTCCTGCTCACATTTTCGTAACTTATGGTTTTGGGGAAGATGGCGTTAAATGGAGCATTTTCAGGACAAAGATCACATTTTTTTCATCTCTGTCATGAATCTCTCTGGGTCTTAACTCTTAAATGTTTAGAAAACAGAAATTTATTTACTTTTCTTTGTTTTTCCTAATCTACAAACATAGCTGGAATAGCTCAGTTGGTTAGAGCGTGTGGCTGTTAACCACAAGGTCGGAGGTTCAAGCCCTCCTTCTAGTGTGCTTCTAGTATGTCGGCCGGGTGTTCCATCCTACTCGAAGCTCTGGCTTCATTCGCAGGCATGATAACATCCAGTGGATCTTCGTTGAAGATTAACTTTTTCCTAGGAACTGAAAGAGTTTATGGTTTCAGAATAAAGTATAGAAGGCTCAAACTCGAGAATGTGAGGTATGTTACTACAATGAACTCGCCTTCAGTCAACTTCACTCTTTTGCAGTCATCAGTGTATTCTTTACTTCTCA
Organism: Geranium rotundifolium; assembly: GCA_963920655.1. NCBI lineage: Eukaryota > Viridiplantae > Streptophyta > Magnoliopsida > Geraniales > Geraniaceae > Geranium > Geranium rotundifolium. The sequence goes on along the minus strand of OY987316.1, from coordinate 840,848 downwards.
GTAACGACGGGGAAACTTGTTTTCCAGATCTACCATCTCCGTATTCGTTTTTTAGTCCTCCAGTTATAGACTGAGCAGGAGAAAATCCCGGACGGAAATTTTGACCAACTAGTGGACTTGGCCTCGTTTCTATTCAAGATGAGCAAGAAGGAGTAAACAGTAAACACCGTTAGAGCCCAGTTGCCTAGAGGCGAGAGTTTGCATTTTGAGATTATTTATGAGATTACCTACCTTTATTTGGTGATAAGCTGGTTCCCTTAGAACCGTCATTATATCTTCTACTTCTAGATATGCCCTGGTCTAGGCCTGACATGGTATTCCCGGAACGGGGAGCTTGTTTTCCGAGCCTGTCTTCCACGCCATTCATCTTCTCCAAGGCTCCAGATACAGATCGACCGGAAGCAAAACCTGGATGGAAGTTTTGGTCACCTAATGAATTAGACATCACTAACAATGGGAAAATGACAAAAAAATGCTCTATATACTGTGACGCTTTTGCAAGAATGTGTTGTGTACTTTGTTAATGGCAAAAATGTGGTACGAACTTTGTTTTTCGTGCAATATGTATATATTTTTACAAAAACGACATAATTGCCCCTAAAATTAAGAATTAAGATTTTTATAAAATAAAGCTTAACTTTTGTATAAATGCACACATTTTGCACGAAAAATCAAAGTTTAGAACACCTTTTTGTCATTACAAAGTACACATCACCCTCTTGCAAAAGTGTCATAGCAGGGAGCATGTTTTTTGCCAAGTTAACAGGTTCATACCTTTTCTGTGGTTCGATAACAACCCAACTTTCTCACGACTATCATTCCGTCCTATAAGGTATGAATTCAACTCTTTATCCGCCGAAGGGGCAGCTCTCTTCCCGGGTCTATCTTCTGCTGTACACTTGTTTTTTAGACTTTCTGGGACAGATTTAGAAGGAAATATTTGATGGTTTCTTTGACCGCCTAATGAATTTGACATCTGAACTGCTCCTCGCTCTGTCCTAGAACCGCCATTTGCATTGTCGTTATGGGAAATCCTTCTCGGGATTGGTGACTTAGCTGCAGAGTGAGTTCGCTCATATATGGTGGACAGCAATTTAGTTCGTTCAGCCGAACTCAACTTATTATGCATGACGTGCCTTGTCGTTTTACCACCAGATTTGAGTTTCAGGGCGTCTTTATCAGCAAGGAAACTTACCTTTGCCTTAACCATACTCTTCTGCGCTTCACTCGGAACTGCACAAAGCAAAGCACATGTTCCTTAGAAATTACGGCGAACATCATCATACATTGTCAAACAACAATCGTTCACAAACACCCAAAAGAACTAGCAATCCAGAAACAAACACGAGTGTCGCGTTACACCATCAACATAAGTTCATTTATGACGGAAAAGGACTGGCGATGCAAAATTTATACTAGAGGGAACCAAACAAAATAGGAACTTCTACTATTATTATTAATAAAAATCTAAGGAGTTAGATACCCGGACCTCGTCGGATAGGGTGGAGAATCTCCCTGCTCGTATTATAAATTAATTTATGTATAATTTGAGTAGGTAAAGAAAACAATGTTAAGCATTTACTTCAAAATCTACAATCTACAACCAAAGGCCAGAAACATTTGGTTGCTCAGAAAAATCGATTAAAAGAGCTCATCAGAATTGGGGATTAATCAATGAAATCCATATTTATAGAACTCGATAAATCAACCACCAAAAACATCAACAGTTCCAAGGGAGCATCAAAGCATTACACACAAGACGACAAGTATCGATTTTACAGTGAAGAACCAACAAAAGCAGGCTTGTCTTTATACAGTCACACTCAAACCATAATAAATAACAATAACTCTTTTCAAGATCAGTGTCCATGGAATGCAAGAACAAAAGAAATATTTAGGAAATCAATTAGCTGTATAAGTAAAATCCCCAAATGGCTAAAACAAACCCTACTTCCAATATTTCCCCAAATAACCAATATCATTATCAAAATCATCAACTAATCAACATGTCTCCTTCAATATCAGATCAAGCATTTGAGTCACTTCACAAACAAAACAAAAACAAAGAAAAAATCACCAAAAATTTCAATTCCAAGACAACAAAAACAACAGTTAGTACAATCAATTCCAAGACAATATCAGATTTCCCCCAAATTAGAGGATCTAACCAGTCACTACACTCAAACTCGGCCAAATCAAAACTTCAGCTCGCTGGAACAGAAAAAACAGCAATAGAGACAATAAAGCTGTTCTAAATGGCTTACCTGATGAAGATTCACAGCAAAAATTGGAACTTTGGTGGAAGAAATTAGGGTTTTGGAGCTGAACTGTTCTTGTGATTTATGGGTCTCTCTCTCTCTCTCTCTCTCTCTCTCTCTCTCTCTCTCTCGACACTTCTCTCTTAAGCTTCAAAGGTTAAAGAGGAAATGAAAATGAAGAAACACTCTAGCAAGTTCTATTTTATGATTTTTATCTTGCTTGTCTTTAAATAATAATTACTCACAATTCATTTGCTAATTTTGGATCATGAGAAACTACCTTCTTACACAAGTTTGAAGTTGTTGGAAAAATTACTAAAACCTGGAAAACAACAAGCTTGGGTTGTTGCTAAAATAAAGTAAAAATTCTATTTTTGTTAGTGTGGTTTTATGGGCAATAAATAGATGAACAGTCACCAAATTTTAAGTGACATGAAGAGCATTTTTTTGTTGCTCTCTATATTTAAATTATTTGCAGTCACCTTTTATATTTAATTTGACCATACTCTTTATATTTATATATATTGTATTAATAATATTTATTATTTTTTTAATATTACATCACTTTTACTACATACCCGTAAACCTACTTCATCTAAATAATTTTGCCGAGTTTCGAATTTTAGTATGAAGTCATAGAGCGAGCAGTGCCAACCACCATGTCACGTTCAAGCTAATAATATTTATCACTTCATAATAAGGAAAGATTGGTGAATGAGATAAAGTATAACAGAGTGTTTTTTAAACAGCCAAACATCATTATATTCCTTCAAATAATGTGGGAGGGACAATCTCAACACTCATTAATATACTATTGCGCTCGCAAAATGCACAGACGCAAGAAACCAACAAACAACACACTCGATGCACCTTACAACTAACAAAGTAAACAACAAACTAACGTCAACTAACAATACATTATGACAAACTGAACAACTTAAACTTTCACCATCTATAGCGATTGCATTGTTCGAGTGCATTTTTACTCTCTACCATAATTAAGTTACTGTAGCGATTCTCATTGGAGATGCTCTAATGAGCCTATTTTTCTTTTATTTAAAATAGAATTGAGTTTGGATTAAGAAAACAAACTGTTTGCTACGATATGTTTGAAATCATTGCAAGATATTCAAGATTAGATTAAGAAGGAAAATTATTGGTGATAATACGGATCGAATCATTAAATTGTTTTGTATATAAATAAGAATATTGGGATTAGATATCAGCTATTCAATTCGAAGAACACTTAAAAGTTGATAAAAATCAATGTTGTACAAATTTACAACTGATTAAAAATTCTTTAAAAAGTTCTTAAAAAATTCTCTCTAACAAAGTTTTTAAAAAATTCTCTCTAACCAAGTAGCGTATGACGTCTTATCGAAGAACACACAATAAACTAAACTAACTAATAGGCAGTCAGACATATAGTCTTCAAGGACTAATCCAAATTTAACTAAAGTCTGATTAAAAATTAATCATATAAAAAAAGTAATAACATAATAACTAAAGGTTGAACAAATTGGTCGAGAAATTTTAAATTACTGCACAGTAAATATACCGTTAATAAGTAGTTGAAGTACGACTAACATCAGAAGAAGAAAAAATTATATATAATTGGTCTTTTATTAGGGGTGGGTATTTTGGATCCAAAATGGGTCTCGAACCGGGTCCAAACCAAAACTGAAAAATGAAAAATAAAAACATGGGTATTGAGTTGGATTTGGTTATGAAATTAGAGAACCATTTCGATTCAATTCATTTCTAATTTTTGTAGTACTAAACAACCAATTGCTCAAATCGAACCGGTTCAAGCTGCTTATGTGTAGGTGTAGCTCTCTGGGCGTGCCACCGCACCACCATCACGGGCACATACACACCTCTTTTCTCCCCTAATTTCTTATTTTTAAATACACATAGCGAAACTCTTAAAAGAAATCTAAAGCAAAAGCAGAACTCACTCTCAAGTCAAGAGATTACACCTCTCTCCCTAACAACTCGAAAACTTGTTTTTAATTGTAAATTAAAAATTTGTGCTTATAAATTGAGCTTAATTTTGTCTAAATCGACTCGTAATTTTAAAATTGAAAATTAATTGGTTCCAAACGAGTAGTACTATATCCGAACCCAAGATCAAACCATTTCTCACAAAACGACCCGGATTTAGTTCCCATGTATTGAGAACCGACTAGTCCCGTGCCCACCCCTATCAAGCTTCTCAATCACCGTGAGGTGTGGCCAATTTGCAACAACACGAAAATGATCAACATATGATAAAGAGTGTTGTGGTCATTTCCGATGACCTGACGATGCCATGAGGACACCAACAGCTGCAATGAACATGAACAGCATGCCGAGGAGCAATACATATGTTTTTCTCGACGATCTTCGGTACTCACCGAAGATCAGTACTCCCCAGAAAGTGCTCACCAGTGGAAGTGCCTGAAATGACCAACCAAAACAAAAACCAAAGCAATGAGCGTTTCGTAGCAAACATGTATATATACATGTACATTTGTGTTCTGAATTAGAGATATTGTGAGCAACGAGGATCGAAGTCTCGTGTAGGAATGTGGTCCTTCAAGTTCAAGGCTCTCCTCGCGTGTAGAATTGTGTTCAAATCGACCCGAATCGAATCGAATAAAAATAGTCACAAGACAACCAGTTTGGTTTGATTTTGGTTATAGAAGTAGAATGGATATAAAACCGAACTGAACCAAAAAATCAATCGGTTTAGACACGTAGTCTTAGGGTTGTTCATGGTTCAGTTTTGAACATGTCAACTTTTGGTTCTGTTTGGTTTTGTATGAACCGAATTTCATAAAATTTTTTGAGTTTAGACTGTCTTAATTTATTATTTGACTTATTAGTTTTTAGTTGTCACGAGATTATCACATTTTTAGCCGTCCTGGACTTATTATTTGAATTGTTTATTTTTGAACCAATATTTGCAGGCTCAATTAATAAAAATCGATGACTTAACATAAGTCATGTGTCCTAATCGATCAGTTTTCGGTTCGGTTCAATTTATTTGAGGCAGCCCCAGTGAACTTTGTTAATTAGATGTGACCCTAACATAACGTACAATTGCATATAGAAAAAAAAGAAGAGAAAATATTGGGTACTGAGATTTGGAGACTGACCTGAACAGCATCGGCAGCTGCATAACCGGCGGCCTGGCCGCCCATGAACTGGAGGCCGTTCCCGAACCCGCACAGGAGGCCAGCCAAAAGGGCCCATCCCCTGCCATTCCAGTCGTTCAGATAAGCCTTGAACGACGATCTTGGCAGGTTCAGGACAGGTCGATGAAGGAAGGTTATGTTCAGAACAATGGCGACGACGAAGCAAGAGACCGAGAAGTAGAAAAATGCAGTGTAGACCGTCAAGTGAGGGACTCCTTTGTTTAAGGTGTTCCACTGGTCGTTTGTTGCCAAGTTGAATGCGGGCGAGAAGAGAGAGAAGCAAAAACCGGCGAAGAAGGTTATGGTGAGGCCAATGAATGTGCTCTTGCCAAACACCTGAAAGAAGAAGAAACAAAACCAATTGTTTATTATTATGTTTGGATCGTACTCACCTAAAAACTCAAGTTAATAAGTAAAGACGGAAGTCACATATGTGAACATCGACACTACTTTTAGATTGATGATCTAAATGAGGCATCAGTCCATTTTCTACTGATTCTACTTCTACAACTGAACCGAATTAAATCAGTTATATTCAGTTTGGTTTTTCTTGATTTGGTTCGGGTAAATTTTGAACAGTCCGATCCGTGGGAGGGCAGGTCGAAGGCATGTCAATCTCTTATATCACACTAAAACCCGACATGAGACGTTAACATGAATAACATAGAATCTGTATAATTAGTCAAAACACAAACCTTAATAGCCCTTCTGTTCTCGAGCTCTACCAAGAAACCTGCAGTTCCTGCTTTTGCCTTCTCTCTACCACTCTTTCCATTCTCCGGATCTATGAACACAAAAGGGAAGAAGATCAGTTCATTAGGAAACCCCCCAAAAAAACTCAATAGAACCTCTGTACCTTTGTTTGGTAATGCCTCTTTGGATGTCGAAACATCCGAAAGCCTATCAATAATAAATTTGAAAGACACCGTCAGCTCTAGCTATCTGGTAGATGATCGACAAGATTCATTCAATTTATATCAACAGAAGCAATATGCATACTCTGTGCCAGCTTTATGATCAGTAGACAACTGGTTAAGCTTTGCCTTGTTATCCGCTGCATTGGACGAGTGAACAGCTGATCCAAGACATACTGCAATCAAGAAGCAAGCGACGCCCGGGAAGAGAATCTCCGCTCTGTTGATTTTGTCGTCTAAGAAGTAGTTCAGAGTTGTTCCTGTTCCGAAAAGAAGTACTCAGTACTCTGCCATGTTGTGGACTATAAAGACGACGTTATAATTGTTCAAGTGTCTGTAACATGTGCAAAAGGAGCAGACGGACCTATAACGACAGTAATGCTGGAAGTGATCACTTCTGTTACTGATAAGCCAACAAAAGCCCAAGCGTATTGCGTAGAGAGATTCCCGATGCTGAGGACTACCCCGCCCGCCATTGCAAACAAAACTGACGGAAAATTATCCTGTCAATCGCTCTAGAGTAATCAAAAATCAGTTGCACCACATCATTGCAGACAAAATGCATTACAAATAAATCACATCTAAACCATGAGAAACACAGAACTCGTTTAACTACATAAGTACAAATTCAAAGGAAGCTAAAGGACATAAGTACTAATTATTCTAGAGAAAATGGCAAAATAGTGTTGTATACTATCACATTTTTGCAAGAAGGTGATGTGTACTTTGTGAATGGCAGAAAAATGTTGTGAACTTTGATATTTTGTGCAAAATGTGTACCAAAATGACGAATTTGCCCTTGAAATTAAGAATTAAATTTCTTATAAAATAATTTTAAACTTCAAAAAAATCAAACTACAAAATTTTAGTTAGAAGACATTTTTAGAAAAACTTTTTTGAAAAAATATTTAATTTTAAAAAACTTAATTTTAAGGGCAATTTTGTTCTTTCTGTACAAATACCCACATTTTGCACCAAAACAAATTAAAGTTCACAACATTTTTTTGTCATCATCAAACTACACAACACCTTCTTACAAAAGTGTGATAGTATTACCACACGTTTTTGCTATGTTGCCATTACTCTATAATTTCATCTGTATTTAACACTCCACTACAGAAATTGGTGCTGTGAATAAATAACTTACCTGGGAGAGCTGAGGTAAAAAGTTTGGCCTTTGGCTTCCAATCTCGCCGAATGTAAAGGCAATGATAACAGCGGCCAAGAGATTCGTGATGGAGTAATCAAGGTAAGTGTGCTGAGGAAGGCGGCCTCGTCTTTCCAGGAGGGTCATAATAGCAGGCCATGTGCCCAAGAAGAACAGGGAAAGCAGCATACATGCTATGGCCCCTCCTTTGCTCTCCACCATATACATTTTCAACCCCCTTCAGTCGATATATCAATCAAGAAATTAATACCCGACAAATCCTGCAAAGAAGAACAACAACAACATGAGCTCTGGTCAATTGTTCCCTAATTGATCCAGTTACAGGATCTAGCCTAGTGAACCTTATGAGGGACTTGGAAGCATGTGAATTGGTGAGAGAAGATAATTCATTTACATGAAAAGTCTGAAACAGATGAAGAGATAAAGTGAGTCGTAGGAGTGCAAAGATCCAAAGCAAACAACTCGTTCAATCATAAATGAAGGTCAACAAAAGTGGCTTGGAGTTGAATTGTAGAGAGAGAGAGAGTTTTTGATTTGGAGGCTACCAAGTTACTAATAGTGAAACATCAAAACAGTGGTCACCGCTTGCCATAGAAAAGCAAAGAAGAGAAGCATAAATCTTGGTAAGAAGATACTGTATAAAATATATGAACCCATGTGAACTAGCACTATCAATCAATGGTTCTCAGTGTCTGAAACAGAGAGAAAGAAGGAGCAAGTGGCATCACCTAACAGTCGATAAGATAGAAGAAATGATGAAAAACCCAAATTCTTGGGAGGCCACAGTCACAATCACATCAGCATCTCAAACCCAATTTCTGGGATATTTACAAAATACAAACAGCAAAGGTTAACATGAAACTCAGCACACTGCACTTTCTTTTTTGTGTGATGAGTATATGGAGCACACCATCAGAGAGAGCAAACAACAAGAAAGAACTTGTAGTTGTAGAGGAGGGTTCAACTATTGTGACAGGCTGTGCAGCAGCGTATGGATTTGGGTATCTTAAAGATATGAAAGCTGGAATCTTGAGTATAGATTCCTTGTAGAGTAGTCAAATTTTCCATTTTTATTAAATTCCAGGTCCATTATTATGTGCCTGAAAGTCCAAGATTTAATTTCTTTATTCAGCAGTGGCAAGTCAATGCGTCCTGAGAGAGAAAGGGCTTTTTGTTGTTTTTCAAAAGTCACTTTCAAGATGAGATTGCATATAGATAAAAACAATGAAAAAACCAGCACAAACAGTCCATTTGATCCGTTCAATTCTGGGTGATTATGTTTTTAGTTTTTAACTTAAGCAATTGTTATTATCTCACCAGTTGTATGATCCACAAGAAAATTCGAAGTAAGTTTCTTAAAATACACTACTTATTATGCCAACTGCAAGTGATTGGGTATGTATTCATAATTCTATTCAAGTAAGGAAATCAAGATCAGAGGAGAGGAGGCAATTAATAATGTTATCTTGGGGGATTTGCTCACCATGGAAGAGAGAGAGGGGGGTTGACTGCTTTTTCAACCCGTCAAGCATAGCTCTGGCAAACTACCTCAACTGCTCCATTTGGTTCCATTGAGTGTGTGTTGATGGTTTGATTTGTCTGCAAAAACAAAGTTGAGAGCATTAAACAGATGGTTCACATTACTCAAGTCATCAACTCATTGGGTTTGTTCAGTTCACCCTTTGGCAAAGTTCCGGTCAAAGTGAAGATTAAGTCACGACAACAATATAAAAGTTAAAAAAAACAAAGAATTTGACAAGAAACACATCAATCAGCTGAACTGTTTTCAGGCGGAACAAAAAGCCCAGGGTAAGTTATTGAAGAGTTCAAGCAAAGTTGTCCTTCGAGTAGTCAAGATCATGGGAAATTAATGTTTTCTCAGCTTCACAATCAAGACATGCATATCAACACCCAACACCAACACAATGCATAATCAATGTAAGCAATTAACTTGCTAAAGTTACAGCTTCATCTATAAATTATCAAACACACACACACACATAGATCTACATGTCCACGGAAGCTAATTTACACACAACAATACAATCAAAGAATCAAAGACTGCCAATTATTAAATTACAGAACAATTGCTTCAGTGATTGAACAAAATCAGCACCAAATTTGGAAACAAATCAATCAATCAAAGCATATACTGTGACATACCCAGATCTCTTCAAGCCAGCAACAAAACATTCATTCACAAAAACCCAAAATCAATCGCACATCAACAAACAGTAGTTCCACAAAAATCCCAATAACCAAAAGCAATACTCCAAAATTCCATCAACCAGATGCTACGCAACAAACGAGAATCGCTCCACGAATCGATTCAAAGCACGTTACAGTGAAAAATGGCAAATGTAGATCGATACGTGCACATACCGAAGCTCACCATCGCGATCGGAGCAGCGAAATTGGAGAGGACGGTGACGGCGGAGACATTGTCTTCGGGAGGGCGGGGCTGTGGAGGTCCTCCACGGCGGCGCCGTCGCCGTCTCCGTCTCCGTCGCCGTAGCCGGAGATCCACGGCGGTGCCGTCTCCGTCGCCGGAGATCCACGGCGATTTTCGAATTTAATTATTTATATGCGATTTTGGGTTTTGGCCTTTTGGGAGGGAAACAGAAATAGCTAAAATGATCCGAAATTATTTTCAATTATATATTTTTTAACTAGAGTACATTTTAAAAATAATTTTGAGGGTCGGTCCATAGAATTAACCTTTTTACGAACGGTTTGGTTTTAACCGGTACGAACTGAGGCTTCAATTTGGGTTCGGTTTATGTGCCGAATTGAAAGAATTTAGATTCGATTCACGATCCAGAATTTAAAATTTGTGATCTTGAAAAATAATAACAAAAACCAATCGATTAAACAATAACACGTGATAGGTATGTGAAATGACGAGGGGGCGGCACATGTCCTCTTCACCAGCTCGATACAAATTAAATGATTCTTCCAAAACTAGAATAAAAGCTCGATACAAATTAAATGATTCTTCCAAAACTAGAATAAAAATCAAATCATTATTCACACTTCTTAAATTTTAAATTTCAATTCGATTTTGTTATTGATTCGAGACTGGTTTCATGTCCAAATAGAATGAGATTCTTCTAAGCCAATCAAGACTGAGTGCAAAATCAAGAAATAAATATTTTTTAAATATCAAAATTAATTTAAAACGACATCAAAATCGGTCAAACACATAATTAACTGTATTTGTATAACACGCTGTTAAATCTCCGTTAGTTGCATTTTTATTATTATTTATGAAATGATTAAAATGTCCATTCAAATTATGAATGTCATCTGGTCTTTTATCTCCTTTTCACCGATCAATTCTTTGTCACAATCGAATGGAATGACGCCGAGCTAACGCCGACTGAGAGGCTTCCATTAATGTCATATAAATTGAAAACAAAATTACGTTAAATTGTCATACATATACAGTACTAAATATATACATAAATAGTCTACTATCAAATCATAAATCAAGACCAAGGACAAACTCAAAATGTACACAACTTGCAAAAGAATGATGTGGCCGCAACAACAAGGTCATTTTGAAAAGCGAAAAATCTCATCACACTCTCGACCTTTGACTCTTAACTCTATAATTTGGATAATCAATTAATCAAACACAACATGTACACCATTATTCATTTATATGTAATGAACTAACTATCATCAGAAGGTAGGAATATGGATAAAGAATACGACGTCATGGTGATGGACACCAGTCTTAACGAATGTATTTTCAGTGGTCGTCTCTCCCTCGACGGCCTCAAGGTCTTTCATATATTCACTTTGCTTTACCTCTTCATTTATCACAAGCCTTTCAAATTATACATCTTTTATACATTAATTCACATGATCAATTTTTTGTGTGCATCTGATCGTCTAAAAAAATTCCTCGCGCTCTGTTGTTGATTGTTTGAGAATCGTGTATGTACCGTAACAAGTGACATGTACTATTTTATTTTGCTACTTGTAGTTTTGAACTATATTTCCGCCTACATTATCTTATTAAGTTCCAACGAGAAGTTAATTAGAGAAAGAGAGAGAAGAGACCGAATAATACACTTTAAAATTTTGAATATTTTAGTCATTTCATAACTAATAAATGTTAAATTAAAATTTATTTATTTAAAATTATAAATAGAATACGGTCGGTTAAGGGTGTTCATGGTTGGATAACCGAACCGAACCAACCATAATCGAACCGAACCGACCGGTTCGGTTATGAAACATTCATAACCGAAAACCGAGCCGATGGGTGGTCAGTTCGGTTGGTCGGTTCGGTCGATGGGTGGTCGGTTCGGTCCAATGTTTATATGTATAATATAATATGTATTATAAGACATAAACATATGTGTGACGCAGTGTTAGAGGCTTTGTTGTCTTGTTCTAGTCTAGACTTAGGTTCGAATCATGTTAGAAACACTTTATTTTTTAGAGTGTATCGGTTATTCGGTTCGGTTGTCGGTTACGGGACCCCGGGACATGATTTGGTTACAACCCATAACCGAACCGATCGGTTTGGTTATCAATTCCCTCGATTTTGGTTCGGTTCGGGACGATTTTCACGGTTCCGGTTATTTGAACACCCCTACGGTCGGTAACAATTTAATTTCATTAAATATTTGTATCGAATTTGTTATCGATTTAAGAATTAAGAGCAACATTTTCTATAAAGAAATGTACAATAAAAATGGGCTCTAATGGGCCAATTCAATTGGACTTTGGAGATAACTACCAAATGACCCCTCATCTTTTAGATAATATCCAAAACACCCCAAAACTCCCCCAAAATCACGGAACTGCCCCTCTCCGAGCCTCTTTCTGAAGTGGTAGTGACGAGTCCAAGCTCACTCGTCTCAAAACCCTAGCGAGCTCGAAGCCACCACCACAACCACCACAGCACCGTCGTCAATGGCTTCTCAGATGGCGATTCTGGCGCGAACCAGGTCTCTCGTCAGAGCCCTCGCTCCGAGCAGCACCTCCAGGTCCATCTCCACCTTCTCATTCCTCTCCCAATCGGCTCAGCTCGCCGAATCGCCGCCTCCGCCGCCGGAATCCTCCCCTCTACCTCCCAATCCAGCCGCCGGAAGCTCCTTCCGCAGCCACACGGCGGCGCCGGAGGCGTCGCCGTCGCCGTCTCCGTCGCTCGGGTTCGCGAACCAGAAGCCGGTGAACCAGCTCGACGCGCTCGCGAGGACGATGGACCTGCCGGCGATTCTGGACTACTTCTCAAGCTGGATGGCCTCGCAGCAGTGGGAGGACCTGAAGCAGGTGTTCGAGTTCTGGATCCGGTCGCTGGACAGGCACGGGAGGCCGAACCGGCCCGACGTCGGTGTCTACAATCAGTACCTGAGGGCCAATCTGATGCTCGGAGCTCGCCCCGGAGATTTGCTGGATCTGCTGGCGAGGATGGAGGATTATGGGGTGGTGGCTAACACGGCGTCGTATAATCTGGTGCTCAAGGCCATGCACCAGGGCAACGAGGTGCAGGCCGCGGAGAAGCTGATCGAAAGGTTAAAAACTTAATCTTGTTGTGTGTGTGTGTTGTTTGAGAAATGTATCCAATGGGTATTTGGTGCATTGGAAAAAAGAATCGAGTCATTGCCAACATGTTCAACATTCAAATATGACCATTCATCATCGCCATCGAAGTGTTCCAGTGTATCGTAGATCGTAGTAGCAATGTAGTACATGGTTTTAGAGTTTGAGTGCATTTGGTGCACTGGGGAAAAAGGATTGTCGTTGCTAACATTTTCAACATGCAAATATGCTAATTCATCATCGTCGCTGAAGTGTTCTAGTGTATACATGCTTGTTCTTAATTGTATACATGTATTGTATGCGAAATGGATCAAACGGATGTGTTTGGTTCTGTTTGTAGTAGTAATGGAGTTGTTCAACATGAAATTATGCTCAAGCGTGCCTGTGTTTGTTCTTAATTGTGTAGTGTGTTGGGTTTTAAGAATGATATAGAGTGCTCAGTGTTTAATTGTCTGATTGAACTATGTATTGCATGAGAAATGGATCAAATGGATGTGTTGGATTCTGTTTGTAGTAGCAATGGAGCACACAATGTTGACTGCTTTTAGACTTTTAGTGTGTTTTGTGCATTAGGAAAAAGTTGTCATTTCTAACATGTTCAACATGCATATATGCCCATTCACCATCATCATCATCATCATCATCATTGGATTGTTACGGTCTATCCGTGCTTGTTCTTAATTGTCCAGCGTGTTGGGTTTTAAGAATGATACAGAGTGCTCGGTGTCTAATGGTCTGATTGTACCAAAGTTCTCTTCTTTTATTTCAGGATGTTGGAGGCAGGAAAAGAGTCTCTGCCAGATGATGAGACGTATGCCATTGTTATCGGCATGCTGTGTTCGTCAGACAAGATTGATTCTGCCATAAAATACATAGATTTGTCTTTGAAATCTGGTCATGTTCTGTCGATGAAGGTGTTCAATGACTGCGTACAAAGCTGCCTAAAGAAGGGGAAGTTGGATACGTTGGTGTCAATCATAGAGAGGTCTGAGGTACGCGACTGAACATGCTTGATAGCTAGGTTCTAAAAAACGCTAGGCGCTAGTCGGACAGATAGGGACTCCAGGGATTATTCGGATTGGAATTTCTCTCTTTTTTTTTTAAATCTTATGAAATAAATTGTTATATATCCACAATTAAAATATGAATTATAATATAACAAAACAATAATTATAAATATCTAGAATATAAAAGAAATTTAATATTTGTTACATTCACGGCCTTCAAAAACAATAAAGTACCAACAAAGTATCCATTAGTATAAATTATTTTAATTTTTGGCATTTTATATTAGTAGTGTTAAAAAATCAATTTTGAAAAAAATAGCTTAGACCCCCCTTGATTCGCCTAGCCGACTTGATCCATCCGATTATGTGAAATTGGGTTGGTGTTCTACAAATCCCAGCTTGGCCCTATTTTTAGAACACTATTTGACAGTTAAGAGATTGAATTTGAGAAATTTAGATTTTTCTGGGTGTTTAATTTGTTTGATTTTGTTCCTACGAGGTGTTGTCAGACAATGGAGCAGAGCAAGGCTCTTTGTCCATCTTGGTCGACGTGCAAGGTTCTCGCCGAGGCTGCAACACGGGAGGGCAATAGCAAGCTAGTGTTTTATGCATTGAAATTCATGGCCAAGTGGATTTCTCGTGGAAAGGTTGCAAATCCCCCAGTGCATCTTTCAATTGATGAAGGGCTGGTTATATCGGCACTTGCAACTGCGGGAAAGACCCTTAGCCCTACCCTCTTGGATGCGTCCTGGCAACTACTACATCACTCGTTGCTTCATAAAAAGGCTCCTAATCCGGAAACTTACATTGCCAAGATTTACGCCTATGCATCGTTGGGGAATCTGAAGAAGGCTTTTCATACTTTGAAAGAGTTCGAGCACACCTATGTGAATTCGGATAAAGAAACGGAAGATCTCTTCTCCCCCTTTATCTCTTTGTATCCATTGGCCGTTGCATGCTCCAAGAATGGGTTTGAAACTCTGGACTCGGTATGTCATTTTCTCCACGGTAGTTAATATTCAACATTACTAAATTAAGGGGTTGTATTCAATTAGGATTTTAATGGATTTGAGAAGTTTTTTCAAGTCTGATGGTATTCAATCATGATTTTAAAAATACTTTTAAACTCTTGTGGTATTCAATCATGACTTTAATTAAATTTGATGGTATTGAAAAAGTCAAATGATTTTGAGAGATTTTAATAAATGAATGATTTTGAGAGACTTGGTACACTTACCAAACTCTTTTAAAGTATCATCTCCAACCATGAGATTTGAAATCATTACATTAAAATCATCAAGACTATTTATAAACTTGAAAGAGTCCATGGACTAATAAAAGTCATTCAAAATCCTAATAGAATACACACCCTAAAGTTTTATTAATTTATTGAATGTGCTTTTTCTGATTTGACATCCTGACATTATTACACGAAACAAAGTCATGGAAGTTTGCAATAGATCTTTTTCCCCTGATTTGAGCTATTGGTGAATAAACTATCTTAATCTATTGAATTATTTTCTAGGTTTATTATGAACTGGAGAAATGGAACAATGCAAATCCTCCATACACGTCTGTTGCTGCTTTGAATTGTATAATTGTTGGCTGTGCAAATACATGGGATCTTGATCGAGCCTACCAAACTTTTGAAGCAATTAGTGCCACATTTGGTTTGACTCCTGATATTCACTCATATAATGCTCTGATGTATGCATTTGGGAAGCTTAATAAGGTACATATTTTTGGACTGCCAATGTTGTATTCTGCCAAATAAAGCTAATGGAGAATCATTTTCATCATTTATTTTTTTGAGTAGAATTGAATTTCTGTGCGTGGCAGACTGTCGATGCTACAAAGGTGTTTGAGCACTTCGTTAGCTTGGGTATCAAACCCAATGCAAAATCATACACATTGCTCATTGATGCTCATCTCATCAATCGAGACCCCAAAGCCGCTGTCTCTGTGATTGATGAAATGGTAAATATTATTTTTTTTCGATTTTCCAAATCGCCACAGATTATGAAGCTAATGATTGATGCATAACAAACCATCTGGGCAGGTAACCGCTGGATTTGTGCCGCCAAAAGAAATCCTCAAGAAAGTCAGAAGACGAAGCTTACGAGAAATGAACTATGAGGTTGATGACCAAGTGGAGGGCTTGGCGAAGAAGTTTCAAATTCAAATGGGCTCAGAGACTCGCAGGAACATTTTGTTCACGCTCAAATACGACACTCAATACACCTAGGTAAGTTCACAACTCTGTTTTTCCTGCTCTGACCTATTTATCATTTACACTATCAAATTTGAATTTAGGGAAAATGACAAAAACGTGTTTTGTATACTCACACTGTGTACTTTGATAATGACAAAGAAATGATGCAAACTTTGATTTTTTGTGTAAAATGTGTGTATTTGTACAAAAATGATGAAATTGATCTTAAAATTAAGAATTATATTTTAAAAAACCTTTTAAATTAAAATTTGTATTATCAAGTAACTTATTAAAATTTGTATTATCAATTAAAACTTGATTCAAGTTTTGTAATTTGATTTATTGGTTAAATTATTTTATAAAAACCTGAATTCTTAATTTTAGGGTAAATATTGTCATTTTCGTACAAATACAAGTGATAGTATGCAATACCATTTTGCCATTTTCCCTAGAAATTTACGTCAAGGGTTCTAAAGTCGGGCAGATATGGCTTCTGGGGGCTAATCTGATTGGTCGGGGATTTTTAAAACACTGCTTACTTTCCTGAATATTCTGTATGAATCATTCAGTAAAAACTCTAGCATATACATATTTTCTGACAAATGTTCATTTCCATATCCAGATTTGCCTCTCATCTCAAGCTTTTCATAAATCTCGACGCCAAGGAACCAAATCAGCTGAGTTCACATATTAATTTTTTTTTTTCATCTCCAAAGAAAACCAGGTTTGTAAATTATGCAATTGTACTCAGATTTGTCTTTGGTGGAACCTAAATTAGTAACAGTCTCTGGAGCAACAATTTTGTTCACTCTTCTTTGAACGTGTATTCTCTAGATTGATTTTTTTTCATTGGGATTAAAATGAGATGTTAAATTTACTTTCAGATTATGAACATTGAAGAATAAACTTAGATGCATCACAATAATGTAAAATGTATATTTTCTCTTTTCTCATTGTTTTGTGCTGCCTAATGAATGTTTCTGGCTTGCTTGCAAGTGAAAACTTAGTGGAAATTAAGAACTTATTTCAGCTCTTCTATTTCCGTCTCGGGTTATTGACTATTCGATTCTTATATATAAATTCTCTATATGTACGGATTCGGGTTCTCATTAATTATTTGAAGCAATCCTTACAGAGTATATATAGGTTTACCCTTGTTCGGTTTTTTGAATTCATTCCAGAATTGTGAAAGCTTTAGTCTCACTTGGAATCTTTTGCCGCATTTCTTTTAGCTAAATCTTTTCTCAATTTCCACGTACCGTCCCATGCAGCCGCTGCCTCCTGAATTGGATGGCAAAATATCACGTCAAAACGAGTGTTCTATAAATTTCCGATTTGTTTGATTGATTATTGACTGTACGTTTGAAATTATCGGTTACTTAACGAGAACATAACTACTCTCTGATTGACTAGCGCTTAGAAACTTTTAGAATACGATTTAAAACAAATGATAAAATCTCTCGTCTAGACTGAGACCCGGTATCCCTGATTGAGATAGAGAACCCTGTTTACTGGTTGGTCTCCCTGCCCGTCCCCCAAAATATTAGAAATATATAAATAATAACATTTTCGGTCAGAGAGAACGAGCAAAGACAACCTGCCCTCGAAATCAATGTTCTAAAAATTCATGACATGTTCAATTAGTCCCCGATTATTCATCTATACTTCTCGATTAGTCATTCTATCTAATTTATTTTCCAATTAATCTCCACAAGGCCCTTTTCGTCCGATTAATACCTAGTGTTTTTTCAGAACAATGTTGGCGTTCTTAACTAGAATATGCTTTTTTCGTGGCGGGTTGAGGATATTGCCTGTTTTTCCTTAGTGATGATGTTCGCCTTTACGAGGTAGTAGGCGGCCACGCCGGCGAGCGCCATCGCAGTGCCGATCCCGGTCTGTGTAGAGATCCCATTGCTAAAAACTACGACGGAGAGCCCTACCCCAGCCACCCTCTGCATCGCATTCCCGACCGCGTGTAGCCACGGGCCTTCCCTCTCCGCGTATGTATTAGCAGCAACAAACTGAGAAACACGTGTTTAGTCAGGTGTAGTAAACTGTCATTTTCCCTTATTCTCATAAAACCCGACATACATGATAGTGTCGTGTTCTTACCCGATAGTACACGTGAGACAAGAACCCGGACCAGAAGAGATCGGACAAGAATTTCCTCAGACCCACTTTGGCCACAGCATCATTAAAACCGTGTTCCAAGAGTTTGGGACCTTCGACCTGAATTTAAGTACAAGAAGTGTTCGTGAAGGGTTGGATTGGAGCAAATTACAGAGACAGAGAAATTTAGGAACTCACGAACACTGCAATGGGGATGCAAAACAAGAGGGCAATGCCTGAAACGCAAGCGAATACGTAAGCGTCGTTGTCCTCTCCTGTCTGTTAAATTCAATCGATACATTAATAACCGGACCGAACTGGACCAGTCGATTTTTAACAGTAGATAACCATATATGAGACCGATGGAGGAATTAGGGTCGGTTATAAGTTATGACTTACATGACAGAGGAAATGGCAAGAACTTACTGTATGATAATATCATACTTTTACAAGAGGATGTTGTGTACATTAATTGTTAATGACAAAAAGACGATGTGAGCTTTGATTCTTTGGTGCAAATGTGTGTATGTGTACATTGACCATGACAATGAGAATTACATTAGTTTATAAATAATTTTACTAAAAAATTAAATCACAAATCTCGGTTAAAAGATATTTTCAGAATTTCTTTTAAATATGTACTTTTACAAAATAATTCTTAATGTTAAGGGAAATTTCTTCTTTTTTGTGTACAAATACAAAATAAATTAAAGTTCACCACTTTTTTTTTTCCATTAACAAAATACATAATACCCACTTGCAAAGTATATACGACATGTTTTTGCCATTTCCCAAAATAATAATCCGGTGGAGTGATGTGATGAATCTTCATTTTGGGCTCAATTAGCCATTAAGACCTTATTTTTAGACTAAATATGTATTTTATTCACTTAGATGTAGTTCTCGGTTCATGTTTGGTTTATGTCCAAATCGAAATGAAAGACATTCGAGTTTCCATGCAATGCTAAACTACAGATATTCGAAATTGAAAGTTATATATAGTTACGGTTTAATTTTTCTCACTCAACCTTCTATCTTGACTTGTAAGAACTATATCTGAATCACTTTTATATACGATTTTTTGATTTTCGAGTATACAATAGACATAATCAACATCAACAATGATTGAAAAATCTTACATCGGCATTCTTATAGAAGACATTCTTGCAAGTGAACGAAACGCTTGAAATCGTCGCGCTGATGAAACCAACCCAGTTGAACGAGAGTTCAGCAAGCGAAGCCATTGACACGCCTATGGAAGAAGAAAGATACATATTTCATTCGGATTCAAGAACAATAACATCTTCATTTTAACAACAAATTCTAGTAAAATGGCACAAGTGTGCTATATATTATTATGCTTTAGCAAGAGGGTAATATGTACTTTAATTTTTTGTCCAAAATGTGTGTATTTGAACAAAAATGATGAAATTGCACTTTAAATTAAAAAAATTCGTGTCATCCCAACATTACACTGCTTTACTCTGACCGGATAGCGGGAATCAAACCCGCATCTTCTCCTTGGCAAGGAGAGGTTTTACCATTCTACTATATCCGCACCGCGGTAATCCCTATCCCGCACCGCGGTAACCCCCATCCGGGGATGTTTTTTTTATTGTTGGAAAGGCCAGGCAAACAAACCTGGCCGGTTTACTAAATACTACAAGTCCCTTTCTTTATTTTATATTTTATGAGATTCTTAACTTTATGGGTAGTTTAGTTATTTTTGTACAAATACATACATTTTATAAAAAAAAATCAAAATTTACTATAATTTTTTGTCATTAACAAAGTATACAACACCCGCTCGAAAATTATAATAGAATACATCATTCTTTTTCCGATTTCCCAAAGATTAAAGTCGAAAGGGTTAACCTATGATGATGGGAGCCAATGGTAGCCATAGAGAGACAGGAACATGTTGAGCCAGAACAAATTTAGAAGAAACCGCGTTGAAGAATAGCTCGAGAGCTGTGGAAGAATCAAGAAAAACCCGAATCAAGAGAAATAAATTATAAAACACAGTTAAAGAAAACTCGAGATTGCAAGTTTTTATGCGTTAACCAGTAATCGTGTGCGTGTACGAGACATCAACGGAAGAAACAGACACATTGTAGAGGACAAAGCCAATGGCGTGACAGGCCGCGACCGGGATCAACGATAACAAGAGCTCCTTCCTGATCGGCTTGAGACACACAAAACAAGCGATTGTCAAAAGGAAAGCTACATTTTCCCAACCAAGAAGGCATCAATCAATCGCAGAAACCGAAAAGAAAATTAGAGGAAATGGCGTAAACATGTTCTATGTTATCACATTTTTGCAAAACGGTGCTGTGTATTTATGGCAAAAACGTAGGTTTTTCTGAAAATATACTTTAACTAAAATTTGTATAATCATTTTTTTGTAGTTTGAATTTTTGATTAAATTATTCAAAAAAACTATTTTATAAAAATTGTGATTCTTAATTTTTTTGGGTAATTTCGTTATTTCTGGACAAATACGTGCACATTGCACAAAAAATCAAAGTTCGCAACGATTTTTTTGTCATTAACAAAGTACACATTTTCCTCTTACAGTTTTTTGCTATTTTACGACGAAACTAACCTTGCCCGGTGGACCTAACGGTAGATCCACAGACTGAATCACAAACCAATATGCAATCCCAACCAAGAGGTGTATAGCAGAAACAAAGCTGAAAAACATACATCAATGTGATAGCAAATTACGGATACTCGAAACCTGGAAGTTCAGGAAAGTGAAGGATCAGAGAACGGGGACGTTCAGCGTTAGGGGAAACGTACTATGGGAATGGGAAATAGTTGTAGACCTCCTTGGTGAGTATGGTGAAGGCTGGGCTCAGCAGGTACCTGACCGCGCCGAACCAGCAGACGTATACGAAACTCATGACGACCCTGCAATGAAATATTGATTTGTGATTCTGAATGCGATATGTGGTCGATGTAAATCACACTTCCTAGGGAAACCTGCAAAAATGTGCCTTGTTATATTATATGACAAAAATGTGCTGTGTTGTTTGGTTTTTTTTGTTCGTGAAATATGTACATTTCAAACAACACAGCACATTTTTGTCATTAACAATAAACGTCACATAACATGACACGTTTTTGCAATTACCAGCTCAATAGATAGAGAATGGTATGCAGTTTATCGAGCATGTCGTCAAATCTTTGAGCAGAACTCTTTGGCTTCTTGACCCTGAAAGATTTAGAGGTAATGATGATCTGTATTTTATGCTGCTTAACTCAACTATGTCTGTAATATATGTTTGGCTGCTGAGAAAGTGCAAGAAAGAAAGAAATTGCATCACTCAAACTGTCAGAACCCGACAAGTATCCGAAGTACCCAATCTGAAAATATATCCAAAAGCGAACGAATATAGATGTACATGCATTAGATAATTTTCTTTTAGGTGTAACTTAACTTTATTATGTTCAGGACCGTGAATTATGAAATTTATCATGCTTGGTATCTTAGGCTAAAACTTTACTTTTGTAACTTTTGTTGAAGCTTTCATCATGCTTTTGTATTTAGTTTTTTTCTTTGATTAATCATATCCACCAGATATTGACCGGACCGGGTACCTAATAAATAAGCGAATATAAATAACCGCCCAAGTGAGTGCAGGTATGAATGTGATTATACCCGCTTCATATTCGATCCATTACCAACTAGGACCCCCAGAATTAGGGATGACAACGGGTCGGGTTTGACCAAACTCTCACCTGTAGCCGAAAGATTTGAACTGGCACCCGACTCGGAAAAAACCCGCTCAAAACCCGTCGGGTACGAGTTTTACCCGAAAACCATCCCATGTAAATTTTTCTGAAAATGTCCATAATGTATAATATATATAATTGTTTATATTTTATATATAATGTATAATTATCTACCTGATAGTTTTAATTGAAAATTGCTTTAATATTTTTTGTTATGAAATAATTATATATAATATATAAAATAATTAATTTTTTATATGGCATGGGTACGGGTTTTGAATGGGGCGGATATAGATAAACTCGTACATGGCAAAAAACGCGAAGGGAAAACTCGTCACTGGTTTTTTTAGGTTTTACCCGTTTCGTTCGGGACGGTTAATCGGGTAACCGTCGAGTTCGAGTATTTTTCCATCCCTACCCAGAATTTATGTGCAAGATGAGATTCTACAAGTTTTCTCACACTTTCTCAGCAAACAAACAGGAAAAAAAAAAGCCAAGCCAAACCTTTTCTTTTTGGGTACTTCACCCTCAGAACCACCACCTCCAGTACCTGACCTCATCGCCAGAGACTCAACAGAGCTTCTCTTCCTCACCTGCCGAGTCCACATCGCTTTCCCGGAAAACCCACCAGCCGCCGGAGCTTCCCTCTTCTCCGGCAACCGGAAAAATCGAGTCTTGGGCGCGAAGCTACAGTGAAGACCCGAGAATCGAACTGGGTTCGCTACAAAGGCCATAGCAGACGAAGAAAGCGATCGATTAACATACTGGGTGTGTGAGAAAAGTTCGATCCGGTTCGGATTTGTAAGTGTGTGGAAGGGACAGAGACGTTGAGATCGAGATGGGTTTTGTGGATTAAACAACGGAGAAACCAGAGGAAATGTTTTCTGGGCCATTTGGGTTTAGAGGATCAGAATCGGCGCAACGTTACAATCCTGAAAATCCAGTTTTTCGATTCTCTTTGTAGCTTCAATTTCATGAACAAAGATACAAAACTCAGACAGTGAAGCTTTTTGGGTCCTTAACTATGAATGATAAATCATTTGAATCCAATTCAAACTTATTAATAAATGTGGTGACCTTAAACCTATAGTTGCAGTATCCACTTAAACGAGCCGAGTTTTTAATAAGCGAGAAAGAGATCGAGATAAATAATATTATGATAAAATTAAATGAGCGGAGTCGATTTGATATGGAGCGGACTCGTTTAGTGTTTCATAAGTTATATATATATTTTTATTTAATTTTATCTTCAATTGAGTACGTATATAAATAAAATAAGTGAATTGAGCTGAGTCGAACTTGACTTAACTGCACAAGTTCTCTTTAAGCTCGGGTCGAACTCCGAACTGAACACTTACTTCACAAGCCAAGCCCAGACTGGTCGGCCCACGGTCAATCTCACTTGGGCCGGCCCATCAAGAGGAGTACACGAAACAAACACAAACCATTACAAGTTCCACTTTAGTTTTGGATCAAAAAGCTAAAACCCTAGCTTTTCTCTCAAGAACAGCACTTGAATTTGTGTCGATTTCAGTTCGATCACGAACCGATTTCACGGCGCTGCTCTGTGTTTTCCGGCGAATTAGACGGCGAAAAAATGTCCGGCGGAGAAGGCGACGGTGGCGGCGGCGGAGGCAAAGAGCGGGACGAGGAACAAGACGGACTGTCCGTACACTCTCCCTGTAAAGCTCCTCCTTCTTCAGCTTCTTCTCTCTTCAAGGTCTCTCTCTCTCTCTCTCTCTCTCTCCTGAACATTGATATGTAGTGGTTTATGTAGAGATATTGATGTGTGATTTGAATTGAGAAACTTGTGTTGTGCTTGATTCAGGAGCAATCACAGGTTGAGCTGGAGCTGAGGTTGCTGGAGGCTCTTGAAATTTACCCTCCGGCGAGGCTACAAGGTAGCTTCGACTTTGAATTTCAGAGTGTAATGGGAGGTTGAGTTTTTTTGGCAATTGATTCAGTTGTTGATTACTGTATCCCAATGCTAATGCTGTAATTTTGAAATTTTTGCTTGCTTTTGGATTTGGTGAGTCAATGAGTTTAATTGAGATATGACATTACACAATCAATTTCGACTGCACTATTATATTTGGATTTCCCGAATTGCTTCATTTGCTGATTGAAGTTTATTAGTTTATTTTACAAGGGGAAAATTTAGACCCTCGCCTATAGGTTTATAGAACTAGACTTCTGGTCTCGTGCTTACTTTATGGTTTTCTTCGCTGGTGTGAAGTAATTACCTTGTCTCGTGATATACAGGATAATATGTTTACGGTCTTCTTCATTGATGTGAAACAGTAGCCTTATCGTGATATACAGTCTAAATGTCTTTTTTTTTGGTTTAGGAACAATGCTAAGTGTCTATTTTAAGTTTCATTGCAGATTGAGTTTTATGAGTTTGTTTTTAATGCAAATTCTGTTCCTCATCCATAGGTTTTTCCCGCTAGACTTCTGTTCCCGTGCTTACTTTACGGTTTCCTTCATTGGTGTGAAATAATAACCTTGTCTTGATATATAGGGTAATATGTTTACGCTCTTCTTCATTGACGTGAAATAAAAACCTTAGCGCAATATAAAGCTGAATGTCCTTTTCTTTTTCAGTTTGGGATTTCACGTCCCCATTTTCCCTGAGTTACCATTGCAAAATAGCAAGCAAGCCTTCTTTTCAGGGTTATTTCAAATCATCCCGAGTTGGCTTATTGGTATCTCATATTAGGACCTACAAACTCGGAAGATGACTTGTTATATTATCCGTTTGATTGAGTCTTAAACACGCGGAGTCTTTAACATGACTTAAGTTCTCTAAAGTCTATACAGAAAAATATCCACGTTTGAGTAAAAATGCTACACCTTTTGTTTGACGACTCTTCCTGAAAAAAAATTGTGCAGGCATTCATCGCCACTTTGTGCTTTATGGTCTGATGGAATTCATGCGAAGAAGGTTTTGTTTTGTCTGCCTCACATTTCCCTTTTCAACTTTTCATGTTCTGGCTGAGTTTCTTCTTCTGATCAACATTCTAACACTTGGCTGTTCACGACAGCTTTGATCGACCTTTCTCTCCCGATGAGGTTCTACAGTTGCTGGATCGTTTTTACAACTTGGAAATGCTGGTATTTTCAACTAAACTGACAATTCCTCGTTTCAATCATTTACTATTATTTAGATCTGTCGTGTTATAAGGATGGCCTTGAATTCCATGTTGAACACAGTGGACATATTTCTAGAGAGCCCCATCAAAACTAGTTTGTGTCGTGTATCATGTTGAGCCTAAATCTTGCTAACCTGAAAACCTTATCCTCTTGAACTTAACAATGTCTGCCATATATATAGTACCAAGCAGGGTTATATAACTCCCCAAGTTCTCGGTAAAAACCGAGTTGTAGACCGAATTTAACTTGAGTAGTCAAACATAGACTCTTTTTCAACTTGTTATCTATGGTTATCGATGTTTAAATTATGATTTATGCTTTTGTTTG
Source organism: Geranium rotundifolium (assembly GCA_963920655.1). NCBI lineage: Eukaryota > Viridiplantae > Streptophyta > Magnoliopsida > Geraniales > Geraniaceae > Geranium > Geranium rotundifolium. The sequence goes on along the minus strand of OY987316.1, from coordinate 815,224 downwards.
AACTCCCTGAGTTGGGAAAATGAGAATAATCTTATTTTATTAAAATATTGTTATTTTCGTTATCAATATATGCATTATACTTGATATAAAATGCTAGTTTTGACAATTTCTCAAAACGTCTTATTTGTCACCAGATCAAGTTTTGGCTGATCCCGAGCCTTAGAAACTTGGTATCAAGGAACCTACTGACCTCTATCTTCTTGTTTCGTATTTGAAAATGGATCTATTTTCATTTCAGAAACCAGACGACGAAGAGATGGAGATTCTGAATCAAGAGGAAGATTTCTGCTTGCCGCCGAGCTTCTTCGTCAAGGAGGATTTGTAATTGTTACTGTTACCTTCTTCTCCTATATGGTAACAATCCTGTGTTTGGTTTTGTCACTGTAAATGCTGTTGATAACAAATATTTTCTGATATATATATTATATATTATCACTTCATGTGCTGACCTAAAGAGAGGTTATGTGTGTATATATATGTTTATGTGATCTATATGTATTGCATGCGATTATTTTGTTTACTTGCCATTTTTAGTTGAAAAAATGGCAAATTTCAGAAACTTGTTAAAAGCTCGCTCGAGCATAGTTAAGGCTCATCTCGATAAAAAAGGAGAAGGTTCTGCTCATACTTGGCTCGAGACTGAAAAAAAAATAGTCAAGTTCGAGAATTTAGTTGGACTTCATTCGCTAAATGAGTCTGCTCGGGAGTCTCAGTGAGCATTGATGAGTTCAGTCAAAGCTCGGCCCCGTTTACTAAACAATCACAACCTCGAGCTTGAATTCAACTCAAAATTTAGCTTTACTAAATGAGCACAATTTTAAGTTCGAGCTCAGTTATAATTATAACACTTCGAGTATGGAAATTCTTGTTTATAATCCTGATTTTTAACAAGCTTTTGACAATGATATCAACCACGCAAAACTTAACTGTCAAATTCTCCAAAAAAATCAAATTAAACAGAACTCTCATCAACACGAGAAGCGAAAGCTACAAACAACAAAGATACTGTAGAAAAGTACGTTTCTAGGATCCGAATTCATGGCAGAAACATATTTTAAAAAAATGCGTGACAACAAGTGAACGAAAAACTTGAAAGACTTGGAAAAACCAGACCCAACCGATCAATAATAGGTTGAATATTTGATTTTGAGATGCTTATAGTTCTTGCCCAACCCGAACCCTCTTGGAACCATGAAAGCTACTAAAAAAGAACGTAAAACTCTTGCAAAATGGTTCTGAACCCGATAGTCATTTGCCGCGAGATGCTCATTTCTGCATAATAATCGAGATTGGCCCGAGTTATGCAAACAGATAGGTACAGTACATCACTGCTTCTCAGAAAATCGTTTAAGATCTTACCGCTGCTGCAGATTCTGCGGTGGCAGATTTAGGCTCCTCGCCTTTCAAGTTGTCCTCACCTGCACGTGATGAAATTTTAACTCAAGCATTTTTTAAAATTTGTCTAAGAAAGGCTGTTCCTCATACAACAACTCGATATTCCAACTACTACTCAATCACATGTACCCTATGGAAGATGAAGAAACCTACAACAACAGTGCATTGGGGTTTTCAATTTGGATCCTACAGCGACATTTCTTGGAAACGATATGGAATTTAACTAGAGCCTAAGAAAGACTGTTCCTCATACAACTCAATATTTAAACTACAAATAAATTACACATATCCTATGAAGGATGAAGAAACCTACAACAGCAGTGTATTGGACATTTTAATTTAAATTTTAAATTTTTCGATCAGCGAGTTGTGTATTGGCCATTTTAATTTGGATCTTATAGTTTGGCATTTTATGGAAATTGTGTGAAATTTAAAGTTGAACGGTACCTCCATCTTCAGGCAAATCAGAGGTCCAGAGGGTTAGATTGTCTCTTAATAGCTGCATTATCAGAGTACTGTCCTTGTAAGATTCCTCGCTCAAGGAGTCCAACTCTGCAATTGCCTCGTCAAATGCTTGCTTCGCCAGGTGGCAGGCCCTGGAGGATTTCAACAGTAAATTCACATCATCAAGAACTCAAGAACAATAATAATGAATATCGGTAGTGTAAGTACCTTTCGGGAGAATTCATTATCTCATAGTAGAAGACGGAAAAGTTGAGGGCAAGACCGAGGCGAATAGGGTGTGTTGAAGGAAGATCTGTGTTGGCGATGCCAGAAGCAGCCTATCAAAGATAAGGGAATCGTGTAATTGTGTCAAACATGAATAGGCGATGTGTGTGTAAATTTTAAAAAACGTGCCTCGTAGCCTTTCAATGATTGGTCAGCAGCTTCTTTCCTGTCTTCTTCAGTCTTGAACTCGGCAAGATATCGGTAATAGTCACCCTTCCTGTAGTAGAGAAATTTACCCATTTTGTAAATCACTGTAGTTTATATGATTTCACTGAATTTCGGAAATACTGATACGTATATATGTATATATGATCTCAACGTTTTTTCTTAGTTCATAGTGTGTTTACGTGCCTAAAAGTGGGGTTAAAACATATCTAGCACAATTCTTCTTTTTATAACCTTTTGTACTATATTCAATGTAGTAACAGATCAAATTATATATAAACACAGTGTTGTAGAAACACAAGGCGCAAGTCGATCGGAGAGGGCCTTCTAGGTACTGATCGGAGATTAGTCGAGAATTAATCTGAAAATAAATTGGGGACTAAACGAAGGATTAATCGAATGAGTCAGAGATTTTTACAACGTTGTATATATAAATATGATTGAATCAATCACATTGCAAGAATTCGAGTACTAAATATATTGCTAATGACTTACATCTTGTGGTAGAAAACAGTGGCCTCGCCTGTGGTGGAAGCGGGAATTAGGTGCTTGTCAATGATGGACAGAATGTCGCTGCAAATCTTAGAGAGCTCCTCCTCGACCTTCTGGCGATAGCCCTTGATTAGTTTAACATTGTTCTCATTCCCCTTAGACTCCTCCTTCTGCTCGATAGAAGACATGATGCGCCAAGAAGCTCTCCTGGCCCCGATAACATTCTTATATCCAACAGAGAGGAGGTTCCTTTCTTCCACAGTCAGCTCAACATCGAGTTTTGCGACTGACTTCATGCACTCAACCATTTCTGAATCATCAATTTTCCAAATATTTTTAGAACTTTATTTCATCTGCTTAACTTTACAATGAAATAAACTCCTCTTATATTAACTGACACAAACAAAACTAACATTTCACAATCATAAAGTAAATTGCAATATATTAAATAAAAACTGCAAATTCAGTCACTGACGAGATGATACAGCACGTGAAATTTATCAATAGCATTACATTTCACTAAATATCCAGAGAAACAAAAGAAATTGTCAAAGCTATTATAGGGTCCTCCATGTTTTTCAATATATGGAATAAAAGAACTGCATATTCAGTAAATTTGAAATTCCAATAACAAGATGCTATAACACATGTGAACTCTACCAAGCACATTACATTTGACTGAATATCAGAGAACCAGAAGCAATAATTAAAGCTATTAACATCTTGTTGAAGATACCATATAAAAAACTGCACATTCAGACGAATTTGAAATTTCATCAACCAGATGCTATAACACATGTAAGACTTACCAATGACATCACATTTCACTGAATACCCAAAAATAATTACAGCTATCAAAGAGATGGAAAATTAATATCAATGTATCAAATCCAGCAGTAAAATTTCGGCAACATCACATCTCATTGCAAGTTCCAAAATTAATCTAAAAGATCAAATCTAGCACCATCATCCACATTTCTCAAGAAATCACGAACAATCCGACTGCATCTGCCAATCCTCGCATCAAATTAACCTCTACGTATTTTTCAAGACATCACAATCACATCTGTTTGCATGTCACAAAACTAATCAGAAACGATCAAATCTAGCACGATCTTCCACATTTCTCAAGAAATCACGAACAATCCAACCACATTTGCTAAACCTCACATCATATTAACCAATCCAAATATCAAAATCACACAAAACAGCAACATCACATCTCATTGCATGTCCCAAAACAAATCAGAAACGATCAAATCCAGCACCATCCTCCACATTTCTCAATACATCACGAACAATCCGACTGCATTTGCTAATCCTCTGATTAAATTAACCAATCCAAACATCAAAATCACGCTAACAACCTAAATCAATCATCAATTCGCCCACTAATCAATAATTTCCAGTAACTCAGAGCTCCAACACATCAAAAAATTCACAAAAAACACCGAGACTCAACGATCAACATCAACAATCAGATCAGACCAAAACGCTGCATCATCACACAACATAGCTCAAAACTGAATCCAAAAAAAAAATGATCGGAGACTCGTTACCATCGTAGCGCTCGGCCTGCTCGGAGAGCTTGGCCATGTAGACTTGAGTCTCTCTCTCCTTCTCCGTCGACATTGCTGAGAGAGATCGGCGACGCAGAGAAGAACCGGAGCAACCAAGCGAGAAAGAGCCGAAAACGACGACGGATCAGCGAATCTCAGAACCGCGAAGCTTTTTCCAGAAGCGAGGGAGAGAGGTATGAGAGAGAGGTTGGGTTGCGGAGAAGATGACCGCTATTTATGCTCACCGAGGGCGTGGGAGTTAAAGGTCGAGCAAGTTCGGTGGCGGGTCAGAGATCGGATCCGGACCGTTGATCTCCGAATGGGAGAGCGCGTAAATCGTGAAAAATAGTTTTTTTTTGTTGCTGACTCAACAATTCCTCGGTTAATTACCGGTAATTTTTTTAATTAGTTTCAAGTGTTTTTGTAAATTTCACTATCTAACACAAATTGGTTGGAATAGCCACTTGTCCACTTCTTATATGTTATTTATTTTTATTATTATTTTGTTTGCAAAGATTATATTGTAATAATTAAATCGTATTGTTCGATTTTTTTGCTATTAAAAGTTTCGAGTTTTTGACTAAAATTTATGGTCAAATTTATCTAATTCAGCTTACAAATCGAGTCAGAATTAAAATGTAAAAATCAAACAATTCCAATTAGATAAAATAAAAAATTGAACCAGCATATTAAGAGTATAATATGATTATTTTCTCACAATGCAATTCTATATATGGTTCTAATAATTAAGGAACGTGAGTGTCGGGTCTGGTTCGATTCCACTCTTAATATTTTCTGTACCCGACCGAAATTTGGGTATATACAAAATAGATTTAATGCAAATTCATGATACAAGAGGATTGTGTTAGAAACTTATAAGGGATAAATCTCGGTTTGAAATAAATGTAAAGACGTTTTATGAGCCAGACAACGTCTCAAAAGTTTCGATTGAATGAATATATTAATTTCAACGAATGCATGACCCGCAAAATTATTAGTCTCATTTATTGAATAAGTCAACATTTTTTGTAATGGTTGACATTAATGAATCATTAGTTATTTCAATTTAAAACAAGTGCAAGCTCAAATGCATATTACAAGAAATTCAATGTAATGTTTAATGAGTCGAGTTTAAAATTGTATGTTAAAAGCTACTAATTAGGTCGTGAATCAAAATCGCTATGGGTGGTAAGCTCTTGGGTGTGATTTCAAGTGATTCATAAGAAAATAATATTGAACGGATTTTATTGAATCTTAATTTAAACTCAAACCAAAATAATATCAAACTCAAATTTATAAAAAAGTTAAGTTGAATATATAATAAATTAAGCTCGAGGAATAAAGTAAAAATAAAAAATTGATAGGTAACCATTATTTTCTTCAAGCACCCATTAAATTATTTGTCAATATATTTAGTATTTAATATATAGTCTTTTTTTTAGAAATATCATACAAATCAAACAAGAGATACAACATTATAGGCAATTAAATATATGTAGGGGCATTAATGTAATTTCAAAATAATCCGGGTCGGTTATGTCTATATTAGACCCGGTTTCGATGTCGCGTTCAAAAAAAAATCCACGAACACCATCATCTTCCCCTTTTCGATTTCTCCGAAATTCGATCTCTGTCTCACGAATTTCTCTTTCAATCTCCCCAATCGATCATCAATTTCGTTCAATTCGCGTCTTTCTCAATCGATTGATCCCTGATTTGTCTTCTGTCGTTGGTTTTTTGCGATTCTAGGGTTTGGACTCAGATCTCCTCCAGTCGGGGATGTTCTTCCCCAGATCTGTGTTGTGTATAGTATCTATGTTCGTTTTCGATGATTTACCCTCTTTAATTTGGGTCTAATTTTGTATATTTCTTCGGTTCTGTGAATTTCTAGGGTTTCGGAGTTTTTTTGTTCTTTGGGTTTGATCGATTTGGGAAATTTCTTGAGGGGTTCGGTTCCTCTTTCTGGGTTCTCGTCGGTTCATGTCCCTTTGATTGGTAATTTTTTATTTGCCTATTTGAATTTGTACCTAGGGTTAGGGTTTGTAAAAAAATTGGGGGTTTTCGAAATTGGAGTGGGAAATCGTCCTGTTACGCGTGGAAATCAGTCTTCCGATCCGAATTCAGCTCAAATTTGAGGTAATAGAAAATTTACATTTTTTGAATTAATTTCTGGTATATTTTAAAATTTTAAAATAAATTTATTTCATGTTAGTAATTGAATTGAGTACTGGGTTTGTTTTGATTACATGTTTATATTGCGCATACATGACATTTAAGTTAATAAATTTTGATGTTGAATTATTAGTAATTTACTGAACCTCTCACTGTTCAATTTTGAATTTTGAGAATGTTGTTGTGTTTCATTTGCTTCAATCACTTTGTTTCTTGCTATGTGTTTGTCTTTGATTTTTACTGATTAGTGTCTGCTGAATGTACTGGTTTTACTGTCTTTGCTGCAATTGGATTTTGTAATGCTAATTGTTCTATTTGGTTACTTTTATCTACTTTGTGTTGATCTTGAGGCTTTTAAGCTAAAGTGACTTATGTTTGTTTATCCTTCAGGAAAAATGGGATTGAAACGCCCTTATGATGATGAGTTTCCCGAGCTTTCTTTTAAACACTCTAGACGAGGTGAAAATGGTGATAGGGTGTCTGCATTTGCGGAAAAAGAACAGAATATTTCTGGTAATAACCGGTGGCCTTTTAGTCATTCTAGCACAATGTGACTGATCATCGAAATATCGAATTATGTACTTGAATGTGTAGTCTTTTCTTGTCAGTTAATCTTGTATTGATATTTGATATGGATCAGGCGAATTCGGAGGAGGGTTTCAAAAACCTCATTGGTGTAATATTCATGTGGATGAGGCTGGGGACGATGAGTTTGAAACCAGCGCTCCATTTTCTTGGATCACGAGTAGTTCGAGTGAGGATGACGCTGGAATGGGCTCATCCCGTTCCCCGGAAGTTGCTTCCTTTGAGGATGTTTACTCTTCTTGTTCTCTGAGAAAACAGGTTCCTATAGGACCGAATCATCAGGCCGCTATCCCACCATTCGTTGGGAAGATAACAAATGGCGGTTTAGATAGCTTCGAAGAGAGAGTAATGGGAACGACCATCATTCCAATGCCTGACTCGAGCTCACCGTCTCCTATCGATGACAATGTTGGAGCTGGCCGTAGAGACTGTACTTGCCTGGATTCAGGTTCTCTCAGATGTGTCCAACAGCACATCATGGAGGCTCGGGAAAACCTGAGGGATGAGCTCGGCAAGGAAAAGCTCGTCTGTTTAGGCCTCGATGACATTGGAGAAGAGCTGGTGAAGAAATGGAGTGAGGAAGAGGAACGTCTATTTCAAGAAGTCGTTTACACGAGCATAAATTTCTGGAACGAGCTCTCGTTGGTGTTCCCTTCCCGAACGAAGCCTGAAATCGTCAGCTACTACTTCAACGTCTTTATCCTCCGGAGGCGCGCTGCCCAGAACCGATCCAGGCTGCTGGACATTGACAGCGACAACGATGAGTGGCACGAAAGCATAGGAGAAACCAGAAACGACGAAGGCGGTGTGTTTGGATATGGAAATCAGAATAATAGCTTCCATGTCGGTGCAGTCGATGAACTGAGTCGGGTTTTCTTCATGGATGATTCGAGAAGCTGGGACGCTCGGTTTCCGTCGGATTCGGGTAAAGAATTGGAGTTCTTGCCGACCTGCAACATGATTGAAGAGATCTTTGGACAAGGAACTTGGGACAGCAAGAAAATGGAATGATCGCTAGAGAAGAAAGAAAGTGATTTCATTGAAATTTTTTTGGTTTCTCTCTTTTATTTTGTTGGTATCAATTATCTTTGAGCCTTCTGTGGTATATAGATATATCTTGTAAATTTTGGCTGGCTTTTTGGTCTCAAAGAAAAATCAATGAATTGAAAGTAATTTCTATTAAAATTTTTAAAATAGAGCATTTTTTCTTCTAATTTAATAACAACAATATATTCGGCTTAGCTATCAGACGAAGTTCGAGCTTGGGACGTGAAAAATGTCAGATCGTCTTCTAAGTATCAAAGATGCGAAAGAATATTTTCGATTATGACTAGTATGGTGAGAACGATGAATCCGTAGTTCTCGAATGAGGATGAGTCTAGTGAGTATACGGTTCAAAGTGCTTACTATCTAATGCTCATGCTCAACAATCTATGCGATTCCTCCTAGCGCTCGGTTGAATGGAAAGTACTGTGAAACTAAAATATCTTGTCAAAGGTCAAAGTTTGCTTTTGGAGAGCAGTCTCAAATTTTCGCCCCACTTTCTACCACCTCAGCGAAAAGGGAGTCCACTGCAATGGACTTTGTCCTTTCTATTCTAGCGAACTAGAGACGACAGAACATGTGATCTCGAACTAAGTTTCATTGGCTTTAGGTGAGGAGGAATTGGCTCGGCCCCCCATGACTATTTGGGTTGTTTAGAGTATGAGAAATTGCCCGGTGTGGAAAGAGGAGCATTTTCTAGCTTCCAGGATTGCGGTTGTGGCCAAAGCAACGAGTCGTCTAGGGAGGTCATCCAATAGGCTCGGCTTGCGTTAAGTTGTTGGTCTTGGTACGATCGAGTGGACTCCCCCTTTTTCGGGTCGTCTCAAGATTTTGACGAATTCTAAATTACGATACACAATCAACTTTTTGTAATTACCCTTAAATATTATTGAGTAGCTCATTTAAAACATCTTTATTTCAATAATATATCCTTAATTATTCTCGTGCATGTCACTTGCGGAGAAAATTGTAGTTTAAAAACTGTGCAAAAACGATAAATTCTTACAATAAACGTTGATATATACACTAAGCCAACTATAATTCTCACAATAAACGCAATACACAGACACTAATTCTTGTATGAAACCTTAAAAAACATTTCATAACTATCATTTCCTTCTAACGAGGTTTATGGAGACCTACCTTAAACTCCATTACCATCAACCTATTTTTACTCGATTTTCTCGGACTCGCTTTCTCGGTGTCCAAACAGGTCTATAGATAACAACTACGAATCATTCGTCTCCTCATATTAACCATTCTGCAAGTAAAAATAAATAAATTAATCAATCAATTATCGGACACAAATTAACCTTGTACGTACACAACATTTGTGCAATAAAATTTTTGGTTTATAATTAATTCCATGATACTTACTACACATTCATGTACGTCGTCGCGACCACACATTAGCTTCCCGTTCAATCGGTCTATAGCTTGGAACACTCCTCCTCCGTCGCTTCTCTGCGTCGACGGTGTAAACAATTATCGTTCAGTGTCTTAAGAAAAGGATAAATGTATGTTGATCAGAGACTAATCAGACAAATCAAAAATTAACAAGCTAGTCAGAAATTTTTAAAACACTAATTTTGTGTAGTAAAATTCCAAATCGAAAACTATTCACTATGGTAATTTTTAGTGATGGGTTTGGATTTTAAATCGCGGACTAAACAATATTCCATAGTTAGACCGACTGAAAAATCAATAAAAGTTGATGTGTTTGACATGTGGGTTGGGGGGAGGGTGTCCAAAAATAACCGAACCGATCAAACTGAATAGAACTGACTTAAAAATTAACCGAATCCACAAGAACCGAGTTCATTCGGTTTAAAATCAAATCGAAACTTCATCGGTTCGATTTTGATGTATAAATTGAGAATCAATAAAAAAACCGAACCGAACTGAAAACTAATTGATTTGAACACGTGGTTCAGTCTAAGTCACCGTTCCTTATTAACTGGGCTTAAAAATATCTGTCCAACAAAAAATAAGTAAAAATAGGCTCAAAATATGATAACTTCATGAAATTCAGTTCAAAGAAAACTCAACAGAAAACCATAAGGCAGATAATAAGTCAAAATGACATAAAATGTGAATTTCATAAAAAAAATGGTTAAAAACCAAACCGAATCAAACCAGAATGTTCAAAGCTGAACCGAACCAAATTCTATCAGTTCATTTTCAATTTTTATTTTCTTAAAACCAAATCAACCGGTACAGTTTAAAACAAAAAAAAACATAGTCCTAAGATTAAAATGAATGGACTGTACCTTGTAATAGTCAACGGCAACAAAATTGGCCCACCGGTTGTCGGAAGCACCGTAACACGCTTCCAACATATCCATGAGATCGTCCTCCGAGTTGTGCTTGCAAGCCATGCGCTGCAGCGGAATGGTCGCGAAATGGTTCAACAGAACCAGCGATTTGGACCGGTCGTTCATCGCCCGCGACTCGGTCCGGTTCGGGCATATCTTCATATTCAATATCCCATTCCCAACTGGAAAAAAATAATCAAAATATAATTATTGACAGGAGTGTTAATTTTGGACCGAAACCGGTTTTGAATTGATAATCGAGCCGGACCGTATTTGAAAAACTGAGAGACAAGGATACTAGTTCTGGTTCTATGTTAAGAAAACCAGTAACTTATGGTTCGGTTCAATTAGACTCGTGTTGAATATTTAAAGCATAACGTTGGATTCTTGTTTTACTATTTATGGTAGGGCTGTTCAAGGTATGGTCTTGAGACGGTTTGGTTTAAACGAGAAAATTTAAATCAATGAAATTTGGTTCGATTCTGTTTTGAACATGCCGGGTTTCGATTAGGTTTGGTTTGTTATGAATATAATTTTATGAAATTCTCACATTTTAAACCGTTTTGACTTATTAATAGACTTATCGGTTGTATTTCCTTTGAACCAATGTTCATGAAATTCTCGAATTTGGGCTGATTTTGTTGGCCCAATATTTTTAGGCCTACTTTGTAAAGATCGATGGTTTAAAATGACCAGTATATCAAAAAATATATATAATTTAGTATTGCATTATCCATAGTAAAATTGTGTAATAAATCAGAAAATAATTACCTCTATGGGTTTTGGCATAAACCCGACCCAAAATCGGACTTTGATTCAGTTAAAACCGAAGAACCGTATGTTTTCAAATGCTGTTATAACCGAACCCGTCAAATACCTATGGTTCCTCGCATTTAGGAACGTGATAATTGGTTTGGTCCGGTTATGAAACCATGAACAACCCTAAATTATTAAAGTCCGACCCACGTAAGAACTCAAAGACACTTACATACATTGATTCTCGACGATGTAGTTCCATTGGTAAGCGATTCCTTCGATTTCTTGCTTCGTTTCGTTCGAGGTGAACGCGAGAAGCCGGTGGTTCCTTTTGACCATGTCCTTGACCGTCGGCCAGTCCTCGCCGGCTTTCGGCATTTTCGAGAGAGGGAAAAAGAACTTGTCAAGTCCCGCTTTCTTGAAAAGGGTCATGAGTCCGTTCGGGGCCAAGACATAGTCTTCGATGATTAACGTTACGATCTCCCCACGATTTTCAGACAAGAAGGTTGATATTTCCTTTAAAGTTTCCACTGCAGGTCTCTAAAGCTCGTTATATCAGAAATCGAAAAATTGACTCATATAATCATCAAAATATATATGTAAAATCTTTCAGACTGATAGGTGCGTATTCAAATTTACTGCCGAGAAATCAATGGATATGCGTATTTCGCATGTCGAACTTAAAACTCCTTACGTGAAAAAAAAATACCAAGAGTCCCCGTGTGGGGAGGGTCTTTTTAAGACTATAATATTATTTAGGGAAAAGTACAAATAGCTATATTATCAATTATGCGTCATTTTCACTCAGGTCTACCCAACTAAAATTTGGGTCATTAAGCTAAACTCAAGTTTCATAACTTTCCATCTGTTAAGTTTTTGGATGTAATACGTTAAGTTTTAAATGTAAAGTCTAAAATGTCTTTCGATAAAAAATATAATTTTCAAATCTAATTTTAGATTTAAAATAATTTGTTGTTATTCTAAAATTAGATTTATTATGTATGAAAACTAGATTTTTAGCTAATATTATTTTCATATTTTCACTTTTTAAATCAACTTTTTTCATCTAAAAACTAAATATACAATCATTTATGAAACTTGAGTGTAAGGAATGACTCAAATTTTAGTTAAGTGTAACTATTCATTAAAATATTTATCTGTATTTTCTCTAGTATTTATTAATTCATAAATAAAATTAAGTATTCACGTATGAAAATATGAGTTTTTAGATTGATAATAATGACTTAAAAATGAGTCATTATTTCCTAATTAGTCTCCAAAACAAAACCTCTTTTTTTTCTTTTTTTCAAAAGAAAACACCTAACTTTTTAGAGCACTAATAACTAAATTTAATTTTTCACCTATCAAAAATGAGTTATAGGTCGACGACAATTATGACTCGACATAGATATGAAACTGCATAGAACTCACAAATGCGGTGAAATCGTGACACGTGTGTCGAAATGAATGGCACAACCACACGTCCCCTCTATAGTCATAAATGTCCAACATCAACCCTCGAACTCCATTCTGCAAAAAAAAAAAAAAAAACTCACTTAATATCAACAAATTTAAAAAAAAACACTGATTAGCGGAAATTAAGGTTGTGGCAACAAAAAAAAGACAGCGTTTAGCGGAAATTAAGGTTGTCGGCACAAATATTAGTACGTACTTTGAGCTGTTGCGTGATGCTGTCTTCTTGGTTAACGAAAGTGATCCTCGGACCTCCGAAAGGACTCACTTCACTCTTTATGGCGTACGAGTTGTGCGTCATCAGAAACGCGTATTTGTTGAACGGTAATGAATTGTTCTATCACATAGACACGCTCAAAATTCAGAAGAAGAAAAAAAACACTACGTCGAGAAATTAATAATGTACTCGAAACCGACATACTAGTCACATGTTTATAGTACGATATTAAGTGACATTCTCATAATACTAACACGAGAAACTAGTGATCAGTTATTAATTATTTTACGTGTGAAACTACAAAACTGAAGTACATGTGATATTTTTTAAACATTTATAAAAATTGACTGCAATTGATCTCATTCTCGTTGATTACATGTTTATAACAATCTGATGTAACGTTTATACCAAATGTGTCGAAATTTTAGAAGATATTCATGATATTAATGCAAGAGATTTCTAATCAATTATGCAGATATTCTACACGTAAAATTTATGAGATTGAATCAAATTTGAATTGTCCCATAAACATTGTAGAAATCGACTGTATAGTCGATCCGTTTCTTATCAATCACGTCTTTGTAGTAGGATTTAACGTAACATTACATGCATAGAAATTATGAAACAAAAACAAATCCATGATTTCTCAAGCATTTTCTTTGGAAATCAACATAACAAATGTTGAAATTCTAAAAATTATACACGAATCTCGATACAGAGACGATCCCAGAAACCCCTGATCAATCACACAACATTTTATCCAGCATAAAACCACGAAACTTGAGAATCGATATATTCGATACGAATAAATTACTAAAATGGCAAATTTATAAATACCACAAGCTTGAATTGATCAGTGGCCCTCGTTCGAACACATTTGGATTCACTATCCCTAAAAGAGCAAGAAGAGAGGCAATGCAACCCATCCCCACAATCCGCATCAATCAAGCATTCCTCTCCTACCTACAATCACAAAAAATCGAATCGAACCCAGAAAAATTAATCGAAAACGAATCAAACCCATTTCAACAATTTCGATAAAAACTCGAAAAATCGGGTCGAAAAATCACCTTGCATCGTCCACGAGAGCAAGAAGTGGCAGTGACGGCCATGGAAGAAACTGAAAAGAAGAACATGATCGAGAGCGACGCCATGTTTTCCAGTTTCCGGGCAGCCATTGCCAATAATATTGGAAAAGAGAAACAGAAATTTATCGAAAATAATCAGAAATTCACAACTTTTTTTTTTGTTCCTAATTTTGTTGTGAAAATTGCTTATATATATATAAAGGGTAAATAGAGAGAGAATAGCAAGATTCATTTGAGATTTGAGACATATATATGCTACGGAATTAATCTAATTGTGTGTTATTTATTTATAATTAACACACAATTTTAGAATAAAATGTGTCAAGCTAAAATGCTCTAAAGGGTGCGGCAAATCTATTAGTTAATACAAGTTATTTGGAAATGGAAAAAAAAATAGATGAGTGTACACAAGTTCGCATTAGGGTGGGCGTGGTTCTGGAACCGGATCGAACCTTTCAGCTCCTTAATTATTAAAACTTGTTTAGATTCGTTACATGAGAAAATAATTTGGTTTTAATTGCGGTTCTTATGTTTAATTCTTAGTTTTATCTGGTTAAAACTGATTAATTTTTAATGTATGCTCGATTTATAGATTATATCAAACGAATTTGAACTTCATCAACTACAGTCCAATTATTTTAATTTATAATGTTAAAAAATGCTCAACAAAAAAATTAAATATTAAAATTTAATTATTACAATCTAATCTAACCAATAAATAGAGCTCAAATTCTAAAGTTTTTTACTATAAAATTTGCAAACATACTAAAGTTTCACTATAAATTAAACTGTAGTCGAGAATATATATGTTATTTTGTCTATATTATGACTATAAGGTTTAAAGTTTTTGACTATAAAAGTTAATAATATTTTATTTATCATATATTGTTTGCTATTCAATTTGGCCTATAACATATTATTGACTTTTATTCTTCAATTCCCATACTTCATTCTCGACGTAAATTAATTAATTCGATTCTTATTAAACAATTGACATTGTTAAGTTTTGAGAATTAGATTCAAATATAAATTAAATGAGTACCTCAAATTCAGAACTTAAAGCAAACCAGTAATCACAACTCTCGATCATTTTCTTTTAAATCCAATTTCGAGTCCAATATATCCACTCTTAAAGCCACGAGCTGATGATTTTATTCGATACAATGCTCATTAGAGTATTGATTTTTTGCCCATAATTACTATATCTTATTTTTCTTGAAATGTGTATGCGGGAAATTAGTTACTCATTGCTAATGATGCCACGAAAAGAGTTAAATATGCTAATTGAGTAATGGCAGCACGTGATGTGTAATGCGATTAAAGGTCTTTATAAAAATGGAGTGGCTTTATTCATTCAATAATATATAAGTGATTGTACAATTATAGTAAAATATAAATATAGTAATTAAATACATGACATGTTGTGTGAATGTGAAGCCATGAACATGGAGATGTGAACTACGTGCATGCCTCGACCTTTTTGGGCTGTCATGCCATGTTCTAAGCACATCCTATATTTGTGTGTGTATATATATATATATACAGAGGCGTGATATGGTACGAATCAGACCACGCTGTGCGAATCAGTACGAACTAGTTTGGAGACCCCGTTACATTTTAGGGACCTCCCTTTACACCCATGGGACCCCGTTACACCATTTCCTGACAGGGTTCACTGATTGGGTATAGAAAAATACCCGTCCCCCTCGTTACACCCGAAGACCCCTCGTTACACAATGGAAATACCCATCTCCCAATGTCATGGAAATACATGTTATATTAATGGAAATATATGATTTGATAAAGAAAATATCAAGTTCGCACCAACCTCCTTGTTCGCACTAATATGCATATATACACACACACACACGTAGAGGGATGTCATTTGACTCAGGTTAGAATGTGAAACATCTAAACTGACGAGAGGTACCGTTCATCTAACGAGATTATAACAGCGCGCGACACGTGCAGTCTGTTTATATCATATTCACACGTTGTGTATATTTTTTACTGGTGAAAAAACACCCTGTTTATACTATATGGGGAGGGCAATATAGTATTTTACACAATGCTCACGGTCTGTTTATATTATGTTCATATACTATGTTCTCTTCTATCGTGTGTGTATCACATGTACGCAGTTCGAAATTTGTTTGTATCATGTCTATACTATGTTTATACCATGTGTATATCTCGTGCGAACTTGTGGGAGCCGCGATACATGGTGCGCGCTAACGCGGCACTGTGCTGGCCGACATGCTGACGTCGGCGCTGACGTGGCATACTAATTTTTTTTCTTTCAAACGCTCGTTAAACTACTCTCCCGACAGGGTTGACTTACAAAGTATAAAAAAATACTCGTTTTTCTTGCTACATTATGTCTCTACGTTGATCCTCACAATCTCACACATATTTTGATTCTCACTGTACGCTTATGTACGAGTAATTAGTGAGGGACTAGGAATAGTTTTTCGAGCACAAACCTAAATTGATTAATTTTTATATCTTATAAGTTATAACATAGTTAAAAATACTATAGATCGCAAAAACAAATATTCTTTGTCTTGATTTTTCAGTACTTTTGGAAAGTAACTTACAAATGAATATAAAATTTAACGGGCCTAAGGAAGTTATATTAATACACTTAACATAACTTATATGACCAAAACAAATAATCTTGTCCTTAGTTTTTTTTATTTATATATTTCGAAAGTAACTGTATATAATTTTTTTATTGAATTTGATTATTTAAAATATGAAAGTAAATAATTCTCTTATAAGATTAATTATAAGTTATAACCCACTTAACATAATTTTTAGCTGGATTTTTTTTAATTTAATACTTTTTAAAAGTAACTGATAATGTAGTTTTTCATAACTTGCGTAAAAAAAGATATTCTTTGCCTCAATTTTTCAACACCTTTCGAAAGTAATTGATGAATTAATGACTAAAATATAACAGCCTAAGGAGGTTATAACCTACTAAGCATAACTTATATGACCAAAACAAATATTCTATTCCTTAATTTTTTCAATACTTTTCAAAAGTAAATCTCATTGCAAATTTTGAATTATCTAATACATTTTGGTCAGAATCCCAATTCAATAAAAACGTTGAAATTAATAAATGAATATTCATATTGTTATTTAAACTCGTGAATTGATTGATAATTTAACACTCTCACTTACGTACGAAACGAGCTGCAATGTATGTAGAAACAGACGAGTGGGGTTTATGAACAAAATGAATATCCTCCAATCCACGTGATACCCAAAATATAAGACATATAAAAACCACGATCAAAACATAACCAAAAATCAAGTTGATATTTATTTTTATTATTTAGTTTCACAAACAGATTCATACGTCTTTAACAATTTTATTTTTAAATAAAATGTATTCAGTTTTGAAAAGAGACTATACAAAACTCATACATTCTGAAACCACTTGATCATTGTCACTGTCTTATCATAAGTATTTAGAATTTAAGTCCATGTGCAATTGTGATCAAAATATTTAAATAATAATAATAATTATTATTATTATTATTTAATATTATCTCTCTTTAGTACCAATTGGTTGTTAGATGTTATTATCAGAATATGCTCTCTATAAATCGCGACTTTACATAATGCTTTAATTATTATATTCTGCACATATTTGTTTTTTTCCACTATACCATATAAGCTATTTCCATATATTTATGACTTGTGACCTAACTATATATATGTACATAAATATTTCATTTTTGTCGTTTAAGTGAATTTAAATATCTATGCATCACAAGTCAATAGTATATTTGGTGATATACCATTATGTATTTTGTTTTATCCTCATTTAAAATTCGTTAAATTTGCACTTCATTTTAAATATTTTTTATATCCAAATTTGATTTACAACCTTATGTATATGAAATTTATATTTAAAAATAAACTTTCAATCTAACCCCAGAAAGTTATATATTTACAAACAAAATTTTCTCTCAATTAATTTGCAATAAATCACTATATGTGTTTTAAGAAACAATATCATAAATGGTTAACAAATAAAACATTTGACCATTGAATGTATATCTTTCAGAGATATTAAGAAACTATTATCAAAAAAAATGATGAAATGTATTAATTATCACAAAATTGACCTATCAAGTATCAAATCATAGGATCAAGATTTAATTTACAAAACGACCTTTTAGAATTAACAAACTTTAAAATATTAGGAAACATATCATTGTTCGATTTTATCACAAGTTGTAAAATCCTATTTCTTATTTATTAGAAAATGAAGTATTCTAAGAAAACTTTAAATGCTAATTGGGCGATTTCCAAGATTAATCCCGAATCAATTAAAAATTAATAGTGATTTGGGTAGATTAATCCAAAACCAATCAGACTTATAATAAGAAATTTTAAGGCATCAAAAAGAAAACAAGAAATTTTAAAACATCAACAAAATATCTCAAATAAATCCATATGATACATTTAAAACTCTTAAATAGTTACATTACGTCACAAAAACATGAGTGTCACGTCTCAAGAACTTTTAACAGAGCGTGACCAACGAACTCTCATCCAAATTCGTTAGTATATTTTCTTTCTTCCGTTCAAGTGTGTAACGGTTTGGTGCACATTTCTAACTACTATCTTTAGGGGTTGTGACACGATCCTCTCAACGATCGTAACGGTCATAATGACTAACAACTTGCGTACGAGAATGGCCCAAGCTGCCCACGGCAGTAAAACATCTTACATCGCTCGAAGACACCGACCATGGCGCTCAAATCATCCAACCGAGCGCCTAGCTGCGGCCCGAGAGCCGCCCGAAGGTTGTCCATGCTTGTAGAATCCAATATTGTAAATAACGTATGCCATGGTCGCGCCGGGAGCTGAAAATCACACCGGGCAACGAATTTTTCCGTCATGGCGTTTTGGATATTTTGAGCCGATTTTTATTGATTTGGGATGGTTTTGGACCAATTTAAGCCAATTTTGTTTAATTTGATTCAAATGGATTAAATTTTTTAAGAGTATGACTTTTGTTGATTACAATATGAGTTTTATTGCATTGGTAAAGATTTTGAAATACGAATTTGAAGAAATATTAAATATTTTAAATATTATTTATTTTGTATATATCATAACACATATTTTTTTATTACGTATGTAAATTAATTTATATTTAAAATACAAAAATGAAAATATGTCATGACCCCGCTATGGTCTGAGGGCTCATGTCTTAAATAATAGCGTCGTGCGATGTCTACAACCTTGGTATAATCTATAAACAGGGGAGAGCTCTCATTATAAACACATTGGATTCTTGAGAGCAACGCATCATCAGATCACCAACGCCAATGTATTTTCCGGCCACGTCCTTAACAAAATCATCAACATATCTTTCATCGTCCAGCGTACTTCGCCACAAAATTTTGTCTTTTACTTCATTTACATCGCGCACCCTCATCACTGGGATCGGTTCCACCAATAACCGATCACTAGCCGGCCTTCTCTCCCCCTCTCAGATGCCAAGGTCCGACTCTCCGATTCGTTCCTCACACCTCCCCCTCGGCCCTATTAATGCGGCCTCAATTGCCAAACTGATCTGGCCACCTTCGATCCATTGTATACGCACGCTAACAGTCTGATAACAATCTAACCGTTCTAACGAAATCCACTTTAATATTCCCAAATTGTTTCTACGACGAGAAGGGTAGTCTAAACATCCCCTGACACAAAAAAAGTACTCGATAATAAATTGAAAAACTCGCATAGTACACGTAAATAAATGAACTCCCCTTCTTAGACGTTAGTTTTTAACAAAATAAAAACTGTAATTATGTAAGAGTTTGGGGTCCATATGTAAATAAGGAAGAGTGTAGGGACCAGTATGAAAATGTCTCCGAAAAAAATCTCTATAAACAGACAGATCCCACCTTCTTCGTCAAATCGAAGCCTTTCTCAGTCTCATCCCAATTTGGTCCCTGCGACTCGATCTCGAGTCAAGCTCAAGCAACAATGGCCGAACCTTCGAAGATCGCTCCCCCATTGAAGGACGAGCTCGACATCGTGATACCCACGATCCGGAACCTCGATTTCCTGGAGATGTGGAGGCCCTTCTTCGAGCAGTACCACCTGATCATCGTCCAGGACGGAGATCCCACGAAGACCATCAACGTCCCCGCCGGATTCGACTACGAGCTCTACAATCGCAATGACATCAATCGGATCTTGGGCCCGAAAGCCTCGTGCATTTCGTTCAAGGACTCGGCTTGCAGGTGCTTCGGCTACATGGTGTCCAAGAAGAAGTACATCTACACCATCGATGACGATTGCTTTGTGAGTTTTTTTTATGCTTTTGCTGATTTTGGGTTTTGGGTTTGATTTGGTGAATGCCCTTTTGTGCGAATCTGTTTGGTTGGTGAGAAAGTGGAGGAATTGGTGAGGGAATCATGGAGTTCATGCTTCGTTGGGAGTGAATGATTTGACTCGATCTGTTTGGTTGGTGAGAAAGTGGGGGAATTGGTGGATCCCTTGTCCCGGATCTGGTGTTTTGGAGGGAGAGGGAAATTGAATTTTGAATTTTTTTGGGATCTGAGATCTGAAAAAAATGTGTTTCTGTTTTGAAAAAAATAATCTTTAAAGGGTGGATCGGGTTTTGAATTTGGGATTGTGAGTATAAATCTCTCAGATTTGCATATAATGTTGTTTAAGATTTGTAGATTTGTGTTCATGATGGTTTAAATTTTTATATGATTCCTTATATTGCATCTTGGATTTGCAGCTTCAGTTTTGGGGCTTTTGAAGTGTTAATGTGACATTATAGAGACATATTCTACTTTTTATATGTATAGATTTTACACTCAATTAGATCTATACTAGAATTGTGCTTAGATTCACTTTTTTAGGAGTAAAACTTATAAGATCATTGTCTTTTCTCATGAATGATGATATCTGAATTTGGAATGCATAGCCCCACAATAATGTGATCATCACTTCCATGTCATTGTTACAGATCTATAATGATAGCGATGCATAATCATGATGTAGATCTAAGATCCAAATTGAATATACAAAAGTTTTGTGATTTATGATTTGTCTTTCAAAAAGGACTGAGATGGGCCCTTTCCGTTTTTCACAAAGTCCTTTTTTTTAATTGTTTGGCTTTTTTAAAGGGCTTAGGGGTTTTCTCTGTATTATATCTGCAGGTTGCTAAAGATCCATCTGGGAACGATATCAACGCCCTTCAGCAGCACATTCAGAACCTGTTGAGTCCATCGACTCCACATTTCTTCAACACACTGTATGATCCGTACAGGGAAGGCGCTGACTTTGTCCGCGGATACCCTTTCAGCCTCCGTGAGGGTGCTGAGACCGCCGTCTCTCACGGCCTCTGGCTCAACATCCCTGACTATGATGCCCCGACTCAGCTAGTCAAGCCTCGTGAGAGGAACACCAGGTATGGAAATGCCCAATGACTAGAAAATACAATTTAAAAGGCAATTATAAATCGAGACTTGGTTCTGAAATGATTGTTTTCCATAACAGGTATGTTGATGCTGTCATGACAATCCCGAAAGGGACTTTGTTCCCCATGTGCGGTATGAATCTTGCATTCAACCGCGAGCTTATCGGACCTGCAATGTACTTTGGGCTCATGGGTGATGGCCAGCCAATTGGGCGCTACGATGATATGTGGGCTGGCTGGTGCATCAAGGTACTTTTTTTACCTTAAACTCCAAGATACATCAAATTGGGTCATATTTTGATCGTGAGTGTATATACAATCATTTATTCAATAGGAACTAAAATAATATGTATCTTTATGGTTACTTTTATTTTTGAAGGATATGAATGTAGCAAATATTAAAATGTTCATGTTTTTAAATCTTAAATATTTATTATTATTGTTTTTATATGTTATATTTCATATTTTGATTGTGTATAATTGTATATACAATAATTTATTCAATAAAAACTTCAAAATATAGACATGCAATTATGATTAATACTCGGAGTCCCAATCTGCCAGACTAGCGCCTAGCGGGTTTTAAGAACATCGGGAGGATCTAAAACACGTAAAATGTGAACTTTGTAGGTCATATGCGACCATTTCGGATGGGGGGTCAAGACCGGCCTGCCCTACATCTGGCACAGCAAGGCGAGCAACCCGTTCGTTAACCTGAAAAAGGAGTACAAGGGCATCTACTGGCAGGAGGAGATCATCCCCTTCTTCCAGTCCGCGACCCTCTCGAAGGACTGCACCACCGTGCAGAAATGCTACCTCGAGCTCTCCGAGCAGGTCAAGGCCAAGCTCGGGAAGATCGACCCTTACTTCGTGAAGCTGGCCGACGCCATGGTTACTTGGGTCGAGGCCTGGGATGAGCTCAACCCTTCTGAGGGTGTGGCTGCTAATGGAAAGGCTGTTGCCAAGTGAACAACTTGAGGAAGTTTCAACAATGGTAGTTTCTGAATTTGTCTTATTATTCTCTAGCTTGTTGAGTTTTTATTTATAACAGTGTTTTGGTACTTGTTCTGGTTTTGGGACATGAACTTATGTGGTGTTATTGATATTTGAGTTAAATTATATTGAATGGTTTTATTTATTTATTTTGAATTGTGTTTCTTGATGGTCCCATTGTTTTTGTATTATTGGGTTGAAGTTTGGTGAGCTGATTAAGGATTTTGTGTCTGGTCTTTTTGGTTTGAATGTTTCTGTTTCTGCTGTATTATTCTTTCAACAGCTAAGAGTTTGAGTTTTTGTGTGGGAGCTGTTGACTTTTGAATGGTTCTTTCACTTTATAATTTGCTTTGTGCCAAAGACTTTTTGCCCTCTATATGGGCTACCTTGTTCCTTTTTTTTTCTCTATCTTTAATTTCAAATTTGAATTGTTGTGATTTGGTCTAGTGGTCTAAAGTAATCATTAATTCTTGATTAATTTTTTTGTCAAACTTGGATAAATCATTTAATTTGATTATTTTTTTTATTAATCTTCCAACAAATCTATGATTAGTCTTTAGGTCTTATTGGCCTGCTAATTTTTTAAAACACTATATACAATGGGTAGGGTCTCCCATTAATAGAGGTTTTTAGAACACTAACTCTGTATGTAAATGGGCTATGGTTAGAGGGAGTAATTGAAAATTAATCTGATCAATAGATGATTAAGAATTACTTAGAAACTAATTATGGATTAATTGAATAAGTTAGAGATT
Organism: Geranium rotundifolium; assembly: GCA_963920655.1. Lineage (NCBI taxonomy): Eukaryota > Viridiplantae > Streptophyta > Magnoliopsida > Geraniales > Geraniaceae > Geranium > Geranium rotundifolium. The sequence continues at coordinate 792,021 of OY987316.1, read as the reverse complement.
TTTAGATTATTTGCTGTTTGTAGTGGTTTGATTTTTAAGTGGGTTGTAGCTGTTTAAGTGGCCCAATTATATGGAATTTGGACTGGTAGTGAACCTATAGATGGCCCAAAATATTGGTTACCAAAACCATCATTTAAGCCCAATATGAAGTTTGGACCATTGATCTTAACAAGGCCGGCCCAAAGTAACTTTTATCAGGTCCAATAATGTAGAATTTGGACAATAAGAGTGAAGGGTAGTAATCAAATACAAACGGGGGATTACTATACAAACGTTAGAACTAACTAGAACCGTCTGATTTTCAAATATGTGGTGCGGATTAGATGTTGACACCGGTGGCATGAAATTGTAATTAACTACAATTTAATGATTTATTATTACTGATATGTAGTCAATTAAGGGTAACACCGTCCTTTCACCTTCACCAAATTTCTAATCATTATTTTTGTGCATAATATTTGGGATTTCACAATATATATAATTAATTAAAATCAAATCAGGCATTAATTGTTTTGACTTTTTGCTCCATAAACTAATATTTTTGTTTCACAGTATATATGTTTTGTAGTTATGGTATTTGAATTTCGTTTTACAATATTTTTTTTTATGAGTTACTATTATTCATAACATCACATCATTTGTTTCATAACAGTTCAACTTTTTTTCATTTAATGTTTCATGACATCAACCTCAATAAACATTCTAATGTATCATATTGTAAGAATTGTTTCATTATAATGTTAAATTTTTAGCATAAATGTTTCATTGAGCTACTGACCAAAATTCATGTGTTCGTCGAATAATTTTTGTGTCATCTTCTTTTCATCGTCTTCTTTTCTTTTATTGTTTCATGACACAAATCTCATGAAACATTTTTATGTGTCATGTAAGAATTGTTTCATTATGATGTTAAATTTTCAGTATAAAATGTTTTACTCGCTCAATATTGTTTCATCGTGCAAACTTTGTCTACTGACCAAAATTTATGTGTTTGTCGAATGATTTTTGTGTCAACTCATTTTCATCATCATCTTTTCTTTTATTGTTTCATGACACAAACCTCATGAAATATTTTAATGTGTCAAGTAAAAATTGTTTTACTATGACGTTAAATTTTCAGCATAAATATATCATATTATAGTGATTTCATTGTTTTATAATTGTATAATAAATTTTGAAGCAATTGATACAAATTCTTATAATCATATTAGAACCTAATTTGAACGGGTAATTAAGACTAAAATAACAATTTGGAAGAATTGTTCAACACACAAACTACTCCCAAATTCAGATTAAAAAAAATACACGGACAACCCTACAAACAACAATGTTGAATGGACGAGGCACAGAACCTAACCAACACAATCAAGATGACTCCAACTGCAATAAATACATATGTCAACCTTACAAAACAAGGTTGAAACTACCTAATTAACACCATAAATAATATTATCGCTCATAATATTGAAATTGAAATTGGGCGGAACCCAGAATTGGCCATCATGGAAAAATACCAATTTTCGATCAATTTTGACCAATCTAGTCGCTACATTTGGAGAAGCCGATATCGGTGACCAGATCTGCTATGAAATCAATGTGTCGTCACCGAAATCAAAGGGGTGAGTCGTTGATGCTTGCAGATGGCGGATGCGAGAGGATCTCAATTAAGGTTGTGAGGTCTGAGAGGTGGTGCGTCGGTCATGGCTTGATGAAGGCTCGGCTCGGCGGAGTAGAGGGGAGGAGGAGTCAGCCTCAGATTATTAGAGAAGAAGCGGAGGAGGCGACGGCTACGGATGCGCAGCGATAAAAAGACTCGATTGTGGCTGCAAAATGGGAAGGAGGTTGCTGCCATGAATATATATATATATATATATGGAGAAGAAGCTAAGGAGGCGGAGGGAATGCAAAATGGGCAGAAAGTTGTTGCTCTGAGTATGACTTCTTAAATAGACAGGTTAGTGTTTAATATACAAGCAATTAGGATTTGAAAATGCTTGATTATAGGAAGTGATTGAATTCTAATTTGCCAAAATGACTAATGTGACCCTCTCCAAATATTCAACCATTTAATGGAATATTATTTGGGAAAATTAGATTGGACGGTGAGTTGATAAAATCTCGTGGAGGAAAATTGTTCTAATATTTGTACGGTATCAACCGTTTGTACTAGAGTCCTTCCCTAAGAGTGAATATAGTGAAGAGCCATATCTACATGGGTACCCAAATTGAAGTGTGGCCCATTAAGCAGGCCCATTTTCAAAATTAGAGAATGGGTCCAATATATAATGTAGTATTTATCATGTATACATGAAAATGAAGGTTATATATGTATTTTCATATATTTTATGGGTTAAGATATAATAATTAGATAATATGGAATTATATTAGCATTGAGACTACTCTTCAACAACCCTAATCATTTTAAGGTGTAATGCTATTTATTTATGTGTTCATATGTAAATTTAATCAATTCATGAGTCATTAAATTGACAATTATGTTATTTTAATTTGTTTTATTTACACAAATAATGTTTGAACACACACTACGTGGCATTTTCCTCGCATATTTTTTTTATAATATTCAATTATGTGGACATTCTTATAAATTATGCTATTATTGAGATCCAATCTAATTACACTATTTGTAATTAATTATATATGAGTTTTGATTTTAGGACCACCTAGTCTAGACAAACCTTGCTTCCCATAAACCTACATGGCTTTTAGTACATCACAAGTATTAAGTATGGTCATTATCTTATATATAATATATACATATTTCTTAAAATCTCATGATTATTGGATTATGTGAGAAGGGACCATGCAATTTTCAATCACACCAAGTCAATTTATGGTCCCCAAATTTCCCAATTGATTTGATCCACAAGAATATTGTTTAGCCATCAAATTTTGAAATAATCAAAGTACTTAAAAAATGTATAAAAATTAATTATACGTGTCTATATCAATCATATGCATCATTTATGTATATTAAAATATCGATAATTGATAGTAAAATAAAAGACATATCAACTAAAAACTAGAGTGAAGTTATGACTTTATTGATGATTCAAATTCATTTATGAAATTAGGGAATTACTCATGTAAAAACTATTCTCAATCATTGGATTAAATATTGGCTTAAGATTTAAGTTCGACTCGTAAAAACAAGTATAATTTTAAAAAATTAAAATTATGTATCATTAATAATGTGTTTCACTCTCATCATTTTACTCTATCAACTACGTGACATTAACAATATAATTTAACTCATATTGTTATCATTAACAATATGATTTAACTCAAAATATAAATAGCCGAATAGAATTGACGTAATATGATTTATTTGTTTATTAATTATGTGCCTTTTAAGTATTCAATACACTTACTTGTCATGTCATGACCAAGGAGGATCATGTTGTAACATTAATATTCTATGAAATCAAATCTAATATTGTATTGATAATTTGGATTCTGAGTGCAAGATCAATGACCTCTCTCCATCTATTGATTAGATTTTGATTTAATTTTTGTAAATCTCACACCTTATATTATGTATGGGTTGGTGCATGGTGGGTTAGCACTTTCTTTTATTGGAAAGGGCATGACATCATGGGTTCTAAAGATAGAAACCTTACAATTAATAAACTTCTAGGCTCTATCATGGGCCAATATTAAAAAAAGTTAATTAAGTGCCTGTGGTATAATAATAATAATATTATAGTATAGTTTAAAATATATTTATTAATTTCATCTTCCTTGAATTCAAATCGTGTAAAGCTCAACTGTTATAATGTTTGTTTTGTCTAAAAAATAGAAGTAAAACTTTTATATAATTACTGCTTAAGAAGTCGATAACCATTAAATATAGACATACACCTCCATCTCGACAATAATTTACACTTTTTACGTTATATCGTACAAAATCGAAATAATGCAAAAAAAAAACGTACTCTTAAAAATTAAAAATACTGAGAGCTAGTTAGGCCTCTAGTGACTAATAAAAAATTAATAGGGTAATTAGATTAATTGAAGACTAATTAGACTGGTTAGAGATAAATAATTGATTAATCAAAAACTAATCAGGTTAGTTAGAGACTTGTAAAACACCTTAACTAAACAAACATAAGGTTAGGCAAAATGAATATTTTGGACAACATTCATGAACAATTTGCACTACAAATAATACAATCCATAAGATCAGTTGGAAAGATTCTGATTACTATACAAAAACACTCATGAAGCAAGCAATTTTTTGATTGAAAGGCTTGAACTACCAAGCACATGTAACATATATATAACACTTGCATCTTCTAGTAGCAACAAATCCTAGAAATGCCAATAAACCTCTATACCAGAAGGTTTCTCTGAATCCACTTTCTGTCAAAGTTCAGCAAATGAAGTTGGTAAAAAAAAACATCTTCAAGAGCCATCCCATAACCTGCATCAACTGAAACAGATTGCTATTGATCTTCAAAGAGGGCAAGTTCGAATTGGAAATAGTATACTCAGTATCGCATTTCTAAGAAATTTTCTAGCTCGCTGCAAGTTCGAATCCTATATCAATAAATAAGTACCTACGCAAAGAATCTGTCTATGAGGTTGATTTCACGAAAGTATTCAACAAAACTCGGTTCTATCGCTCATCTAATCGATTACTCGAGCTTCAATGGCTCGAGGGAAAGCAAATTGTGCAGTCGAAAAGGGAGATATCAAGTGGGTATGTTTTTACGTACCTTGTGATTCACATGTTTCCTTTTATGAGGTCAGAAAGCCGAAGAAGTCTTCATTTTCCTGCTTTATCTGCTCAGAGCTTCTCTGCTGCTCGACCCTTTGTAGGTGCGATGACAACTGCAGCAAGTCAACCGTGGTTCCTGGTTGAGGGCATAGACTCTGCTTGGGGTTTGAGAAACCCGGGCCTTGGAAAATCTTGTTCCCATGTACACCATGACGGGAATGATCATTATGTATAGGTTTTGGGGCAGAAGAATAGAAACTTTCTCCAGCGTGATCTGCTCCCCATTGTGGAAAAATGAGGGCGCCACCATTGGGAGTTCCTGATGGGAGATCATGCGACTGAGTTGACAGAAGAGAGAGAGCGCAGCTAGAGTTCGAGCTCCCAGATATTTCTTGATCATTTGAGGGTGCATCGAGAGGAATCCCAGGACACTGTTGTTTCCCGATGCTGTGAAGACGAGGTAAGGATTTTGCAAGAAACGGGCCATTCACGATGGCGCCCATAAACCTCGCGCCTGCCAATTAGATCAAAATAATGTTGAAGACAAAAAAAGGAATTATGGTATAACACAACACTTTTGCAAGATGGTACCGTGTTGTTTGCGTTTTTTTTGCAAAATGTGTGCATTTTTATAAAAATGACTAAATTGCCCCTGAAATTAAGAATTATTTATAAAAAAAATTAAATATGTTTTAATTCTTAATTTCAGGGGAAATTTCATTATTTTTATAAAAATACACACGTTTTGCAAGAAAAACGCAAACAACACAAACTTTTGCCATTACCAAACAACAAAAGACCCTCTTGCAAAAGTGTCATATTATAGTGCACCATTTTGTCATTTTCCCTATAAAAAACCGCTATAATGATATAAGAAGAACATTCTATTCATACATACCTTGAACAATCTATTTTCAAGCAATCATAAGTGATTCCTGAGGTACTTAGAAGGATGCACTCAAATATAGCTGACATTCTATGTATATCTTGTAATATATGTGTAAAAGTCATGCAATCATGCCTATTAGATTCTTGTAAGGTGGGACTATAGAGGCATTTTGACTTTCTTTTAGAACTTGAAAATGATCTTTGGGAAAAAGCATAAAGAGAATAATATTGGGTGGCTGATGAGTCCTGGCCACTCCCCTCTAGTTTCATTTGTTGACCAGATCCTGTTAATGGAGAATTTCTCTTTTCCCAAATAAAAGCACAATTGGCTAAGGTCAAAAGGCCCAAAACTTTGGAATTATTCATGCTACAATAGTAAAAGAGCCCATGACATGACCGAATTTTGACCATGCCCGAGTATTTTCCTCATTTTAATTGTAAAGCGCATGCATCAAATCTGGTTGGTATCTAGAAATCTTGCAAAATGATATCTTATTGTTTCATCTATTGTGTAGTTTCATGTTTATTGTTGGGAATGCAGATGAAGAGAAAATTCATGGCTCTACAGGTAAGTAACCTCAGCTGCTAATAAGGTTTATTCATGTTTGTAATTATAGCATTCGGCAAAGCAGAGTATTGTACCGAATCATTTCAATCAATGTTTCTTTGAAAAGGAACAAGTTGAGAGGGCGAGAATGACGATCTTAAAGATCTCGGCCAAGTCACCCATATTGTGTAGCAAAATTAGAGGGTGAGAATTGTACGCACTTTGAATTGACTGAAGAAATTTATGAGATTTTCCAGAGAATGAATCTAGCTGAGGCTTCCTTCGTCGCTCGTTGTGGCCAGCTAGGCGTTTCCGGCAGCTACGCTTGCCATCGTCAAATTCAGCTAACAAATGGAACCTGATAAACCAAGAGAACCACTACTTATATAAGTTATAACATTGCATCACTTTAAACCAAATCAGGTGAATAGTGATTAACAAAGTAAAGAAGCTCAATGGCATTCATTAAGAGTGAAGAACACGGTCATCTCATCTTATCCGTCAAATAAAATACAGAATATCTGAAATTTCCCGAGTTCAGATAGTGTCCTAGTTCTTAAATAGAGAGGCAAAGTGCGTTGCCTCTTGTTAGACGATGTCTACATTCAGCGTACATAAGGTGTGCATTAGAGACGTCAATATAGGATCACTATAGATGCTCATCATAAGTGTAACATGAATACTACAATATGGCCATCAAATACCTATTAACAAAAGTAGAGGAAGAAACAAAGAATTACCAACCTGCTGCACTGCTGGCAAAACCTCTGCTCAACGCCATTAACAATAACTCTCGATGTCTTTGAGTGAGCGTCACAAACTTTATGTCTCTTATGGTAATCCTTGGAAGAGCTGAGGTTCATGTTACAGCCCCTGACTTGGCAAAAGGGTGGTTGGGAGTAAGAACTAGTACTACTAGTTCGAGCTCTCTTCGCCACCACAGAATCCGAAGATAACAATGACCTCTCCTTCGAGATGTCTGCATTTTTGCAGTCACCCAATCTCCCCAACTTCAGATCAATCAGCGAGGAGTCGTGGCTATTGCACTCCATGACAGAACCTGAAAGCTTCCACCCGGATTCAACTTCTCCGAAAGATGAGTTGGGAGTAACCACACTCGGGTTTCCATGGAAATGTTTTCCCATCATATCCGCGAAGCCGAATTCCATAAACTCAACGCTCTCAGCTGGTTCCTCCCCGGACACAACAAGCCCATCGTTTTCAAAGCTATAGGAGGGCTTCATTTCCCACTCCATTAACGCTTTTCTACTTCTGGCAAAAGCGTCAAATGGGTTCTCGGTTTCATCAGAGAACAGAAGGCCTTTCCCTTCCGAACCAAAGCTCCAAGGATCCATCAGCAGAACAAAATGGAAATAGGCCACAGAGAATGTTCAGAACTGCACATCACGATTCAGATGATAATATACCCATCTCCTATGGTTTGTATCGAAGAGCAAAAAAAAATCAATTGTACATCTACTCTACATAAAAGGGAAAGAAACAACATACTGAAAATATGCATTAACCATACATACCACAAACACATAAATGACACAAATTCAGAAGGCAAAACAACACTCCAACCCAACTACACAGTCTACAGAAAAAAATCCACAAAATCCTATATGAAAAGCAATTTCTTTTTCAACAGCTTTTTGGTTGCTGTGAATGACAGATGATCTTAAGATCAAATGGCCACCAATGCCCACATTTCCATAGTTTCTGGAAATCCAACAAAACAGTTCAGCTAATAGCAAACAAAGGGACAAAGAAGAGCAGTGCAACTGAAACTTTCAAAGCAAATCACCTGAAACATAAAAAAAAAATTGAAATTCACCATTCTTTTCTCCCTTGGTTTTCTCAGCAACCAAACAGACAACCGGATTATAAAAACAAAAAATCTCTAGCTCTCAGCCTAATGGTGAATCCAACCCAAATCACAGGATCAAAGAAAAACACCCCCCAACAAAAAAGATCATGAAATGCTCAACAAAAACTCAAGCTTTACACAAAAGAGAGAAGACCCACCTCAAGAAACAGCAAAACAAAAGAACCCATTACAATAATCAAGTCTAACCCCCCAACAAATCGTATAAAAACGAAATGGGTCAGCTCAGAAAGACCAGGGTCGAGCTTGGCTGCTATGGATCAATCAGAGAGGTGAGGGTCCTCTACTTTCCTGCGTTTTCTCGGGAACCAAACAGTAAAAAAATGATTTTTTTAGCTTACCAGAGAGAGATTGGTCTTTCAGGTGTGGGGAGAGGTCGAAGGAGATACACTGAGAGAGAGTCAACGTGATTTCCACTGCTCACCACTCACAAGCATGTCGAGGTCTTTTTGTAGCTTTTGAGAGTGAGAGACCGAAATTACCATTTCAGCACCAATCTTCTCTTGTTATTACACAGACAAACAGAAGATTGATCGATCCTAATTATCATTAGTTAATAATATAATCAATTTTACAATAAATTACTGTATTCTTCTTTTGAGTTGGTCTTGCCGTCTACTTGGTCACTTTAAACTTCCTCTCTTAAATTCAACCTCTTTAACTATTTTTCTTGAATGTGACCAAAAAATTCCTAGAAAACTCTTTCTCAATTTAGTTTACATATTTTTTTTGATAAAATTTAGTTTGCATATTATATTTAGTTATTTTAATCCTTTAAATTACTAAATGAGTCTAATTAATAATAATTTATTAAATGTTTACTCTCATTTCAAGACATTATCCTTGTTGCTGCTGTGAATCAATTTACATGTATTAAGAGATGATTAAAAGACATATCAGTGTCACACTATTAAATTCATATAAATTTTTGGGTGGTGGTTATGTGATTGATCTATGCTGCACATGAACATGACCTTTTCTTCATTGAAGAAACAAGTTGTGTGCTTAAAATATTATTTTGGACTATTATTCTTTATTGGTAATGGTCTTTTTTATTACTGTTTCCAAGCATGCTTTGCCATTTTTATGACACTTGGGTCTGTGCTAGTCTTTAAGTTTTGATGGGACATCACCATTCAATACAAATTTTCTTTTTCTTTTCCTTTCTAATTATTTGTATAACTAATGTTACTGTAACTCAAAACTTTACCAATGAACACAGAAACAAACTAAAGCATTATTTATAATTTGTTCTTTTTTGAATGTGTTTAACAGAAATGAATATGTTGATTAGTTCACTCTTAAACTTAACATTTTAAATAGATTAAACCATTTTTTACGATATCAGAATTATGATGTTTTCAATATTTTTAATATCTGTTTTATATGTAACTCAATCAACACACATGTGTCAGTCTCAAATTTCAATACAATATCTCAAGGATCTATTCATTTCTCAACTTACATTTTACGGTTATCCAACTTTCAACTTATATTTTACACGTATCTAAACAAACGGTTCATCTCTCGACGTATACTTTACACGTTCATCTAAATAAATGAGGTGTATCTTCCAACCTACACCTTATACCCTCAACTAGGGGTGCTAAATTGGTTCGTTTCAAAATCAAACCAAACTAAAACTCTATATGCTAAACCGACCGATTTGGACACACGACTAATTTTAAGTCATCAGTTCTTAATAATTGGTCCTAAAAATACCGGGCCAACGAAAAACAAGACAAATAATAACTCAAAATCGGCCAAAAATGTCATATTGTTGACCAACAACGGTTATGAGGTCGGGTTTAACATCATTCGACCTAAAGAACAAATGAGTCAAAACAATCTAAAATGTGAGAATTTTATGAAATTCGATTCATAACAAAACAAACATAACCAAAATTTATTGGTTCGAATTCAGTTTTTTTTAAAAACCCGAACTGATCTGTTCGGCTCAAAATCAAACCGACTCGACTCAAAACCGAACCAACGTCTTGTATGTTAGTCTCAAGTCCCAACATGACATGCACGTGAAATGTACGGTTTTGAGTAATGTTTTAACATCATTCGACCTAATCTTTAACACAAACAATGCTCGACAGTAAAATCTCTCACTAATCTCCTTTCTCTATCACCTTACCACAAAAGTTAGAACCAACATCAACACACACACGTCATCGACGATAGCAACCACAACTTGCCTCCATTTCTCAAACCACCACCAATAATGTTGCTTGCGATTCAACATGGATCCAATCCAATGTGTCGGCACAATAAATGTGTGCAACTATACGACAATGTCATAAACATCATCGACCCTTCAGACACACACTACAACACAAACACAGCTTCACATTTTGTGCAGTGTAAACTTGAATTGGTGCTTGTTTGAGACCTTTTGGTTCCGACCAGGAGAAAAAACAGGAACAGAAACAAGAAGGTGCTTCTTTCACTATCGCCATTTCAAGAGGCTGTGCTGAATTTGTGGATCGTCGATCTTCCACAAAAATTACTACCCCCACAATTTGTATTTTTGTCTCAATGCCCAATACTCAAATTTGGTGAATTTACATTATTAGAGTCAGTTTTGGTTTAATTTAATAAAAAAATTCAAAATTATGTTTCTTTATACGGGTTGAGCTTGTAAGGAGGCGCTCAAGTTCAATTAAGTTATAATTAAACTTTAAGCCAAATTCGAGCTTATCATTACTTCTTACCAGCGTTTAGGGCAGCACACCTCAAAAGCGTGCTGCCATAATCACAATTGCGCAGCACAGCTCATAAGCACATTGGCCTTTGGCACCCGACTCGTTTATTATTTAATTAATTGTATATATATTTTATTATTCAATGAATATTTATGGTGAAAATTAAACGAAGCAAATCGGGCCGAGTTCAAATTAGACTATTTTCTTTCAAGACTCAGTATTTGAGACTCATTTTACTCCTCCCTGACGCTTCTGCTCCAGAATCCAACCTCCCTTTCTGAAGTGCATAATTCTCTTTGGCGGGTTACTCTTATTGTAGTAAATATAGTGGGTTTTTTTTTGTATTTTGGTGTTTATGACATTTTTTTCTCTATTTTTATGATTTTTTCTTCATATCAATAAACTCTTTGCTGATAAAAAAACACAAGGTAGGGTGTGGGTTAGGGGGTGCATGCTTTACCTTGATTGGATAGAACAAAACCAAATTTAGAACTACCCTAAAAACTTTGGAGATTATAGAGGGGTCCTTGTGGATGTGTTATGTTCCTTCTCTTTGCTTTTGCTTTGCCCATTTATGAGACCAAGCTCTAGTGGTCCTTGTGGACAAAACATGACCATCAAGTTTTTGTTCTATTATGGCTGCAAGTTGAAAGTGATGGAAAATGAGGCCTACCTCCATCATCATGGTTTTTATTTTCAAATTAGGCCTAGGAGAACCCATAACACCAACTTTTGTCTTGTATGAACTAATTTTTCTATATTGTTTCATTAAAGCACTAGTCATGTCTAATAGATATAAACTTCACCGCCTCCCTCGAAATTTCATTTATCATCACGAGCTTTTGAGAATTGAACTTTAACATGATATCGTATTTCTATGACATGTACCTTTACGGGCTAAAGAACCAAGTGTCCGCCCCGCTTCTAAAGGATATAGACTTTGTGACCGATTTTATAAATATTTTACAAACGTCTACTTATTCACTTAGGGTTTTAAGTGGTAGACTAACAAGTACTATGTTAACTCTTGCAAAAATTAAGGATCACATTACTAATACAACAAACTCTAAATAATGATAATAAAGGATAATTGCAGTTAGGTATGTTTGCCGAAATCATTTTTGCACTTAGATACACCTAACATTTTTTTAGCTTCTCAGGTCACCCAAATTTTATATTTTCTTTCCGTTTCTAATTTCGTTAACTATTGCATTCCTCCAAACCTCAAACAATAATGCAACAATCTCGAAGTTAACGGGAACCTATAAATTCTATATATAATACCATAATATTTACTAAACACCAAATCAAAGTAGTGAATTAGTCTGCAATTTGCATCAAGACTTCCACCGGAAATTCCAAATGCAAATATTCTCTAAAGAAACGCATATTTTGTCACATGCAATATCTCATCCGTAAACACTGCTAAATCTATGATTAGCACAGAACAATGACATGAAACCGACAGCGCAAAAGATATAAAACAGCCTAAATTTCATCAATTATGTTCTACCTCTGGTTAAGGTCATGCAGAGTGATCAAAACACGATTCCATAATCAATACTGATTCATAACTTTGTATGATACTAAATTACATCAAAAAAGTTCAGTCCAAACTCCAAACACCATGAAGCACTAGAAAACTCCTAAAATCGATCCACAAGCCTAAACACCTAGGAATCTACGGATCAAACCAAAATATATTCAATTCACAGTCTAACAAGCTAATTAAACAATTCGCGTGCCAAAAACATATAAAGAACACCAGATCTAACTAACCCCAAACCAATTCACAGGTCTTTGGTCCAAATTAATAGCTATAAACTACAACATTGTTGATTCGATGACTAATAAACAGCAAAATCAGATTGATTAGTACACAGAGTAATGACATGAAACCGGCAAAGAAAATATATAAAACAACCTAAATTTCATGAGTTACATTCTACCTCCAGTCAGGACTCAGGATCATGCAGAATGATCAAAACACAGTTTCCTAATCAGTAATGCATCATAAACTTGTATGATCCTAACTTAGTAACTTGCATCAAAAAGTTCCATTCAAACACTATCAAGCACTAGAAAACCCCTAAAATCGATTCACATGCCTAAATACCTAGGAATCTTCTGATCAAACCAGATATATTCACAAATCACACTCCAACAAGCTAATCAAACAATTCACATGCCAAAAACACACACAGAACACCAGATCTAAGCAATCCAAACCAATTCACAGCTCCTCAATCCAGATTCATCGCTTTAAACATCAACATTGTCAAATCGATGACTGCAAAAGCAGATGAATCTGGCAAAGAAAATCTCAAACACAGCCAAATCGTGAAGCGGTTGCGTTTTACCTCCTCGGGAGCTAGAACCAAACTCGTCAACGACACCGAGCGCTTCAGGTTTCACAAATCACATTCTAACAAGCTGATCAAACAATTCACATACCAAAAACACACAAAAAACACCGGATCTAACCAATCCAAACCAATTCACAGCTCTTCAATCAAGATTCATCGCTTTAAACATCAACATTGTTGAATCGATGACAGCATAATCAGACGAATCCGGCAAATAAAATCTCAAACACAGCCAAATCGTGAAGCGATTGCGTTTTTACCTCCTCGGGAGCTAGAACCGAACTCGTCAACGACACCGATCGCTTCTGGTTTCACAAATCATACTATTAAGCACTAGAAAACCCCTAAAATCACTTCAGGGGCCTAAATACATAGGAATCTACCAATCAAACCAAAATATATTCACAAATCACACTCTAATAAGCTAATCAAACAAATCGCATACCAAAAACACACAAATAGCACCAGATCTAACCAATTCACAGCTCATCAATCCAGATTCATCGCTATAAACATCAACATTGTCAAATTGATGACTAGTAAACAGCAAAACCAGATGAATCTGGCAAAGAAAATCTCAAACACAGCCAAATCGTGAAGCGATTGCGTTTTTACCTCCTCGGGAGCCATAACCGAACTCGTCGACGACGCCGAGCAATTCTGGTTTCTCCGCCGTCGGCGCTACTCCGCGGCGGAGATCGGCGGAGGAGGCGAGCTCTCGATCTCCAGATCTCACCAGCATTGCTCTCTCTGCGACTCTGTCCCTCAAAATGTTTGACCCGATTCTTTGTACGTTTGACCTTTATATTTATGGCTCTCGCGTCTCGCGCTTCTTTTAATTCATTTTCAGTTTTATTTTAGCCGAAGTGACCCTATTTTCATCGGCCCAATGGGCCTCTATTTATATGTTTGAGCAGTGTGTTTGTTACATGTGTTGTTTATGGACAATAGCTCCAAGCCCAATAACGCTAACATGGGCTTTTTTCACTCTAAGCCCGTCTAAATATATTTTTGATATTTTATATTTAATTGCCAGGGGTGTTCGTTTTGGATTTCAGAATCGGTAACCAATCTTGAGTCGAGTCGAATTGCGAATGAAAAATTAAATTTCGTGAATAATAGTTCGGTTTTGATTGTGACTTTAAGAGAGTCGGTAATTTTTATTCAAATCTGGTTCTTGAGAATCAAATCCCTGATTAATTCGAAAAGAACCAAAAGTTACTTAAAATGTAACTTTTGTGTTTTGTTGCTATTTTTAATAGTGGTAGGCTTAAAGTCTTAACTAAATTTTATCAAAAATTAAATAATATATGCTTATAACTACAGTTCGTTTAATATTGCAAATAATAAAATCACATATTTAACACGAAAACAATTTTTACATGCCTAATTTAGCACATGCATCGACCAAACTGATTAACAAAAGGCAACCGGTTCATTAACTAGAATCAAAGAACCGCACATAGTCATGAGTGTTTATAACCGACATGTCAATTCAGTCCAACCATGAGCTAGTTTGGTATGATTTCAGAATCATAAACAACCCTAATAGACACACGACGAGACATTGAGTTAGGTCATCGAATTTAGGTCATTTTCTAGTTGATAATTCAGCAAAGTACAAAATCAATTAAGGTTTACCAATAAAATTTAACGAGAGATTTATTCTACGTACACAAAATGCTCACTTAACCTTCAAATCAATTTTAATGAATACATTCAAAATTAGTAACATTCAAAATTAGTTTTTCTAAAATGTCACACATTGGACAATAAATTTAAAAAATTATTGCTCATGAGTCATAACCCATGTCTATATCTTCTTCATTTTTGTGTTCATCATGTTCTCTAAAGCCTACCCACAAAGCTCATATTGATTTTCAAGACTTTAATTATAACTAATTAGTAGTGACAATAGTCAACAAACTTTATCTAAATCAAGCAAAGCCTCTTAACAATCATGCCCATTGTCATGGCTCATCTCAAGGGTCCATGATCACCATCTACCATTAAAAAAAAATTCTCTAGATATTAATCATGATAATATGTTTGGCTTTTTGTAACCTATATGTGAAGCTAAGCCACACAAGAGTGTGCTTAGCCTAGGAAATCAAATAATCTAAAAAAATGGACCAAACACCTATATTTGGCTTTATACATAGATTAATTATGGAGGTTGTGTTTTTTTCCAAGTTGTTATTGTGATTAGACACAAGTAACTATCTAGTGTTAATTACCACTCAAACTCACATGACTTGTACCTAATGATCTCTCTTGTCTTGAGCTTGTGTAATGAAAATCCAAATTTATTAGCTCCAAAGCTTTGGGATGTGCATAGATACATAGCCAATAAGTAATGTGATTTAATTAATTAGCTAATCTTGTTTAGCATATCATGAGGCTACGTGGATGGAAAGTACTCGTTAACTCAAATAAAATCAAATAATATTGAATTGTAAAACGTGTTCGAAAAATTGATTTAACTTCGTGTAAATAGACAACTTAAGTTATCTAAATTGGTGGAAGATGATTTAAAAAAAAATTGTAATAAACATATCACAACTAAAATCACTTATATTAAATAGGTTTTTTATGATACACATAAAAATATTTATGATTATTTAGACTTATTTAATACAATTTTTGAAATAGAAAAATATGTATATGATTGATTTTTGGATTTTTTTTATATATATGACTTTTTTCAAAAACTCAACCCAACATATACAGTGACTACTATCCCATCTCCCATGAAGCAGCAAGACTCGAATCCTAACTGATGTCAAAGAAAGAGTGTCATAAATTTTAGCCGAGGCCAAGTAAAGAGTGTCGTGAACCTTTATATCAAACTGCTCACAGTTTACTCATATTTAATTATATGATAAATGTAACACTATGAATGTTTAATAATATTTTATTTGTTTGTTTTGAATCAATATTATATTGATCAAATATCTATATAAAGGAGAAACAGAGAAAAAATAAAGGTGGAATTTTCCCGGGAAACAAACAGAAAAAAAAAACATTCTAAACCGTACGTACAGAGAAAAAAGAAAAGAAAAAGAACCCATCTCAGAATCAATCTACAACTGTATTGAAAGCAAAAAAATCTAAGAACATCACTGTCCTCACAAATCACGGAAATAAAAAAAACAGCATCAACATCAAGATCAAGCGATCAATCATCATCATCACCAATAGTAAAAAAAATTCGAACCACCGTAAACAATTAATATACACACATTCAACGAATTCAACGCCCGTGAACGGAGATCGGAGCTCCGACGCTCTCCACGTGGGTCGTCTCGTACACCGGCAATTCGCTCGAGTAATCGATCAAGTCGTAGTTCCTCAGCTCGAACAGATCGGAGCTCGAGTCGCTCTCTTCTCCGTCGTCGTAACTGATCGATTCTCTGTATCTGTTGTTATTGTTGGTGTTGGTGGTCGTGGTGGTCATGAGGGAATTGATGTTTTTGTCGTTTAAGTTGAGTTTCAATTTCGGTTTCTCATCCTGGTTTTTCGTTCTGTGATCGGAGAGGCTCCGGAAGGCGATCTTGGTCGGAGTGACGGCGAGGGTCGCCGGAGAGGTCCGGGGGCTCGGGATTCGGGGCGGGGCGGGGAAAACGGCGTCGTTCCGATCTGGGTTCGCGGGGAAGTGGCTGATGCTGCTCCGGCGCTTCCTCCGGCCGTCGTCCGCGGCGGAGGCGGCGGCGGTGCCGGCGCCGGGTTTCTTCTTCTTTCCGGCGGATTGGGTGAAGAGGGAGTTGAGGAAGCTGGCGATCCGGCCGCCGGGGGAGCTGGGCTGCTTGTGCCTCTTCTCCTTGTGGGCCTGCTTCGGCTCCGCCGCCGCGTGGTGGGAGGAGGAGAACAGGCCCTGCCGGTGGTTCCTCGTGCCGGGCACGTCGAGGCTGATTCTCCGGCCGCCGGAGCCGCCGGAGGAGGCCCTGGTCCAGTAGTCGCCACCGTTGGCGGGGGCGGCGGGGGGTTCGCCGGAGAAGTAGCGGGAGGCCTCGAAGACGTCGAGCTCGTCGGAGTCGGTGCTGTGGCGGACCGTCTTCCTGAAGAGCCTGTCCTGGCCCGGGCCGAGTCCGGTGACAGACATAGTTCTGGTCGCGGTGCACGCAAGGTGTTCGACAAAATGCCAATAAAAAAGAGAAGTATTTAATAAAACTTTGGTGCTTGAGTGTATATATGGGAAAATAAAGGGAGAGGAATAGTGATGTGTTTTGTGTGGTTTTTTTGAATTGAAATGATTGAGAGTACCAGGAATGAGTGGTAATAAAATGAACTGAAATTATTAAAATTTTATAATTTATTACAAATATTGAACAAAATTAGAACATCGTGACGAGATTTAAAGATAAACAATATCGTAATATTGTAACAAATATAAAATCTCATTCCAATCTGAAAATTTGTTTAAATGAAAATCAAGAAACGAATACACAATGAAGAGTAAGATGGTGAAAGTGGTTTTTGTGGGAGACCCTACAAATATGTGATGAGATTAAAGAAGAGAGTGATTGGGGGACACATGAGAAGCTTTAGTTACCTTGGATTCTAGGGGTTCCAATTGAGATTTTGACTTTTAAATGGGTATTGGTCATGTTTGTATATTTTCAAATGACTTAATGTTAATGTGTGAATGTTCAAATGATAAACTGTAACTTTTTTATATATTAGTACACTATCAAATTAAATTATGTTGGGAGAGTGAAAAAAGTTTTATGAACAAATACTTTGATGTAATTCTACAAAAAAAATCAATATTCTTGAAGATTTGGTTTGTGTAAATGTGTATGGTTTGTGTGAATATTTTAACACAAATCAAATCAAGCATAAACATGAAAATGATGGGTGTACAAAAAAACTTTTGGTAGATCCCACAAGCATCATCCTTAGAAGTCACTCTTCAAAGGAATCAATCTTTACTTCTCTTTAGTGAAATCAAAGGTAATGTTGTGAATAAAATAAGAAAATCTTTTTGACTATGATAACAACCATATGGCCCAACAATATCTTGTTGCCTCCTCTCAATTTGTACATAAGAATGTGCATGTAAAATGACATAACACACATGTTAAGTAGCCATGTTAATCTCTCGGAGCTAATAATCGTCTTCAAATATTTTAATACGAATTAAGAAATAAGTTTGTGTGAATTTGAGCTGTCGAACAGATACGATATGAGCTTAAAAGTAGCATAATATTAAATTTATTTATGAATTGTTTTTCATTATTTATATATGATTTTTTTCAACAAACCTGATATTAATGAGTTTCATAAGTGACTTGTCAAAACACTATCATCCACTCATTTAATGTGTGGCTTGTCATTTTCATGCACTATACACTTGAAAGAGAGTGATATATTTGGTTCATTGATTGTATGCAAATTTTTTCTATGAAGAATTAAACTCCACTCTCATGGGTACTCCTCACCAAATTTTCAGTGGATGATGGAAGAAAAAAACAATTATATATGTCACTACACAATTTTCTCTGCAGAATATATATATGGGTATATTCAAGTGCGAATCAGGAGGCTAGTGCGAACTGGTGCTCGCACGTATTTTCTTTATTAAGTCATGTATTTTCATTATGATATGTATTTTCATAATACTGGGAGAATTGTGTAACAAGGGGTCCCCGAGTGTAACGAGGCGAACGTGTATTTTTCTTTACCCAATCAGTGAACCCTCTCGGAGAAATGGTGTAACGCGAGATCCCTGGGTGTAACAGGGGATCCATGGGTGTAACGGGGGTCCCCGAGGGTCCCCGGGGTGTAACAAGAGGTTATAACGGTTTATGAGAATACATATCATAATAATGAAAACACCGGCTGACTGTCTTATGAAAATACATAACTTAATAATAGAAACACACACGCATGTGTCACCATCTACCTATTTTGCACGAATCAGATCAAAGTTCACGATGACCCACGTAAAAAATAAAACAATCAATACCCTTGTTATAGGGTGGATTATGTTTATAAGATGAAAAGGTGACACTGAAGGGGGCATGAAAATGGTGATTAATAATGCTACATGTTTGGCTTTGGTTATGGTTTCTTTGATTGAGCACCAATTGTTCTAAAAGCTACCTTCCATGGCCATAAACTTCTCAAGAGTCTCATCCCCATCTCATTGCCTGCCTATTTTTGTGGTTGAAGCTCTTGTACTTGTGAAAAAAGCTTGGCTTTTCATCAAAAGCAACAACATGTCAAGTTGGTGTGTGGCTTTGTGTGGACTTGTCATGTCAAGGAGGAGAGGGAAAAAAAGGTGTCCCTCTTAATTAGAGTGATCCTATAATGCTCTTGTCGGACACCTATTAGTAATAACTAAAATTCACCATATAATCCAATATACTAATTTATTACAATATAAATATTCTAAGCATATTTTTTAATTTTATCGTGTATGGCGGATCTATATATTAAACCGACATTACACCGGATAGTCAAGGCAACTGATGGTTGAACAGATCACGCATCATTTTGGATTATCGATTACAAAGATGTCAAGCAATTCAAAACTCATTTTTGGATGAGATTCAAAAAAACAATATAGACAATTTGATATTTTTATTTTGTAAAACTACGTAGAAACTCTTCTTGAAATAAATATTAAATAAATATTTAGATGTAATTCTACAAAAGTTTGTAGGCGAATCCAATAAGAAAAAGTCCTATATATATATAAATTGGGAGAAAACGAACGCTCTTGTTATTTGAAAAAACAACATTCCAATGACTAGCAAAAAATATATGATATTCATGTCAAAAAATGAAAAATAAATAGATATATGATGCTCAAGTGAGGAAATGATAAACATATATAATCAATTTTATGTGATTTTTATTTAACTCTATTAAAAATATATATACTATATCTATAGGTACCCAAAATCTATTTTGTTACTATATCATAAGTTGATTCTAATAAATTTTGATACATATATCAGAAATACTCTTAAAAATTATACAATCACGCGATGAAGAGTATATTCATCTATTGTTAACTATGTAAATAGAGGACGAATCAAATATAAACTGTCCGAATTAGTATAATTTGAATGTGCACGGGTAAAAACAGATAGACCCAGTAAAAAGTGAGTGTGAATTGATAGAATGTGATGGACTCGATAGACCCACGAAAATGACTTTGATAAAACTTCGCTACTACATCTCACGCACTGGAACAAAACTTATCAAATTTTGAGCAATTTAACAACTAGTAAAATTTTGGACGTTCTATCATGTTTGTATTGAAATGCATCAATCAAATGTACGTTGATAATGACTTAAAAGACTTGTGTATCATGATCTCATTATGTACATCAATACTTCTTTAATCTCGTAATTACATAGTACATGACAAAACTCGTACATGGACATCGACTAGTGACAACAACTGTAACCCATAATAAAGCCCAAAAGGATGGTCCCAACAGACCTAGCACTGTGCTCGTAGGTGCAACATGTAGGACTTGGTGTCCTTAAACTGTCCCTCAAAAGGGTCTATTACCCTATTTGAGTTTGGTTCAATAGTTATCTACATCATGAGTGGATCAAATATTTTTTGGGTGATGGGTATCATTATCTATGATTAAGAACAAGAAATTGAGTAAGATGAAATAGGATCGGATCGGATCGACTTGATGAGTCACGTGTCACAGTCCACGTATTATTAAAAGAAAAATAATTATGTTTCTGAGAATTAAAGCTGGTTTTACCTTTAAAACAACTGAATCAGAATTTGATCGATAATCTCTCATCTAAGATTTAGTTTTCCCCACTAACCAGATATAAGATACGTTGATAACAAATCGTCTAACATAAAAACAGATACATTAACCTATGATTTTTCGATGATCTGAAAGAACAATCGAATTCATTTATTTAGAGTTCGATTTTGAGCAGAACGCTTAACAAAAATCAGCGAAACATCGAGAAGTCAAATCGATGATGATTCTTGAGTTGTCAACTTTAGGAACAATTGAAGCAAGCGTGGAGGTGTGAGAGACACACGTTGATTCAAATTGAAGCCCACAGTTGAGGCCCATTTATTGGTACAGATTCGGTGTTGTGTGGCCCATGTGAGTTCTATGGACTGCGTTGCCAATCTGCTAATGGGCCAATAGAGAGCTGCCAACTCAGATTTTATAGGATGTGATTCTTCAAAGAAATTGGTGGGTGGGTCCATTTTTTTCTTAGCCATATTGTTTGTCCTAAAACATGAAATTAGTTGGGACCCAATAAATACACATGAATTAATTGGAAATTAGTTTTTTCATATAAAAAATTGTACTAAAAGAAGAAAAATTATTCTCAAACTAGTTTTAACCAAATTTATTTTGGATTATAAATTGTTAAATTTTTTTTTCTGAACACAAAATATTTTATGTTGCAAGATCAACTAGGTTTGTGAGAACAGTCTCATTGATATTTACTCGATGTCGATGTATACAAGATTGTATAGACGGTAAGTTTTCTTATATACGAGTTTTAAACGCTAGTTAACATCTCATATTATAAATATGAAGCTCGTCATGTGAATTTAATCATATTTAAAACTTTCACCTATAAATTAATTAGATAAGTTATGTTTTAATATGATACTATAGTTTTGACGCCTTCAATTCTCATAGAATGTGTACATAACCCCACATATCGAAAACATTATTAAAAAATTTAGAACTCTATCTATCAGTTTAACATTTAAAAGAATTACATTCCTAATTGTTTGGGTAACGAATTCACATATTTCAGGTGTAGTACTTTAAGTTCTAATACATCCTCTCACGCACAAGTCGGGTTGAAAAGCACCTAAAAACAACAAGCGAGTGTGCAGAGACGACCTCTGATCATGAACCTTAAGCCCGAAACAAATGATACAGAGGTCCTCAAAATCGTCCTCTCTTTCTTTCAATTTTTTCAAACTTTCAACAATCTTGTAAACAAAAGGAGTTGCTAGATTTCAATTTTATAGGAGGATTTTGGGGTTGTGTACATTTATTGTACGCATCCAAATCTAGTGACCGTTGCCGACTGTTAACAACGGTAAGTCTACGGTTCGGGTTGTGTGCATTAGTGTACGCAACCCGAATTGAGTTGGTTGCGTACCTTGATGCACGCATCCAAAATTAGTTGCGTATTGTCCTATTGTACATAATATGTTTGTCCAACTGATGTAATGCGTCAAAATTTCAACACTGAAATTTCAAGCTATTACTTAAGTTGATGAACATACATTTTTAAATGCTATATTGTGTCACTAATATTTACACTCAAGACCATTAAAATAGGAACCAATGGTAGGGCCTTTTTTTTCCTGGTTTTGAGTTTGTTGTTTGGGATCATTGACTTAGATTTGACTTCATGTACAATATTGTCTCAAACATGTATTTAGAGGAAGAGATTAGAGTGCCATTTTAAGGGCAAACATGGTTTCACTTTCAGTCTCGTCCTTAAAGTTTATGCTTCAAAACATCATATGCGAGACCACATGTTACTATTGTTATTTGCGGCTAATCAAGATCTTGTCGCAACCCACATATTTGACTTCTATTTCCTTAATCATTTTCAGTCAGTCTTACTCGTAAGTAATGTACAGAAATATTAATTAATATTATGATCTCTCTCATGTTTGTGCACGTGGGTCCTCACGTTTTAAGCTTCTAAATGTAAACCTAGCACGACTGGACTTCCGCATATTTATCGGAGTTTCCAGAGAGTGTAGATACAGGAAGTTTACAAACACAAGCCCAACTCGATTTAGTTTGCTATAATGTAAAATAGGTTCGCACTAATATCTACTTCAACATAACGTTGTAATAAATTTGAAAATTATTATTATTAAAAGTATCAGACTAACGAAATTTTTTTTTTTATTTTTCTCGTAATAAAAATATGTTTATCCTAACATAGCCCATCACAAGGGACAAGAATCTTAAACAAGGAATTATAGTACAAAGATTGGAAATTATATTCAAAAACATAAAAAAATAAAATAAAAAATATATGCTTAGGAACAAAAATCAAAGGGCTTTGTGGTGCCTCAACGGTCGACACGTCTCCTGCAACGGAACTGCTAAACTCACCGTCACAGTCAACTGTTTGCGACAGCATATCCAAGTAAAGGAGTGTGACGTTGACAGCGTCGAATAGTAACTCGACACGTAACTGATGCTGTGACGGTAATGGCAGGGTCTTCTCTGACAGCCACTTCATTAAATCCTAAATCTAACTTCTCTCTCTAGCCCAACAAAAATAAGTGTGTTTTAATTGATGGTGAAATATCTAATTTTTGTAAACTTAATTTAATTTATTTATCATCAATAGTATGTTTTAGTCACAATCTTTTTTCATCAATCAAATAATTTAAAATTACTCATATTTAATTTTTATTTTTTTCAATAGTCTTACTCGTAATCATTATTAGAGATTCACTGATATCCGACATGCACAAGATGGTTCGTTGAGTACGTTAACAAATACCCAACACACAACCGATGCACTGTGTGTCGGTTATAGTACATTCGATGATAAAGAGGATGATGATCTTTATCGGCCACTTTATGCGTCGAGTATGTGCAAACATGAAATATCAGTAATGAGCTCTTCACAACTCAATCTTTTTAATTTTTATTGAAAATATTTTTCTACCGTCAACTCATCATATATTTCTAATTGGTGTATCACAGTTGATAATTTATTTTTTCGACGATTACAATGCATTATTTCTTATAATTTTTTAATATATATATATATATTAAAATAATAGATTACTTAATTAGAGGGAACATGACTTATCTCTAAAAGAAAATGGCATCATTAAACAAAACTTAATTTAGTAACACGTTATTTATCCAATATCGTCCCTCAATAAGGATCAAAATGATTTTAATTTAAGAAATGAAGTTTCTTCACAACTTTTTCTTATCAAATGAGTCCTAAATTATTACATCATATGATAAGATAACAAATTTGGTAAGAAAAACTTATTTTCTCAATTTGAAAAGTCCCAAAATTTTAAATATTCTAGTTGTTATATATAAATAAGATACATGTCCCTCGTGTGTATCGGACTTTATTTATAAATTAAATAATAGTTATGGGTACATTTACTAATTATAACTTTCATACATGTGTTTACAAGGTGGCCAATAGTAGAAACAGTTCATAAATATTATTGTACCATGATGGACTTATGATGTCCCTCCAATCCACTACCCATAACTTCACTTTGAGGTGACTTGCATGGTTGAGAATTAATTATGTGTCACCAACTTGGTTTGATTGTAACGAAATGTTATGCACATGGTAGAGGGCATATGGATTTTAGTAGTTCCCAAATCAGATCGAAATGAGTTAAGAGTTTGAGTGAACTGAGTTTTACGGTTTTAAAATTTAGAAAACTGTATATGAGATGAAACTAAAAATATTTGATTGGTTAGTTATATTGTGTGTGCCCATGGTTAATTCTTCAATTTTAATATCGAATCGAATCGATTGACTTTTGATCTTCATGTTGGACTTGATATATGAGATAAATTAGGTCTATAGACATTATTGAGCAATATATATACAACAGTACAATACTAAATAGTAAACTGTAATTATAAACACGCATTTGAAATAAAAATTGAATGACCGAAGCAAAATTTTAAGTTTACGAGTATTAAATAACTTTAGGTTTTTTTTCTCAGTTTAATCGTAATTTTATGTACGTTGATAGTATAAATTGATATTACATATACAATTCTAATTTAGATAAGGACCATTTTCGCTTATCAACCCAAAAGTTTCGTTTTACCAAAAGCTTTGCAATATATGATACATGTACGAAAACGAGTGAAAATGGCATAAAATATAAGTTGATAATATAAAATGGAAATAACTACACGACACTATCTTCAACTAAACTCGTTTTTACATAATATCTCGAATTTTAAATTTTATTTTCCACTCATCAAACAACTACTTTTTGTTCACGGGACTAGTGATGAAGTTAAAAAATGTGGAAACTATAACCCTTGAGAAAAAATTAACTGTTAGGTTAGGTAAGTGGACAATAAAATTTAAAGTTAGAAATAATATTGATGTGAAAAATGTGTATAATTAGAGGCAGCGGTGTATAATCATCCCTATATGTATGTATACGAACGACCTTATGAACACGCTTCAACTCAATTGGTTAATGGCCGAGTCTTTTTTTTTGTGTCAGCGATATCAAAGTCCAACTCAACTAATATATCAATTTCAGCAGTAAATAACGAAAGCGTTGAATCAATTCCTACTATTTTGATGGATATAAGATTTTAGGGATAATTTATGTTCATTACGGTTTGTTACAACACTTTTTCACGTCTGATGCGGCTACTGTTGTAGCGTATACGACTATAAGGAACTCTTTATCAAAATTAGTTGATTCGCAATAATACCGAAGATGATAGATTTGAAGGAAACCTTGATTTTTTATTAAACTTCAAAAACTAAACTTATTGGAAAATGAAACAAAATATTAAAATTGCAAAAGCTGCTCGAAACTTAAGAAACTGCAATTTTAACCCTCTAGATGATCTCCGATAGCCGAAATTTGTCGTACCACAAGGCTTAGCAATGAATTTGACTCAGACCGTCATTTCTGCCACTAAACATTAGTTTTTTTGTCCAAATCTGACACTTTTGCGATAACTCTTGATGTTCTAGCTTTTGCATACTGATTCCTCGACCGCATCACATCATTAGAGGGTCAAAATCGCAGTTTCTTAAGTTTCGGGCAGCTTTTGCAATTTTAATATTTTGTTTTATTTTCCAATAAGTTTAAGATTTCATCTTCTACAATTAGGTTTTGGCTATTTAAGCACTCTTATGCGTTTTTGTTATTTAGTTTTTGAAGTTTAATAAAAAAATTGAGATTTCCCTCAAATCTATCATCTTCGGTATTCTTGCGAATTAACGAATTTTGATAAAGAGTTCTTCTTAGCTGCGTACGATGCATCAACGTCACTACAGCGTACTATTTTTTTTTTTGCTCAGCGATTTGATTTTTTGTTGAGGATAACTAGAAAAAAGATCTCAAGAAAGAAACTAGAGCTAAGATTACATTAGGTAAACAAGTTACCGAGTACAAGATAAAATTGACATGTCAATTCAATACGGGAAGCTATTTTTATGTGTCGTCATCCATAAATATGTTAAATTTGTTATATAATGTTCAAATTACCCCCTGAAATCAGTACCAATATTGTTTGAAAATAAAACTAAACTGAAGATAGATATGTATCACATCATCGTGTCTTCTTCACTAAGTTGCAATAACCCATTTTTATTCCAACTTCTGCCTCTCTAACAATTAGGTTTTCCAACTGGTCGAAGTTTCCAACGATTTTAACTGGTTGAGGAGGGACCGAGCACAATTCAATTTCATCAATCTTCATTTTATAAATTAAATCGAGCAGATAAAGTATTGGTTTGATAGTTTTAAGCCGAACTAATTTAATTCTTTTTTATTCGATTATTTTTGAAATCGGTTCTGATCAGTTCAGTTTATGCGATTCAGTTATCCCTGAGTTCCACTACATGCAAATACTAATTTAAGCTCATAAATAAATCAAACTATAATAATATATTATTAAAGTTTATCATATGTACTATTTGATACACGACCTTTCTTGTGATATATATATATATTATTTAAGGTCATAGATCCCACGGTAAAAAAAGTAAAAGTAGATCCAAGACCACGAGATGACACGTGTACCTCGTGAACGAGAGATTTTAAGGTTGTTGTTGACGTTGTGCAGTCAATTTGTAATAAAAAACACAAAAATAAATTAACTAAAAAGCCATTAAATTAGTACTATGTTTTTGGAAAGCCAAAACCAAAATGACAAAGCCATAGCTCTCTCTCTCAGCTCAGCTGAGCCATGGAAAGAGAAGAACCAGATTATATATGCAATACAAAAGCAACATTTGGTCTCTCTCTCTCTCTCTATACTTTTTTGTTTATTTATTTCTTCTCTCTCTCTCTATAGACAGTACCATAACCTAAGACCTAGCAATAGTAGCCAAGCTAAAACCAAACCCACCAAAAGAGGAGCAATTCCTTACCCATCAAAACAAAGGAAGAGGAGGTTTTTGAGGTGTTGGTCCTCTGATTCACACTTATGGATAGTTTTTTTTTGTGGGGTTTTTGTGATTTAATTGATTAATTCATTTGGGGGAAAAATGGGGAGAGGGAGGGTTGAGCTGAAGAGGATTGAGAACAAGATAAATCGACAGGTGACATTTGCTAAGAGGAGAAATGGGCTGTTGAAGAAGGCCTATGAGCTCTCTGTGCTCTGTGATGCTGAGGTTGCTCTCATCATCTTCTCCAGCAGAGGCAAGCTCTATGAGTTCTGCAGCACCTCTAGGTATGGTGGTAAAGGTTGCAACTTTGATTAATTCTTGTTGTTTATATCACAACCCATGTGGTGTCTTCACTTGTTTGGCTGTTTTTGGCTGTGGGTTTTGGATCTTTGGTCTTGTGTTTGTGATTTTGATGTGGGTTTTGTGTATAAAGTTTTGAATTTTATTACATGGGTTTTTGGTTTTTGAGAGATCTGGGTGGTTCAAGGAAATTGAATTGCATAATAGTCATAATTTTATGACAATATTTGAAGAATGAGTGGAAATGATTTGGGGATTTTTTTTAGTAATTAAGGGTTTCTATATGATGGTCAAATTGTGAAAAGCAAATTTCTCATGGATTTTGTTTTTTTTTCAATCCAAAGAATTCTGGATTTTCATTGAATGAAATCTTGATACATACATACATACATTAATTTATGATTTATGATTTATTATTTTCTTGTTGATCCAAAAAAAAAAACAAATTTGCTGCTTTGAGCTAAGATGGTGCTTGAGAGTGGTGTACATGTATAGTACTTTTGTCATGCAAGAGTACTTGTGTTTTTGTGTTATATGTGTGATGAAGGTGATGAATCAGAGACTACACAGTGCTGTGATTTATGATCTATATATGTTTTCATTGTAATTGATATACAATATAGTACAAATATTAAATTGTTGTGTACCTAGGGATGATTGATGACTACTGATTATGTTTCCAAGGATATAAAGCTCAGTCTTTGCATTTTAAAGCTGATCATATTACTTTCAGAATGGTGATTACCATGCAGCCTTGGAAGCCTAATTATCAGTTTTTTACAAGATTTTTGTGACAAATTATTGTTTTTGTTGCATACATATCCCATATAATCAGAGTTTGATGAATTAAATGAATTAAATGATTTTTATTCTTGTTTTCAATTGGCCAAAACTTAATGTTTCCAAATGAATTTGATCAATACCTACATATATGCACATATAAGACTTGAAGTGTGGGATCATTTGTTTTATTTATCATAATTGTGATATAAAAATACCTTATATATATATATGAGTTGAATGTAGTTCCACAAATTTCTATGTTTTATCAATTCATTTTGAATTATTTTGTTATATATACATATATATGTTCCTCATGTTAACATCTATTCTTGTTTTATGATCTACTTTCATACAATTGTTTCTTTCTAATTACCACTTTATGGATCATCATGTAACATGAATATAATAAAAAATTAGTAGAAGGTATTGTTAATTAACAAATGATCTTAATGTGCTAAATTTTAGTAATTTTATTTTCTATAAGCTTTTCATTAGAGATATAATTTGTATCTTTGGTCAAATTAAACAGTGTGTTGATCTTGGTTTAAATGCATTTTCCAACCTTAATTGAAGATTTATACATATACATATATTACTTTGTGAAACTTTATGTAAAATGCATGATCCATGCTTATAAATAGTGTTATATATATATAAGTTACACGTAAAGTCCGGGGTCCTCCAACACTGCAGGTCTCTAAAGATCTTAGTCATGAATAGTAACCAATGGAGGTCAAAGTAACATTCTAGAAAGAAAGAAAGGAAAAGCTATAACATGACACAAAGGAAAAGAAAAGATGATTCAAAGAAGAAACAAGAGTTGAGTCATGTGGATTCTTTTCATTTCATGCAATATTTACATAATTACATTTTCTATGAGCAAAATAATTACATATATACATGAAGAATCCGAAAGCTCAAAATATTAATGTGATGTGTAGAGATTTTGAATGAGAAAGGTTTATAAGTACGTGGTCACATGTCGGTACAACATATTTCATTTCAATTCTCGGGTTTGTTTTGTTTATTTAGTTTTATGGTTTTGTTCTTTTTCTGTCATATTTTTAAGAATTTACCCTTCTATTTGATAAAATCGAAAGTCGTGTGAGGAGTGACAACGAATATCGCACTCTATTACTCAGAATATGAGGTTACTTGTGAAAGTCTTGCAATAACATGATCAAACATGTATTCTTTGATGTGATGGAAGTGTCACCTTTATATTTCACTAAACTGACACACAAGTTTGCTCCTCAATGAAGTGAAAAATCCATTGTTCATGATATGAAAGGAATGTGCTTCTTTGTACTTCCTGAATCCTGCTGCTCTCCTTCCACTTCTCTTCTCTTTTCGTTTTTTTTCTTCTTCTTTTTCTTTCGAAGTTCTTGATATCAATGTTGGTGTCTGGTTTTCGTAAATGTTCATGCAGCATGGTCAAGACGCTGGAGAGGTACCAGAAATGCAGTTACGGGTCGTTGGATGCTGGACAACCAGCAGAGGAGATGCAGGTTATATGCTTATCGGTTTTTTTTTCTTCTACACCTTATACGTATAAAAACATATGAACTCAGTTACATAGAATTCATACATGTTTGTATGTTATTATCTACATTGTTTCTTCACAATATGCAGAGAAGCTACCAAGAATACCTCAAGCTGAAGGCTAAAGTTGAGGTTCTACAGCGCACACAGAGGTACGAACAATAGGCGGTCATGATCATGAACAAGTTTTACGTTAGTTCTGTCAATAACCAAGTTTGTGTACTGAAAATAATTAGTAGTTAAGAAGTCACTGCAAAGCAACATGGAATTGAATCTGTATATGATTGGTTATATATTTGTATAGAAACCTGCTTGGAGAAGATTTGGGGGATCTTGAAACAAAGGAGATTGTGCAGCTTGAGCATCAACTTGACTCCACTCTAAAGCAAATAAGATCCATAAAGGTACATATATATATATACATATACATAGAGATGAGAGAGAGCTTTATATCATTAATGTGATCTTATGCACAACCTTTTTGTCATTAAAGAACAACCCAACATTCTCTTGCAAAAGTGTCATGACCCACATTTTTCTTTAAAATTTTCTTGGCTGACTGGGGCTCAGCGTTTTTTATAGGGATAATGACACTTTGTTACACTTAACTATAGCGAAATGACACTTTCATACCCTAACTAATTTTTTCATTTTTAGTACCCTAACAAACTTTTTGTGACGAACTATGCTAAAATTATTAAAATACCCTTGATTTAAGAAATTAAGGTAAAATTAGTCCAATATGATTTATCAAACCATATTTGAAATGGTTCAAATTTAATTTTATATTTTTGGGCATAATTGTATTTGCATTTACATTTTAAGTAAAAATTAAATTGAATCAGAGATAAAAAAAATTGAACCAATTCAATTTATAGTTTCTTACACCAAGGGTAGTTTAGGTATTTTAGACATTTTATAGGTAGGTTGTCACAAAAAAAATTGTTAGATACTAAAAAGAGAGAAAAATAGTTAGGGTATGAAAGTGTCATTTCGCTATAGTTAAATGTATCAAAGTGTCATTATTTTTTTTATAATATTTTTCATATAGTAAACTGAGTGATCATTGTGATGAATACATAACAACATTAAACACCTCAAGAGGAACAGAACACAGCACATATGGACCAATAATTATTTTCTCTCTTTTTCAAGAACTGTACTGTCTTTTTGATCAATTTTCACTCACACAGTTCACATTTCTGTAGCCTGGCCTTCCATTGGATAAAGTGAAACACATTTTCTAGTTACAAGTCACATAAAGAGAAGAAAAAGGAAACTATTCGTCGAACTGTTAGAGTATAGTTACATCTTTTTTCTGTTTCTTGATCTCTACGTCTCAATATTTCCTGTTTGGGATCTTGGTTCTTACAGTAACTTGGTACCAAATGTCATCGATTATAAAACAGTGATCTCAATCTTCGGTTTATGTTGTTTGCAGACCCAATACATGCTCGACCAACTTTCCGATCTCCAAAAGAAGGTAAAACCTGAAAATCATAGAAAACCGGTTATGTCTGCGTATGTATATACACTAATTAAATGGTCTGAACATTAACTGTGTTTCATGTCTATGTAGGAAGATATGCTGCTGGAGACCAACAATGCATTGAGGAGGAAGGTAATAACTATTTGACCTTACATGATCAAACAAACTCTATAAATGACGTTAACCTTCGGTATAAGTGATGCGAGCAAGTGAATTTTAACCATGTAAAAAAATTAATCTCAAATGTTTGAAAGTCGAATCGAATGTGCCTATTGGTTCTTAATTTGCATTATGGTAAGTTTTCACGTGAACCCTCCTCCTGTACTACAATTCTCTTCTCGCAATATATATATATATAGTTTTAACATAGTATCCGAACTATGACGAACGATGACAATCCTAACCGGTGAGACATTGCCAATATCTCGCCGGGTAGGATATTGAACTAACCGGCGAGGCATCCTCATTCGTCGGGAAGGTTAAATTTAGCCGGTGAGACCAATGTCTCGACAGAAAGGGCAAAAATTTTCCGGCAACACATGTCAAAGTCTCATTGGCTAGGAGACAATAGTTTAAAGGGAAAATACAAAAAATGTGTATATTATCACACATTTTGAACAAGAAAATTAAAGTTTATAACACAATTTTGCTATTAATAAATTACACACCACTTTCTTGTAAAAGTGTTATAATATACATTATATATTTGTCAATTTCAAGAACATCAATTTTCTATGATTTCCATATATACTTTGATTCTAAGTCATATCGGTTTTGGGATGCAGTTGGAGGAGAGCAATGAAACGCTAAGATCGTCATGGGAAGCTGGGCAGCAAAGTAATCCATACGGTCGCCAATCGGAAGTTTTTTACGAGCCTTTGCACTGCAACAACACATTGCAAATTGGGTAACATTTTCCTCCAAATATGCATATAACATAACTGTTTAGTGTAAAGTGCGGCTAAGTTACATAGCTTTTTAGCATGAACCATTGTCAGAAACTCAATCTACCTAAAAGCTTAAATTTATTAGTGGAGGCTAGAACTGTTATATAAGCTCGTGAACAGATTCATATCTTAAAGATATAGTACCCTAACACCCCTTCTCAGAAATAGAGATGCCTTCCAATGAAGGTCAGGTCCAAAACATAACTCTGATACCATATTAGAAGTGGCAAATACACCATGTAATAAGCATGAAATTGTTGGTTTTAGTTGTAATGTTGAAGGTTATTTCTATTTATGTTATAGGAAAATGACATAAATATCCTCTACATTATGACACTTCTAAAAATATTTTAGTTAGCTGAAATTTTTTTGTTAAAATAATCTTTTTCAAAATTAATTCTTAATTTTAAAGACATTTTCGACATTTAAAAAAAACACATGCATTGTGCACAAAAACATTTATCATCAACAAAAATACACAACACCTTGCAAAAGTATCATTATATAAAACACATTTTTGCAAATTTCCCTCAAATTATTACTGATCGTAAAAACGTTAAGAGACAACTGGTATAAGATTGCTAGTTTCAATTTTCACATACCTCGGGTTGCATATATAGCTCTTTAGTATTGAACTACGTATTGAGAGAACTAACAGAAGATTATTGGTTTCAATCTATGAGCATGCTTCGAGAGAAAATAATTTTAAAGATCGTCGATTTCAATCTTCACACGCTCATAGTTATTATGTGTTTCTATACAGGTATAATGGTGATCAAATAGTAGCAGAACAGCAGCAGCACAATATTGCAACTTCATCACATAATAATGCTAATGGGTTCATTCCTGGTTGGATGCTTTGAGTCTGATGCAGGAACAAAAACTGGGGAAATATTGGTCATATACTAAAGAAGAAATTGAAGAAACAAGAAGAAAATAAACTACTGATCAGCCTCCAAGTTATAAAATACCATAAAACTTGTTGGAAAGTAAAAAACAAAATGAGCAAAATTGAAATTTTAGATCCTTGATGTAGTGTGTATGTAATATAATAAGAGTTTTATGTTCTGGATTTATTTATGAAACTTCAGTAAATTCATGAAGAGAAGTGAAGTGAAAAATGGAAATAATATATAAGTCGTATTTATTGACGTGCAATAGATTTGTGTATAACGAGATTGATGATATGAAATAAATTGAATGAAAATCAAATTGTCTGAAAGCTCGCATTATTTAAACCAACTAACCTCAGGTTTGGTTAAACTGTACAAATAATTCAATCACCATAATGATCTCAAAATTGTCTATAATTATATCATCACTTCAGTATCTTCTATAAATACTCAATTTCGTAAAAGGAATCATTATCTTTCCACTCCAGTACTTTTTCTACACATATTTTTCTTGTATGATATATAGTACATAAAACAATAAGTACTATAAAATGTTCTTTTTCACTTCGTTTTTTTTCTTGAAATGTGAATGGTCATGGAAGGTGTTTGATGATTTTTGAGGGTTTTGCGGATCGGTTTTATTGGCTTTAGCCACGTGAAAAAATACATATAAAGCTCTTTATCATATATATTGTTAGTGTAAAAATGGTGTTTAAGATCATATCTTCTTTACTTCAACTTGGAGGATCAGCTGTCCTATTTATTGCAGAGTAAAGAGGAGAAAGTGAGTGATGGAGACAATAACATATAGTTATTTATCACAATGCTTTTCTTCTCTTTTAAATGCATTCATATTCTAAACTCGAATATAATTTGGAAATAGAAACTTTATGTAAAAATAAAATGGAATATACTGTTATTGGGAAAATTTGCAAGAAGTAATAGTCCATTATTTAAATTTTACAAAACGTACATGTGAATTTCTTTATCGTCAAAAGTATATGTGAATTTGTTCATTTTACTGCAAAAATGTTTAATTTCATTCAAAAATGATGAAAATGACCTTGAAATTATGTTTTCTTTAAACTAGAACTCTTCGGTTTTCATCCTCTTCGATCGAATATCACTGGCCCGTAACTTGATAACACGACGATGAAAAGGGAGAGGCTGGCCAACTCAACGGTTGGAGAAGAGAAAAATTGACGAGTTCGAACTTGGAAAAAAAATAAATTTCAATTGTTTTAATTTCATGATCATTCTCGTTATTTTTGGACAAAATTACACATTTTACAAAAAAATTATCAGTCCATACTTACTTTTTGCAATAAAAAAATTCACTCCACATTTTACAAAAATTGAATACTTGACGGCAAATTTTTGTATTATTTTCTTATCACTGTTTTTAGTATGAAAACACAAAAAATGTTAAAATAAGTATTAGAAAATTAGTGTATTCTAAATTTTC
The DNA here is from genome assembly GCA_963920655.1 of Geranium rotundifolium. Classification (NCBI taxonomy): domain Eukaryota; kingdom Viridiplantae; phylum Streptophyta; class Magnoliopsida; order Geraniales; family Geraniaceae; genus Geranium; species Geranium rotundifolium. Next base: position 757,328 of record OY987316.1, on the reverse strand, counting down.
GATTAGTTTAATTAGTGTACGATTAATCTTTGATTAATTTATGAATACTCTAAGTTATAGCATTTTTAGAACACCAAGAAATTGATTTGAAGAAAAAATATCCTAATTTTGTGGGGCTTTATGTGATATTAAATTTTCTTGAGGTCTAAAACTTAAATACCTTTTTTTGAATATACTAATTTATTGGGGCCCAGTAGAGCATGATATGTCAAAAGGATATGATATGACATATGAGGCAAAGTGGGCCTTAGACCATATGGGCTTTACAGCCCAATAGATTTGGTATAAGATCTCTTCTCTCTCTTCTTTTATTCCATTTTTCGACAAATTAGGAAAGTTTCAATAAACTTTTCCTAGCGAATGATTGTTAAAATAAATTAACAAATAAATTTGAGTTCTTTTTTACTTATTAGTTGAAATTTTCAGGTGGATAAAGATTTAATAAAAATTCGGGAATCCATTTTCTTTAACTGTTAGATGGAGTGTCTGTCATTAGATTTAGACGTATGTCACGTCCACTCAAGATTCGTGTGCAACGATGTTAGTTTTTTTTCACATCTAACATACACGTGAAGAAGGTTAGAACCTCATAAAAATATTAATGCATGACATGGGATCCTCCTGATTTCACATCATTCCTGATTATTTTTGTAAACAACGACTCTAACCATTAAATTATATAACTTATTTCGTTTTATTCTATGTAGGGGAATGTTCAAATAAAAATATCTCTTTATAATGCAAACTATGAACTCATCTCGGCCATTGGATGAATCAATCAATGACTGAAATTGTGTTGGAAAGTAAAATACGTAACAAATCAAGCTTTAACATATTTGTTATAACAAATACGTAATGTAAATTTAAAAACAGTAAAAAAAAAAAAAATATCGAATTTACGTGATTTGCTTATAATGTATAAGCTATTTCTAAGACAGATGAGAGAATTTCTTATCAGGTCATGGTAGAATTTTTTCTGTGCCCGTCTTAATCTGAATTCATAGTAGAATATTGCCTGATTTGTGATTATAAAGCATGTCAAACCCAACTCATAGTTGTCTTGAAAATGGGCTCAAATAGAACAAATCAAGCAATTTTGTTAACCATGGGAAATGCTCAATTAAGGAGAAAAAACACCATCTTTAGAATCATATCCTTAACTTACAATCCATAATCAACCAACGAATATTATAAATATTATACAAAAACGATAATTTTAAGTCATTTATGTAACCAAACAACTCGACAGTGATCTGTTCGAATTTCTTAAAGAATATTATCGAGTGAGATGTTATTTATAATAATAGATATTGGATAAGGAGATGGATCAAAGTTAACTAGGAGTGTGACACTAAATATATAGGACACTGCCCTTCAAGAATATGCCATTTTAGTGACCCATAGGGCATATGAGCACAATATAACCTGCAATGGAAGCATTTAGGGTTGTTGGGTCCTTTATAGGGCCAGAAGATGATAATGAAATTTAAATGTGTGGTAGAAAAAGAAACATCGGTGGTGCAAGCATTTTGCTTTTGTGGCAAAGAGAGAAAGTTCCATATATTCTTTTGGCTATGGGGCACATGGGAACATGAGGATCGATCGATCGATATTATGTTCTGATCCGATCGGGCTCTACATACATGTCCTTATCGCTAGCCCTGAAAAAAAAAGGATTTTTGAATAATTTCATTGTTTAAGATGTTATGTTTAAAAAAATAGTGTTGGACGTCAAATGAATGAATATGACATGTATAAACTAATTATAAATTAATATAAAATTAATAAGGTATGAATGGACTTTAATTTTTGACCGATGGACGGTCAAAAGTGACATTAATTTTATTTTTTAATTCGTTTTCATGTGTCCCCTACGTTTCATAGATGCACATGAATAGTGGTGGTCCTGTATCTATTTATGCACTTGTAGCTCTCGATTCGAGAGGAAAATTTATTTCAGTCACATGTTAAAAGTGGTAAAGTTATTTATAATTTTATTATTATTTAAAGGGTTACATAGGTATATAAATAAATATAATATATGATATATTTACACATACAATATCTGACAAATTTAATATTGATCGTAAATTTATGCAGTGATCGAGCACATGCCTTTCATAGTCATATGTATAGTATTGACCCATGAAGAAATTAGACCTCACACTATTTTGGGTCCCTCAAGGTGTTCTTGACAGAAACCTAAATTTCTGCTATTGTCATAGCAATTAGTGGACCATACATTCATTTTGTAATGAGATCCACATGTCCATAACTGTTACATCTATTGAAAACCATGTTAAATGATTTTTTTCAGTGTAAATGTGAGAGAATTGAAAGCAATGAACCAGGTAGATGGATCAGAGAGTAATTATACGTCGCGGACCGGATGAGTCAAAATAAATTTATAAGAGTATCATCACATTTGAAAGATGTGAGTCCGTTAACCAGCTTAAATAATAAATAGTATAATTCAGGTCTCTACCTATTAGCTTTAACTTTTAAATTGGTTGAACTTCTAATATGATATCAGAGCTTGGTTGGATTTGAACCGGATCTTCGTATCATTCTTTTTGAGCTTAAAACCCGTGAATTTAAGCCGGCTTCCCCGCTTGTTGTTTACACGCGTATTTCAACTTAATTTGCACGTGGGAGGGGTGTAGAGTATTACGCTGAAAGATAAGAATCTGTTCACCAAATTATACAACAATCTAAGTTTCAGTCTATCAATTTAAACTTTTACATGAATTTAGATCAAGTTTTGTGGAATTATAGATATTATCTTTGGAAAAGCATATATATGAGCTGCAAGAACAATACACAAATTAATGATAGTGACTGTGCTTTTGTACTACAAAATGTGTGATTAGACATACAGCTGGAAATCAAGAAAACACTGCAACTTCCATTTATGTTTTTTTTGAGCAATCCATTTATGTTTATTAATACTAATAAACATAAATGCATCAATGCAGAGTGTTTTTTTTTGCAATAAAATACAAAAATAGCTCACTCAAATCAGGAAGAAAAGAATACATGTTTTAAAATGATATATAAATTATATTTTTCTAGAAAATTAGTATCATTTGATTCATTCAATAGATTAATAAGCTCACTCAAATAATTTTTTCGGGAGAGGATTTGTTGCGGATCCGATGTGACATTGCAATTACACTTCTGTCCCGCAATTGAGCATCAAATTGTTCTCGTTTTGCCTTTCAAGAGCCATTATTTTGTATTTTTGATCTTTCGTGGAATTTTGACATTTTGTAGGTGGAAGGCACAATTGGAGCTGAAAATCGGTTAAGAAAATTCTGCACAATAACTGAAACTTCCCGGTGGTGTAGATTTCTCATCCGACGTCCGATTGGGGTCTATAATAATATGTCGATTTGAATGAATTGTGAATATATAACACATGGAGAAGGTTTTAAAGGAGTCACGATCGTTCCTAGGTGAGGCACGATCGTGCCTTAATGAATATTTTGGCCGAATTTTGCTCGGAAATGACGTAGCGATGTACGATTTGGGTCACGATCGTCACCATAAGAGGCACGATCGTGACTCCATAGGCAAGATCGTGCCTAAGCTCCAGAACAGCGATTTAAAGTGCGAAAACCCTCATTTTTCAGCAACCAACTCTCACTTTTCAGCCATACACTTAGTTTTGAGAGGGTTTCCGACCTCCCAAGGGTTCCTAGAGGAAAAGGGCTTCAAGAACCTCCCTTGGAGGCCATTTTTGGTGTTCCAAGGGAGGGTTTCCACCACCACCATCATGGGAAGAAGAAGATAAGGCAAGAAGATGCTTGAAAAAGCTAGATTGGAAGGTTTTGAGCTTCCTAACACCCTTGATTTTGGGTTTGGGTTTGTAATTCTCTTTCCATTTCTTGAATCTAGTTTATTCTTGTATAAGAATGTTTGAGTACCATGATTTGGGGCTAAAATCCCTAGGTCATGAGAGCTAGACCTTGTATGGATTGATTTATTGTTATTTGAGGTATTAGTTTTAGGATGATGATGGTTATGTGTGGGTTTACCTTGCTTTAATTCATGTATGCTTTGTGGGCCGCGTAGAATGTATGCTTAGGGCTTACCTGGGCTCGAGAAGGAGACGGTGTTCCATAGACCTAGGTATCATTAAGTGTGAGGGGCTCGAAACCGGGTTTTGACATCCCGACGTAACACTTAGCCTAACTTAGCATGCGTGTTTAGGGGCTAAGCCGATCCCGAGAGGGACGGATAGGCCCGGACCTAGGAACTACCGAGGGTTGGAGGCTCGAGACCGGGTCTTGACACCTCAAATCAACTCTTGGCCTAAGATTGCCGGGCGAATGCGGTTCTGAGTTGGTTCGATACCCGAGAGGGCAAGAGTTGACTTTGAATTAGGTCAATCTCAATGCCAAGAGGCGAGGTTGGTAATTATGACATAGGTTCATTTCCTAATCACCGTTGTGTTGAATGATTGTGTTGTGTGTTTGCCTCAATTTAATACTTGCATCGTGATTAGCACCGCGTTGAATGCATGTGTAGGCGATTAAGTCGAGCTCGAGAGAGACGGATAGTCGCGGACCTAGGTATCACAAAGTGCTAGGGATTCGAAGCCGTGCCTAGACGCCCCGGATTAACACTTATCCTAATATTGTCGGACCAATGCGGTCCCGGGATTGATACGAACTCGAGAGAGCAAGTGTCATTCCGGGATTAGGCCGTTTTCAATGCCGAGAGGCGAGAACGGTATCCAAGACATAGGTTAAACATAGACATCAACCAATTGAACTAGTATTTCGATATTGTGAGTCAAGACCGTGCATGTTTAACACCTTCGGTGCTCGAATCCTTGACTTCTAACCAACCATCTACCATCCGTCTCCCCCATTTAATTTCTTGCATTAGTTGTAGTGTAGTTGTAGTTGTGTACTTAGTGTAGTTTAATATCGAGTCGTGTGCATTTATTTTATCGAGTCGTGTCGGGAAAGAGAGCACGAAATGTTCAATTGAGAGACCTCGTTTTGGTCCCTGTGGATTCGACCCGGACTTAGGCCGGAATATAAATGTACTTGTTCGACCGCGTGTTGTTGCTCGTGTGGAAAAAAGCGTGAGGCGAAGAGCACCTTCTCTGCTCTGCTCTAGAAGGGTGCGTCGCGCGAAACTTATTTACCGCCGACAGGATTGTTAATTATAGAGAGTACAAAATTATATAATTAAAGTTATATTTGCACAGTACTCTCTCAAATCTGCTGGTTAAATCCAAGACATCTCTCTGCATCTAATTAATAGTGATGGTGATTGCTCCTCATGTTCTTTTGTTTTTTCAATTATTACACTTATTTATTTGTAGAAGGTTTCGTTTTCAAAAGGTAAATTGTTAATTTACCATTAGATTATATGTAATTAAGTGGTGAATGTTTTAGTATTTAATATGATTAGAATATGAGTTTAACCTTCTCCAAGTTTTTTTAAAATAATTTATAAACAGTTTTTTCTCTTTTTAATCTGTATAATCTTACAACTATAGGATCATAAAAGTGATAAATAAGGACATATATCTAAAAAAGGATGTATTAAATTTATATATCAAGGTCACGCAGAAATTTTGATACATTACTGGAAATTAATGAAAGAATCATCTATTATATATTATCTTATAAAGCAAAAAATTCTTATATCGTTATTTAATTCTCACCCATTTGATTATAAATTTTTATCCTCAAAATATTTTAACTTTCTAGTTTTTAACCTTTCATATATATGACTTTTTTTAATCAAACGATTCAGACAACTTATTAAGTCAGATAATTACAAATTATACGTATAAGGAATAACGAAAATGTTTAGATTTTAAACTCACAATGAGAGCTCAAGCGGGAAAAATTTGTCAACTCGTGTGCGGCCAAATCACCTTATCAACAGACTGAAATAAACAGAAAAAATATTACATTCTACTGAAGGGTGGTAAAACAATCATGGAGTCAGACATATTATCGAAATATTTTTATAAATTAGTGAGAAGAACCATAAATTAATAAGTTACAACAAAGGTTCCAATTTTTTTTGAAGAGAAATATTTTACATTTTAAGTCGGGTGGGAGAATCATCGCACTCATAGACTGAGCATACACAAGATAGTATAATTCAAGTCACGACCTCCACCTTAACTGGTTAGAGAAATCCCGTGATCCTACTAAACAAACGCCTTAAACAAGCTTACATGAACAATGCTCCAATCCATCCACACCAAACAAAAGAGACCATCGCAACAGCTATTAAACAACAGACGAACACAAACTATAACAAACAATCGGTGAAAAAACAAACACAAATTAACTACATACATTATTAAAGCCTCATTTAGATAAAAAGGGTGCACTTAATTATGTAAGTATAAATAAGTTAAATAATAGATTAATAGCCTGATAAATAATAAATAAATAAAAATACTCACAGTGGTAACAATAAAGAAAATCACAAGATACACCAAACCAGCCAATAAGATCGCAACAACTCACACTAATCAATAATCACATTGCAATTAAATTAATCAAACACAACACTTTAAAAATAGTAATCGCCGTCAACGCAACCGAAGCTCGTATAGTCAACAGTTGTCCGTACGGTCCCTGACACCAAAACACTCTGCTTTACTTTATTAAGCGAGCTCAAGTAACATTAACAGACTCAAAACCCTGTCTCATTGTGGGCCCCACAACCCCTCCACCAATCACCTCTCGACAGCACGACCCCCAAAAACCACCCCGGTTTTGTAAAAACCGCCTTTCCCCTGTTTCCAAGCCCCAAAACCGCTCTTAACCTGGTTTTGGCGATCCATGCCCTTTCTATAAATAAACACAAAGACCCATTTGTTGTCTCTCACTTTCTTCATCGGTTTCTACTTCAATTTGGGAAATAAAACGGATCGGAGGTGGTTTTGATTTGTTTCTTTTTTGGGGAATTAGGGCTTTTTTTTTGAGAAAAAAATGGGGAGAGGTAGGGTTCAATTGAAGAGGATAGAGAACAAGATCAATAGGCAAGTGACCTTCTCGAAGAGGAGGGGAGGGTTGTTGAAGAAAGCTCACGAGATCTCGGTTCTCTGCGACGCTGAGGTCGCTCTCATCGTGTTTTCTCACAAGGGGAAGCTTTTCGAGTACTCAACCGATTCTGGGTAATTCTTAAATACTATGAAATTATTACATTATGCGTTTGTTTTTAAAATTTTTTTTGGTTATTTGCACTTGGGTTTGTTTGTTTTTTAGGTTTTACTTCTAGGTTTTTGATGATCTATATGCTGATTTGTGTATATTTTACATTTATAATTTTTGGTTTTAAGTAAAATGAAGTGTTTTTAATAATATAGATCTTTACAAACACACAATAATATTATTTTTTTTTTGGGGGTGCTATTTAGCTAGGTTTTATCTTCTAATTTATGCCATATTCGGTTTTGTTCTTCTTCTTTTTTTGTTGGTTTTTAGGGTTTATTAGGTGTAGATCTGTGAGTCAGTTGTTTTTTTAGTTAAAGAAACATAATAAGAATAAATGGGTTGGTGTGTTTTTAATGTTTTTACAAATCTTCTATGTTATTTTGCTTTTGTATGTTTAATTTGACATATATTATGATTTTGGTTTTAGACTATTAATTATTTGTTTGTTTTATTTTTAAATTATATATTTTGATATTTATTTAAACCATAACACAGTTTTGTTTGATAAGTGTAAGTGTAAGGTCTTCATGTTCTGTTTGGTTTATAGAGTGAAGAAATTATTTTCTCGATTTAAGATATTATTTGTCGATTTAATATATGAATTCATTAACTTAGAGTGATCTAAAAAATTGTACAACTACAAGATATGCTTTTAACTATCAGTTCGTGTAGTATTTTTTTTAACTTTTTGTTACGAGGACAGAGGTTTCATGTACGTTCCCTAGATGATAAGTGTTTAATTTAATTTAATTTATATAAATCATGATAATTTAATATTTAAGTAGTCCTTTTAATTGGTGATGGGTTTTTAAGTCGTGTCGATGATTTAAGTGTCTGCAAAGATTGAGAGGGACATGTGTGAGATAGCCAGCTGTTGAAAGAGTACTATACTTTGGGATATGGGATTTTAATTACAAATTAAATAGAATTAAAAAATAAATTAATGATTAAAAATATTAAGAGGTTAATGACTTTGATTTATATAATTTTTTCTTCTTGTAAACTATAGGGTATCATCCATGGTGTAATTGGAAAATATAAAGAGTTGGGTTGAATAAATTGGTATGATAAAACCAATTATTTAGATTGGTGTTTAAAGTTTCTTAATTTAACAAATAAAAGATAAAACTAGTTGATAATAGAGAAAAATGGTATTATAATCTTAACAACTCTTAAAATCATGAATTTAATATTGTCTTGTTTTATCATGATATAATCGAGCCTAAATTTTGATACACAAGTTGATAATAAAAAAAACGAAAATAATATATTATTGTTTACTTATTTTTCTTGAATATTTACCCTTTTAATTATCTCAAAGTATATTATTTATTTTCAACCAAGTTTTCTTCTACTTTAATCTCTAACTGATCTTTCTTTTTCATTTTTTAGTAATTACAACACTTTATCTACTTCTCTCTGAAAACCTTCCCCAATCGTCCTTATGTACTCATATTTGATCTTAACTGTTCTCTTCTAGAAGTATCGATACACAAATTGCTGATAAAAAAATGCAAAAATGATAATATATTATTATTCGCTTATTTTTCTTGAATGTTCTAAAAACTCTCCCCAATCGTCGTTTTGTACTCAACGAGATTTGATCTTAAGAGTTCTCTTCTAGAAATATCAACTTGGATCCTTTGAGGTGTCTGTTTGGACAACTGTTTTGATCTATACAAATATATGAAAATGATCTTAATTAAATATGTGCTTTTAAAATTTAGATAAAATCATGAAACTTAGGGACATATTGCAATTTGAAGAGAGCTTAATTTGATACCATATTGATTGATGTCAGGTGTGAAACACATCCCTTGAATCTGGCTGACATTTCAGGATGTTCCTAGTTCAAGTTTCATGCATCATCACCATGACTTGTTTGGTTTCAGTAGTTGTTTAGTTAAATATTATTTGTAAACTCAACACTCTCAGTTATGGTTCTGGGAGTCAGTGCAAAGAGATTAAAAGAAAATGTTGGAACCACAAAAACCTCAGTTCTGATTATATACTTTCTTGTCAGATTCTAGGCTTTGGTTGGCCTTTTTTTTCCTCTCTAAGTACTAGCTATATATAGCTTCATTTTTGCCCTATAAGATCCAATATCTATATGCATCGTATTGATATGAGCTATGATTCTCGTCGTTGTGAATTTACGTTTATTTATTTTTAATTTAATTATAATTAAAATGATCGAAGTAGTATCGAACGATTGTGAACTTTGTTAATGAATTTTTATAAATTTGTTATTCTGTAGTTTTTGGTTTATATTTTATTTTTTGTATTTTTGAATAGCATGGATAAGATATTGGAGCGGTATGAGAGATACTCTTATGCGGAGAGGCAACTTACTGCACCGGATTTAGAATCTTCGGTAACTTTCCAATCGAAAGGATTCGAATTAAATAGTAATTTATTTTTTTTAATTAGAAGGGTTTTGATATTGATTGATTGATTTTGTTTTGTTAATGGTGTAGGGAAATTGGACTATTGAGTACTCCAAACTCAAGGCTAAGATTGAGCTTTTAGAGAGAACTCAAAGGTTTATTATTATACATACATAATTGATAATTATTATTTCTGTATTTCAATTAACATGTTGTGAATAATTGTTTTCTTAAATTTTTAATTATTATGTTCTTCTATTTTAGGCAATATTGTGGTGAAAATCTGGAATCACTGAGCCCCAAGGAGCTCCAGAACTTAGAGCAACAGATTGATACTGCACTTAAACACATCAGATCAAGAAAAGTATATTAATTTCTACATTAATTATGAACTGTAGAGGATTTAAATTTCAGCTTTAATTTGTGAGAAAATATGATATAATTTTGTTTTTACTTGTTATTACAGAACCAGCTCATGTACGAGTCAATTTCCGAGCTTCAGAAAAAGGTATATGCATATATATTATATACGCCTAATTATTGTATCGTAACGGAAAATATATTCAATACGATAATATTTTAAACGTTTTGTTCAAATCATCTGTATATTGTATACTTTTGTCCTCGTATTGTTATTTGTACTTAGGTGACTCTTAAATACTTAAAAATGCATTTAACATAAACTTATTCGAAATTTAATAATATTCACAAACTATTTCGATTTTATTTATTCCTAGCACAACAAGAGACAAACAAGGAGAGCTAGGTTATTTTGTTTTGCACTTGAGTTTTTTTTTGTCAATGGAATAATCAGTGAAAATTTCTGAAGTTTCAAGAAGAATCTGTCAGAGAAATGGAAAATATTCTTAATTTACAAAACATATATATATATATATATATATGAATAAGGTTAATTGATAGAAGCATCTTAAACAGTTGATTGTCAGTTCTTAATTAACACTGTGTTCTTCATTGCTTGTAGGAGAAGGCAATTCAGGAGCAGAACAATATGCTTGCAAACAAGGTATTTTCCAATTTAAAATTCTTAATTTTATAGATGCACAAAATTCAATATATAGTATCTATTTAATTATCATCTTTATTTCATGAACATATATATAGTCTTGTATATGTTGATGTTGATCTCTTAGGCTCAAGAATTTATATATAAGAATTCATCTGCAAAGAATTTGAATATGTTCGTAATGATATAATTAAATCTATGCCGCAATAGGCTTTTTTGTCACTTTCAGATATGATAGAAAAATGTATTGTTTTATCATAGTGCATTTCATTCAGTTTATGTACGTGGATCTCAGTTCGTTCTACACATAAACAATGATCTTTCAATAATTAGTGATATGATTTATTTTTGTATGTACAGATCAAGGAGAATGAGAAAGAGAAGAATATTGTGGCACAACAGATGCAATGGGAGCATCAAAACCATGGCTCTCCCGATGGAGGGGTACCCTACATTCTCTCTCACCAGCAACAGCTTCCCTGCTTGAACATGGGGTATTTCAGTCATTTCAACATCGATATTTTATTCTCATAATATTAATCAGGGATAAATTCTGAAAAATAAATCCGACTATCCAACTTCCGCACACAGCCGCAACTGGTTTCGAAATGCTTGTGAGAAGTCAATTGAGTTTGTATTTGACCCGCAACAAATGTCATTCATCTTCGTTTAATTTCAAGCTAACACTGTTAGATTTCAGTGCGAAATGACCAAACTACCCCTAATTGTCATTCAAAATTTCCAAAAGTTTGTCGTTGGTCATGTTTCAATTTCTTCTTTGTTACAATGCAAAAAACTTATTATTATATATATGTTTATTGCAGTGTAAATTTCCATGGATTGGAGCAAGAAGTGAGAAGGAATGAGCTGGAGCTCACCCTCGAACCAATCTACTCTTGCCACCTCGGATGTTTTGCCATGTAAGCAAATCAGATGATGTAATAAAGTTTTGGTTAATTTTATCTATATGTGAATATATAGATATATAAATATGCATTTTGCTGCATAATATAATGTTTGTAATATTACAATACAAGCATTTGGTTGTTGTTTCTGATATTTTCTACAATTTATAATTAAGTTTTTTTTTCTATTTCGTGTAAATAATATGAGTATTATTGTCGCGGTAAATTTTATGCATAACGAAATTTTGAGAACTTGATTTAAATAATAAATGTATAATTTAAAATATGATTGTTTTAAATCAACCCGTAATAGAATAGATTTTGATTCTAGTTTGTATCTTTCTTCAATCTTGTCGGAGGCCTCAACTTGATTCATCAAATATCATCACCTGAAAAAATAAATAAATAAATAAACGAGTAATGAAAGTATAAAACAGAACTAAGTATTAATCAATAATTAAGGTCGAAAACTTAGTTAGAGAACAAAAAGATAGTGAAATTTTGAACAGATTAACTACATTTTTGAAATTTTCGATCACGAACTTACTTGATTACAAGACGGGCACAATCCACTCCTCTCGAACCAGTCGTATATGCAACCGAGGTGATAGTCACGGGAGCATTGTAATATTATTTTCGGGTTCTCAATCGTGTACTCTATTAAAAAACAAAGAAACTCGAGGAATTAACGCATAAGAATTACACATAAGATAATAATACGAAAGATATGTCTATATGTACCTTCGAAGCAAATTGGGCAAACATCCTCGTTTTCTAGTGAATTTTTCATATCGAGTCTTTGCGCATCATTTTGTTCCGCGACAACGTCATTTTTACGGTCTTTGATGAAAAATGTTGCATACTGAGGATAAATAATAATTATAAAACAAAGAGCTGGTGTTGGAGCTTCTGATCCCGATGTTTATAAAGGGGAGTACAAGAATGTTATTGTTAAATTTCGGGATTTGTCCATAAACATAATTCAATTTGTCATTTTAGACATCAAATCGAATTTTAACAACTAATGGAATACTCAGAATAATGTTGAAATAATACTTATAACAAAGAGCTAATTTTGGAGCTTCTAGTCCCCAATGTATATCAAGTGGAGTTAAAATACGCTATGCGCTGGCTAATCGGGCAAAGAGGGTTTTATGGAAATTAATCTAAGAATTAGTGTAAAACTAATCAAATTCAAGAATTAGTTTAAAGTTAAGTCCGGAAATTTTAAAACAATACTTGTAATGGTAATCTCCAGTATGCAAATTCGCATTCAGTTTAATTCTTATTTGAATCAGACAAGATTATCGAGACGTCAAATCGAGTTTTAACAATTAATGAAACTCGAGATCAACAATTACCAATATGTTAAGAAAATATTAAGCGCTAGCTAGACAGATTAGGCCTCCAAAAATTAACCGAGGACTATCTATTGTAGCACGACGTAAAAAATTATGTTTCCGTGAGTTTTTTCGATGAATCAGACTAGACTAACACTTTCAAACTCTATTCGAGGTTATTCGAATTCGATATCAGTGATTAAATCAAAACATTATGAATATCCCTATATTTCATAAAATTAAGAAACAACATTAAAATGGGAATTGAAATAAAACCATTGAACACACCTTGCTGAAAATGCTGGTCTGATTGTTGCCTGAATCATCTGAATCTGTTTGAGGATCAATAACTTGAAAACAGCTACAACAGACCGAACCCATAATCTGAATCACCAACTCAAAACTCTGCAAGAACACGAAATCGAAAAAATAAACAATGTGGATCAGATGGTGAATCAGTAACACAAATTTTTACAGAATTTCAAGTACAGAGCTGAATATGCACACAAGGTGTTTGTGAAAAGTCTTGAATGAGAAGTTGAAGATTTAGAGGAAATATAGAGAGACCTTAACGAAACCGAAGTGGGTTTTTGATAAAGTTTTGGAAATCGAAACAAAAAACCCTTCGAATGGTCGATTTGAAAATAAAGTTTGGACCTTTATTCTCGGAATTGTGTTGTTTGTGAGGATTTTGGGAATCTCCAAAAAAAAAAAAACTCGAATTTCTGGGCCTCGGCCCATTAGCAATGGATGGGCCCATTGTCCACACCCTTTGTGTTGGGTTATGGGGAATATGGGCTTATTGGGTTTCCTTAAGGACGTTAAAGTCCGGCTCATTTAAAAGTTTAAGCTTATAAGCGGAGATTCTGATACGTGATTTAACTTTACCATTAATTCATGTGTCATCATCGTTAGAGGTGAACACTTAAGACTCGAAATCGGTCCTTAACCAGAAACTAAAATGGGTCTGAAGTCAAAAAATCAGAACCGTGATATATGATTCGGTTTTCGTTCTAAATTTGAGGGCCAAACCGGTTCACATCGCCACATGTTCGATTCTCGTCCACCTACATATATATTGCTTATTTCTTATTGTTATTTTGTTTGTAGACTTTATAATATGACATAGATGTAATAATTAAATCTTAACATGCGATTTTTTTAATGTTTTTTTTTGTAATTACAAAATTGTTTGCCGATAAATTTAGCCTCAAATTCGGACTATAAAACAAGCATGAACTGAAGATCGAAAACTATTCAGATACAATAAGGTAACACAATCAAATTGGCCGTAATCAAACTCAACAGAACTATTTCTCACATAATAATTCTAAGTTTGGTTCCCATTAATTAATAACCAATGAGTTCAATTCGGGTCGGTTCTAATTGCTTTGGTTCATGTGCCAAAATGTACCCACCCCTAGTTATCGATGTGGGATGTTTAGCACCCATCACGTGCATATCTGTAACACATCAGATATGTTGCTAGCGAACCGTGGGATTTTTACCCGAATTATGCACAAAACTTTAATATTGTTTGAAACACAATTCATTAGGGTTGGTAGAGACGCTAATATTGGCAATTATTTCATGTGCAAATAGGTAACACATCATATTCTATGTATGTACATGAACTGCAATCCTTACCCAAAATTAAAATATCATAAATGAGCATAGGGTGACAGAATTTCTGAATTCGACGAAGACTCCTCATTCTATGAGATATGAGACATACATCATTAATTATGTCCCAAACATGTCGTCTCATTGTTACGTATGAAGAGTGAAAAATCATTATATATGTAATAAGGTACCGTTATTCTGATCCAACAAAATAAGAAATAAGAATTATTGAACCCTACATTGCCCTCTATTAGGATCATAAACCCGCTCTTAAATTTGACGAGATTTCAGTATCCTCAACGTGATATGGTAGAGGCCAGACAAGATAAAAAAAACCTCGCTCCGTTGCCACTTGTGCAAATTACAGACATGCAAAATATATTTCAAATCGGATTAAAACTCGGTATTTTTGATATAACATGATAGAAGACAAAAATCACTGAACTCAATATTTTCGATCTAGCATGATAAAAGACTAAAATCACTAGACTAAGAATACAAGAATATACTACAAAGGGCCACTAACTACAACTTCTATTACAAATATAATTTCCCCATTCTTGTGGTAGTTAAAAGAACATGTTACCAATACATGAATGAAAAACAAACAATGGCTGCGAATATAAACCTTAAGCCGAAACTAAAACTAGACCATAGCCTGTTGTTAGTGAGATCTGTTTACATGAAGTGTCTAAGACAAATACTTCTCCTTCATGCGTGAAATAACCTTAAACTTCTCCTCAGCCTCAACCTGCAGCCGAATGTCCGTTCTCGAGGCTCTGTCCGGGTGGAACTTCAGCAATGCTCGTTTATACGCAGCATGCACCTGTTGAATACGATTTCTATTAGTCATCGTTTCCTAAGAAAACTACACCAAACTTTAAGCAGAAACCATATTGGTAGAAACACATCGCTACAGTGTTTTAGTTAGTTTCACTTTGTATACTCATGTATAAGATTTGCGCATATTCAGGATACAATAGTGTTGATTGAATTGGAAAGACAGGTCTGAAGTGATTAAATAGAGACCTGACCTCGTTAGGTGTAGGGCGGGCGCCACCTCCCACGGGGATTCCCAAGCCTCGGAGTATTGATGCCATACTTATGGATGTTATCTCTAATATATTGAGTTCCTTCCTTATTTCAACACGGAGTTGGTCTTTCAAGTTCATGTGTTCCTCGTCCTGAGGGTTTTGGCATCCATTTAACAAATGCAATAACATAATCAATTCGATAAACAAAAGAAAGGGAAAATATGAATCCAAACCTTCTTTTGTATTTCTCTCACTTCTTCCACGCGCTGCTTTTGCCTTCTCTCCATGTCTAGCAACCGCAGAGTTTCGGCCTTTTTACGTTTCTTTAACCTCTGAACCTCTTCTGCCTGCAAAAGGGTTTCTGTCAGCCAATACACTCCTTCCCTTGAGGAAATACTCCCGACATCATTTCATGGAAGCACGCGTACTTTCATTCCGTGTCATTAAGGTTACTAATGTTTGAGCGAAAAATGTTTAATTTAGAGCTACCGCTAAGGCACTAACAGATATACATTGGACGATAGTTCGCAGCACTTAGTTAGGATATCTACTCCAGAGCCCAATTTGTTTATTAAATATATTTTTTTAAATTCAGACAAAAGTTATGCAATGACAGCCTATTCCGCTCACTTCAAAAGCAGAATTTGAGAAAAATAAAAGGAAAATGGCAAAAACCTGTTGTATACTATCACACTTTTGCAAGCAGGTGCAGACTTTGCAACAGGTTTTTTCCATTTCCCCAAAAATAAACTCCAGAGGTGTTCAATCTTGTCATCCAACTGTGTAACATATAATAAGAAGATTTTCAAGTACGAAACGAATCCACATAGGAAAATGACAAAGGACTGATATTTGACGAACCTGAATTTGTAACTGCTGCTGCCTGGATGCCCACTCTTCTTCTATTGCTTGCTTGTATTCATCAGTCTCCTTGAGCTTTTCTCGATCATTGATGATATCTTCATGAAAAGAAGGCAAATGATCACCATCTTTAATTTCTGATAGTTTCCCGTTTTCTAAGAAACCAACTTGTTCATCACTGACTTCCGGTTCATCTAACTTCTTGTTTTCTGCAACATTATGATCAGATTGCAAAAATGGGATTCCCGTCGTTGGCTCACACCTATAACTTAAATGTTCGGTGTTCTCATTAGATTCTTTAAGACTTCCCGACCTGGAAGTGGATGCAACATGACCCGGATTACTTTCACCAGTTTCAAAAACGGCAGATTGTTTTTCTTTCTCGAACACTTCACTAGGGATTTGTTGATTTTCTTCTCTGACTCTGATACCAGTGTGATTGTCACTGTAGTGACCAGAAGCACTAGGCCGATTTACCTGACAAGACCGAGCACCATTTCTACGATTATGGAAAGCTTTTTCCCAGAGTTCATGGAACTTCTCAAAAGAGCTATCGATTAGCTCACAATCGGAGCAATCACTATCAGATGATCCACTCTCAGATTCAGAACTTAAACCATAACGGTTTCTTCCGGGAACTTTTGTAGAGTAAGCCTGCTTCAACTTGGATTCATCGGGTGCCCCTTTTTCCCATAGGACGCTGACATCATCATCACCATCATCATCTGTCTCTCTAGAGCCTTCAACGCCAACTCCCGAAGTCCCCACATCATCATCGTCGTCGTCAATGCTGATCACATCCTCGAACGGGACCCTCTGGTCTCCTCTCGACGCATTGGAACCATGAAATTTCTTCTTCCAGTGCACGGGTTCATCAACGATAATCACATAAGGAAACGCGTCGCACTCCACATCAATAACAACAACATCACCATCATCGAGATTCCCTTCCGCTTTGCATCTTGTAATCGTTTCCTTCCCAGAGGATGTTCTGAGCTGCGAACGATCTCTTGGCAGCGCAGCTCCCCTCATTTCTGCAATAACACGATCTATCAACCCATATGACCAAATCTATCTCTCTATCTACTACATATTAGTTTCTACTCAGAATCTAGATCCTTAACAAGTCTCGGCCCACAAACTCGATAATCACTCCATACATTCAAATCATAAGAAGATATAACATGAAACTACAACAGATTGGCATTACACTACCAATCCAATGATTACACCATTTTCACACAAATTTAACATTTTTATATTATTTGACTATACCAAGAGATTCAAACTTCACAACCCAATTCAGTCCTCTCCACTTCAAACCATAAAAATCACTAACAGAAAAATCCCCAAATCCCAAAACCAGAATCAAAACCCAATTCCTCGATCACAGCAAAAATACAAGAACCCAGTAACCAAAATCAAACCTCAAGACGAATAAGAAACACTAAAAAGCACCAAATTAACAAAAACTGGGAATTATAGCAAAAATCCCAGAAAAAACGAAATTAGGGTTCGAGAAAATGAAATCGAGTGAGTACCTTTCAAAGAGGAACGCAATTCCCAGGATCGATCTTCTTCTCCGCCACTCGATTACTGCAAAGCTTCCTCAAATTAGAGAAATTGCCCATAAATTGAAGAAGAAGAAAAAAATAAAATCTCTGAGACGTGCACAAATTGGGTTTTGAGGTTGCTGATGTAGCGCTATTTGGTTTCTTGACGTAGATAATGATGTATGCTGAGGGTATTTTCGGTATTTAGAGGTTGACTTGTTTGGGCTCCGCGTGATAAACGGGTCAACATCTTATTTTATCACTAAACTGAAATGGGCTTGCGTAGCTGAATTGAGCCCAATAACATGGCTTCGGTATGGGCTGTGAGTGACTACTAGTTAAGCCCATAATCCATACAATATTTGTTCGTAAATTATAATAATTACGAATTTAAAGTTTTTATCTATAACCAATTTACAAAAATTAAGAATCAATCGTTCCAACGAATAAAATCGAAGAACTGAGTTAAATACAAAAGTGACTCCTTATATACTGGTTTCAGGTCCCGTGCTTAATTATTTGAAAACCGCTGGGTCTGGTTCCATAACTGTGACCACCTCTAGAGTATATCGAGATGCAATATCATTCTTTGATAACGTTCCACATACCTAAAAGTCCAAACTAGTAGAAAAGGAGGATTAAACTGTCATTCAAACAGATACATTGATTTATAAAATTCGAACATACAGTTAAAAAAACTCTTATATCAGGTCAAGCTCCACAACTAAAAAGAAAACATCATGGGATCATAACGGGCGCAAATACCTTATTAGCCTGCGACCCCTCGACTTCAACATTGCCATGAAACATGACATAGTCCATGTCCGTCAAAGTACACACCGTATCGAACACGAGCTTCGGCCTATCATTACACCGCACGGTAACGACACTATAGTCCTTATCGGACCAATCCACCACTCTCGCGTCCATTCCTCGCCTTCCTTCGTCGTTGGATCGTTCAAAATCCCGATCCGCGAGCATTCATCTGATGTATTATCCTCTCGACGTGGACAAACTCGCGGGAGACCTCGATTTTTCCTCGAGCACGTGGCTGAGGAGGCTCTTGATTTCGGACAACCTCGACGGGCCCGGTCGGTCCAAACCTGTTAAGTCGAATATGGTAGTGTAGTTCATGTCCATGGATGGTTCGAAACCGACATGTCTCATGGTGCCTAGAGACCGAACAAAAACATCATCATCAATAATATATATATACATGGAGATCTCCAAATAATTTGTCTAAAACAATAGATAAGAAGCAACAATTGCAGTTGGGTACATCTGGATAGCACAAATTATCAATTATTTAAAGTTTTTTTTTAATTTTGCAGGTCAACTAAAACTATTTTTCTCACTTTTAATAACACCATTAGTTTTTATAACTATTTATATTTAAATTTTAGAAATACACTTATATTTATCGGTCATCAATAGTTTAAGTTGAAAAAACTAGAATGTCCTTGTTTCGACTTCAAAAATACATATGACCAGAGATTGTCGCGCTAGCTAATCTGAGCAAATATGTACGGACTAAAGTAATATTCAAGTCAAACTTATATGCCGTGCCCAAAACTCCATATTGTTATTTAAATTGAATAATGTATCACATAAATTATATTTTTTTTATCAGCAAACCAGCAAAACTCATTGTTCTTCTGAAACGACTTTCGAGAACCGTGATTTCATATTTTAAATTCAAACCCAAATCTAAGGAAAGAAAACACAAACTAATTAGGATTGGTTTGGTCTTTATTACCATTCCATGAACCAGAAGCCATCAGAAGAAATGTTAGCTTTAAAAACAATAAGATCAAGATCATTAAGAAGAATCTCATGTCTGAGAGCACTGTCAACCTGAATTTCCCCAAAATTGGACAAGAACCCAAAAAAAGAGAGATGAGAGAAAACCCAGTTAATTTGGAAGAGTCAAAACAAAGTAAAAAAATTTGGGGTTTTTGTGTTTTTTATCTAGAATGGTCGCGGAAGGCTTGGCAGAGCCGTCTGAGGTCGAATTCTGCGCCGGCGAAGGTGGTCGGAGGGTCAACGATGAGGCCAATTGAGAAGAAGTCATTGTTGATCCGAGAAGCACCCAAAACTAAAAAATGACATGATTTAAAATCTTAGAGTTTGACTAAGGCCACTTTCAAAAATAACATTTCTCATCTAAATATTTAATGGGCGAGAATTTATGACATCTCATTGTAGTAGTTGAGTGACCGAAATTTTAGTTGAAAATGACTATTTAAAAAACACATATATTAAAAATAACTATCCGTACATGAATCATAGTACTCATTTGAGAAATGTGTGACATACTGACATGAGACGTAGTCTTGTGAGATTATCTCTTTTATTTATCCAACAATTAATTTGCACCGCGGAAACAATTTTCGAAGCAATTTCCTAATAAATTTCTTTCAAATAAATTTAAATTATTTCTAACAATTGAACATTTAGATAAACATTGGCACAAGACAACTTGAGTGGATCTGCATGATCACTTCACCAAGATATTTCTTTCAAATTATTTTCAATCATTTAATTTGATAGTTGCATCACATGTGAGTTGTCTGTACCTAATACCTCGGAAAGGACTGGTTCATAAGCTTCGACAAATGAGAGGTCTCGTGAAGTTAAGGTCCCAACCAGACAAGGTATACAATAATGGAAGCAATAAATTGAGTTCGGGTAATTTTACTTCGGTTACCATAAAAATTTGTACTCTCATTTAAGTCATCAAAATTTTAATGTATATCGATTACACCCTAACTCAGGATGCCATCGACCAAACCCTGACTCTGTTCCTCAGGATGCCCCGCAGATAGTGATGGATCAAGAAATTTTTTAAGAGGGGACAAATTTACATGCTAAGAATTTAATTTTATTAATTAAAAACATTAATTTTAATAATAAAACAATTCCTAAATGCATATAACAAAATTTAATTCGACCTTGATTATTTATTGTTTAGTTGAGTTCGAATTTAGTTTTCATGTATTTATAAATACGAAGCGAGTCGGTTCTCGAGCTTACCCACATTTGAGCTCAATATCAACATAATTTTGCTTAGAATTCAATAATTAATAAATTATGATATACATATAAATTATTTAAATAATACAACCAAAACATCATTAAGAAAAGTCCACCACTATTAATAAATTACACACTTACCATCAAGCTAAATAAGAAGTTAAAATATTGGCCAAATCTCCCGCTGTTCCCTTCGGAAAAAAACATTATTATATTTGCCAAATGATAAATTTTTGGTTTTGTTCACTTTCAGGTTGCTCAGATGATCGAAGCTACACAACCTCAAAATATCATGGACCACACCTCTCGTCTCTTCTTCGAGCGAGAGCGGACGCTCCAAGACTCGACGAGCCTCTTGAGTTCGTCTGTAGGGTGTTCCTTAATCTCCTCGTACAATCAAATTCTGCAATTTTGTTTTTTTTGAAGCTCATTATATTTGTTTTAATCAAATTACTTTTAAGTTAAAATTAAATTTTAAGGGAGTTTTTAAACTTCTTAACAAATAAATTTAGCTATATTTAACATAAATTATCTTAAATATGGCTTATTTAATCTTCAGGTACTCGAAATGAAACTTTTGAAATTTTGTACTCATTTTGAAAATTAACACTGTTGGATACAGTCACATTTCATTATCTCTTATTTTATTGTATATAACTTCAATAAGAGCTTGACTACATGAAATATTTATAAATAAACTACATGTGACTGGCAAGCCACGTAAACCTCTCCACACTTATTATCCATACATGACGAAAATGATACTTAAAAATACAAAAAGTAATTTAAAACTGTATATCAGAACTACACATTTTTAGTTCAGTGACGCGATCTATCTTCTGTATCATCTCGGGAGTAAGATAATTGACCCAGTCTCCAACCTCGCCTTTCCGAAAAAACGCGCTGTTGGGCACGCCTGCCAAACACAGGCCCGTTTTGTTCACCTCCAGGTTCCTCATATGATCAAAGCTACACAGCCTGAGGATGTCATCGACCACGCCTCGCCTCTCCTCCTCTGGCGAAAACGGGCACTCCAGAAACCCCGCGAGCCTCCTCAGCTGCCCCGCGGGCTGTTCCTTGAACTCCTCGTACCTCAGGAACAACACTTTGCGGGGATTTTCCAGGCTCGCCTTCCGGTACCCCAGGACATGGTCCCAGAAGGGCCCGTAAGGGCTCGCGCCGTCGCAAAACAAGTCGAACGCGCCCTGGAGCCCCTCGGGCCCCGCCTCCCCGGGGTTCAACCTGTTACGGAAGTGCCATAGGGAAACAAAAGTGTCCTTAGGGTTCCGGCACAGGTACACGACCTTGCAAGACGGGTTGTCGTGCACCGACCTCGGGAGAGACCCGAAGGGGAGGTGGGTGCCGAAGAGCCTCGGGGGGTTAGGGCCGAGAGATCGGGGAGCTCGTTGGTGTCGCAGTACATCTCCCCCTCCAAGTAGGGGACTAGCTCTTGAGGGTTCTTGGCGAGCAATGGGTGGTCTAGGGTTAGGGTTAGGGTTAGGGTTAGGGTTGAGCGGGTGGTCAAGGCGAAGGCCATGGCCTTGAGCCAGGTGGTGCCGCATTTGGGGAAGGTGACCAACATGGTGTCCGAGTCTCGGGCTTGGAAGTGCCTTTGGGATGCGACGGTTCCTTGGAGGATCCTCGATGGAAGCCACGAGCCCTCGTAGAGGTACAGGTGATTGCCGGACCAAGCCCTCTCTGGTCGGGGCAGGCTCGAGAGGAGGTCTCGGGTCTCGTCGCTAAGGTCATCTTCTTCGTAGTAGAAGCGAGCCACAGAAGGTGGTGGAGCAGTAGTCATTGTCGTGGCCGTGTAGAGGTGGCTAATTATATGTGTAATATATGGCTTCGATCATGTGTATGGTACTGTCTCATCTCTATATATACACACACATAGAGGGCACTGAAAGGTATGGTATTAAAGTTTTTTAGGTTTTTTATTTATTCGTAAAAAATATTAAAATATAATAGGAAGAAGATATGAATTAATATATATTCAACAATTTTGACGTGTTTTTGGTTTGTAGCTGATTTTTCAGCCATATACATACAGAGATGTCTTTCACTCACTTACACCAATTATATGTTAAGGTGACATAATATCTATATTACTCTTAGTATGAGATATGTCACCTAAAGTGTTGGGTGACAACATGTATGTCACTCCAATGATGTCACATATTCATTGTCACCCAAAGTATTATGTGACATTTAAAGTGTCATCTAAAGTATGGTTGTGTTACCTTATATTGAATAAGGGTGACAAATCGACTTTATTGTGTCACCCAAACACATAATTGGTGTAGTATAAATTAGTGCATTTTTACAAACTATACAAATTAATCACCAACCAATCACAAATGTTGTTTTATGTAAATATGTGCGCACGCTTTTCTAGCGTGTGCATAAAAGTTGTCACGCAGTGACTTTTGGAGTCGCAAAAATTTTCACTCTCAGTGCAAAAAGTTTCACCCTCGGTGCAAAAAGTTCTACATTCAGTGCAAACAGTTCCACACAGCCAAAAGCTCACGTCAAACTTTTTGCGCTGGGGGTGAAACTTTTTGCGACTCCAAAAGTCACTGGGTGCCAGCTTTCATGCACGCGTATGGACACGTGTCAACTAGTGAGAAAGCGTGTGCGCATATTTGCATAAAAAAATATTTGTGATTCGTTGGTTATTGGTTTGTACGGTTTGTAAAAACCCCAAAGTTTGTTTGTGATTTGAACTCTCTCTCTCTCTCTCTATATATATATATATCATATTCATGCATAAACTGCCCAAACGTTTGAATCGTCTGAACTGGTAGAATGTTAGGCTAAATGGGTAGAATATTACGGACCCGGTGGTAGAACTTCTTTAACACGTGTCGCGTGTCGGGACAACGCGCGCCCAGATCTTCGGCGATCCAACAGTTGAATGTGGTTCAGACGGTTTGGACAATACACCCCGTTTGTATTGGAGTGCACCCCTATATATGTATAAGGGAAAAGTACGGATATATGTATCCAATTATTCACCGTTTCCACAAAACTGTTTCTTGTTAAGATTTGTGTCACTCAACTACATTGATAGATCATAAATTCCCTCTTGTTAAATATTTGGATGAAAAATGTTCATTTTAAAAGTAAAAAGATGAAAATACCCTTAGTCAAACTCCAAATTTTCAAATCATGCCATTTCTGGATTTTGGGTGCTTCTCCGATTAACAATGGCTTCTCCTCAGCGCCGGCCTCATCTCCGACCCTCCAACAACCTTCATCGGCGCCGTATTCGACTTCCAACGGCTTCGCCAAGTCTCCGGCGACTGACTCCCCTCCACGTTCTCCAAAAATAACCCAAAACCCCCAATTCTAACCGCCTTGGACCTTCATGCACCTGAGCCGCCTCCAATCCCTCGCTTCAAAACGAAATCAGTGGATCGCTAGACCATCGGCTCTATTGTTGGCGAAGCCATTATTGCCGGTCATCTCCACCGCCGCCGTTACAATTTTCGAAAAGAAGTTTATAAATTCCAAAAATTGAAATCAAATATAACAAAAAGTAAGGCCAATGAATTTGGGTATTGCTTTCACACAAAAACATAAGTAAATTCAAATTTGAGAAATGTGTGAAATCTGTATGCTTGTGAGATTATCTTTTTTATTAGTTCAACAATGAAAGGATTAATCGTTAATTCGAAGCAATCTCCTAAGTTATTTATTTCAAATTATATTCGTTGTATAAATTTAAATTATGTTGAACAATTGAACTTCTTAGATAATCTATTACTGGCACAAAACAACTTGAGTAGATCTGTCAAGATATTTCTTTCAAATTATTTTCAACCATTTAATTTGACAGTTGCATCACATGTGAGTTGTCTCCTGTCAATTTATGATAAACGTTTTGAACATTCCTCGGTAATACCAATACTACCAAGATTTGGTAAGGAAGTTGTCGGGTTTTGAGCAACGAGAAAAAAGGGATAATTACACTTTATCCAGGCTAAAATGATCGATTTTACATTTTACTACGGCTAAAAAAATAGTTTACATTTTACAATAGCTAATTGCGTATTTTTTACACTTTACACTAACGGTATTAGATTTTGGATGGAAAATTTTCATGTTGTATGAAAAGTCGAAATTGCCCTCAATTATAAATCAAAATTTCAAATTGATGCCATTATTCAACAAATTATAATATTTATTAATAATATATAATTTATATTAATAAAAAAATAATTTATTATTATTAATTATAATTATTTAATAAAAATAAAAGGAAAACATTTTTTTCAATTATAATTTTTTAATAATTAAAATTAAAAGTAAATTAATTATTATTTATTAAAATAATATCAATTAATAGTAATAATAATACTAATTATAAATAATAATAATAATAATAATAATTAATAATATATTAAAACTTTCAAATAACACAACTCTCTCGTACGAGTTTTGTTTCGGGCTCATATATTATATCAAATCAAAAAGAATTGGAAGTCAACAACTTTGAAGAAAGAAGTATTTGTCTATATATTATTAATAATTGATTTAATTTTACGTGATAAATAATTATTACCAAAAATATAAATTATTAATTATTAATAACTTTTTTAACATTTTGCTCTAACACTAGTAAATGTTGGACGGATTTTTTTTAAAGATTAAAAAATTTGTTGTCGTTGGATGGAATTTTAGACAAAAACTTATTTCTTTGAAATTGTTGAACTTATGATTTTATTCGATTTGATATATTATGAGCCCGAAAGAAAGCTCATATGAGTGAATTATGTCATTCGAAAGTTTCACCATATCATTAATAATTAATAATTTTTAATTTTTAATTATTAAATATCAAAATAATATTAAGTTTTAATAAATAAATCTTTCATTAAAGTTGTTGATCTTTCGATTTGATACACTATGAGCCTGAAATTGAGTTCGTATGAGAGAGTCGTGTAATTCGAATGTTTCAATATATTATTAATAAATAATATTATTTGAATTATTAATTAATATTATTTGAATTATTAATAATTAAACCGGGTCTGACCGGATTTGAGTGGAGGTTGATCTTAATTAGGGAAGAAAACCTTAAGGGTATTTTGGTCTTTTTGTTATAAAATGAAAATTTTCATCCAAAATCTAACACTGTTAGGGCAAAGTGTAAAAAAACGCAATTAGCGATACTAAAATGTAAACTTTTTTTTTAATTGTAGTAAAATGTAAAAGTGATCATTTTAGCAGGGGCAAAGTGTAATTATCTCTAAAAAAATGATGTAATATTAAGAAAAAAATATGGGTTTTGGGTTCATATCACATGCATACTGATGAGAATAATTTATAACTTTAAATCAGATCCACACATTTATATTTTAGTGACACGATTTATCTTCTGTATTATCTCGGAAGTAAGGTAATTGACCCAATCTCCAACCTTGCATTTTCGAAAAAACGCAAAATTGGATAAACCTGCTAATAAACACGGGCTCGATTTGTTCACCTCCAATATCCTTATATATGATCAAAACTACACGGCCTCAGGAATCCACCGATCACACCTTGGCTCTCTTCCTTGGGCAAGAATGGACACTTTGAAAACTTCGCGAGCCTCCTCAACTGTCCCGCAAGCAGTGACAGATTCAGAATTTTTTTAGAAGGGGGGCAAAACTTCAAACTAAGAATTTAATTTTGTTAATTAAAAAAATTAATTTTAATGATAAGATAATTATTAAATGCGTATAACAAAATTTATTTCGAGCTTGATTTTGGAAATTTGGATATATGGCCCCTTCCGAGAAAAAATATTATTGAATTTGTCAGATGACAAATTTTCGGATTTTGTTCACTTCCAAGCTGATCAGATGATCAAAGCTACGCAGCCTCTAAGATATCATCGACCACGCCTCCCGTCTCTTTCACGAGCGAGAACGGACACTCCAAGACTCGGCGAGCCTCTTGAGTTCGGTGTTCCTTAAATCTCCTCAGGGTGTTCCTTATTCTTGGATGCGCCTAGCAGAAAATCAAAAGCCTTGGTATATATATATAGATAAATGTGTTTTGCGAGCCATCCTCTCTTCCTCGGTAGTTGTACGTGCGAGGCACGTATAACTGCATTGTCATATGTCGCCTCCACGTTGGTTCTCACATTATTTTATGAGAGAATGATTCTCACATGATTTTTCTTATATCTCTCCACACGCACGCCCACATGCATCTGCACACACATGCATGCGGTTGCATCGACACATGACGCTTCCACGTTGATTCTCACATTCTCAAGCGATGTACTGATTCTCACGTGACTTTTCCTCTATCTCTCGACACACACAAACACACGATCAGCTGCACATAACCATGATAATTCAATAGTTATTTAAATCAAATTTATCAACCCAATAATCATAATAATTCAATTTGTCAACCCAATATATAACTCGTGTAAGCATATGTGTTGTCGGACAGACATAATGTCATGTCTAGCTATTTTCAACATTGAACTTGTTGGATATATAAATATTCCTCCATATATCATATGGCCAACGATTATCAATTATATTATCTTAAAAGAAACACAAGTACAATTAATATTCAGTCAGTACATATATATCACATACAATCGTGCATAGGCCCGACAAATTAAGAAAGTCCGAAAGTTCACTTTAAACAGACATAACATAGCTAGAGCTGAAAATAATCTAAAATTTGAATCGATCCAAAATTAAGATGTTCAAGCCTATTTATGCGACCCGTCTTATATATATAGGTGTATTCATTGAAATTCAACTCACCCAGTCATAGGAGTACTGAAATGAAACTGAGAACTGAAAAAATCAATCGCAACCGAATGAAACTAGACCGGTCAAAACCGAAATCGATCCAAATAATGAGATTTGAAATAAGCATCTTATATCTTAGAGTTAACTATCCTGAGGTTTACCACTTTTTCACTTACCTATCCCATAAGATAAAATTGGTTTGTAGAGCACCTGAAGTTATTGAGTTTTGCACTTAACACGAACGGTGTTAACTCAAAAATAAAAAGTCCAAAATACCCTCTATTACCTTCTCAATTTCTTTAATGGATGGAGGGTATTTTTGTTTTTTCATTTACACAAATAAAAAACTAATTTCATAATCTAAAAATACAATTTTACCCTCAAATGAATAATAATTATAACTTATGGGTGGAGGGTATTTTTGTCTTTTCATTTAAATAAATAAAATCGATTTTGAGGAGGTGGGCGGAGGTGGAGGTCGGGCTGGGATAGGCTGGAGGAGGGAGGGCTGGTGGAGGGGAGAGAGGTGGGGTCGAGCTGGGCTGAAGGAGGGGAGGGAGGCGATCGGCTCTGGGTTTCGTCGTCGCAGCTCGAACCAGTGGTCGAAGGAGGGAGGCGGAGGGTCGGAGGAGGGAGGAGTTCGGGGCGGCTCTGGGCGGAGGCGGAGGGCCGAGCTCGAGCAGATCGGGCCAGAGCTCAAGTAGATCGGAGCTCAATTTCCGCTCAGAGCCGAGCTCGAGCTCCGGCCCTCCTCAACCTCCGCCCACCTCCACCCAGAACCCCAGCGACCTCCACCTCAGACCAGCCCTCCCTTCTCCTACCCTGCCCAGCCCGACCTCCACCTCCGACCAGCCCTCCCTTCTCCTACCCTGCCCAGCCCGACCTCCACCTCCGACCAGCCCTCCTACGCCCTTCTCCTCCGCCCACCTTCTCAAAATCAATTTTTTATTTGTTTAAATGAGAAGACAAAAATACCCTCCACCCATAAGTTATAATTATCATTCATTTGAGGGTAAAATTGTATTTTTAGATTATCAAATTAATTTTTTATTTGTGTAAATGAAAAGACAAAAATATCCTCCATCCATTAAGGAAATTGAGATGGTAATAGAGGGCATTTTGGACTTTTCATTTTTGAGTTAACACCGTTCGTGTTAAGTGCAAAACTCGACAACTTCAGGTGTTTTACAGACCAATTTTATTTTATGAGATAGGTAAATAAAAAAGTGGTAAACCTGAAAGTAGAAAAAAATCACAATACTTTATATTTTACACACAACGTACAAATATTGAAAACATTGAAAGTGATCTAAAATTTTATGATCATTTTCAAGTACAAGGATTTACTTTAAACACCAGAGGCAGCACATTTTAGATAGTTAAAGATTGATGATTTAAAATTTTAACCCGATACCGTCCATTTTCAGACCAATGATGCGATCTATCTTCTCTGACATCTCTGGAGTTAGGAAATTTTGCCAGTCTCCAACCTCGCCTTTCCGAAAATATGCACTGTTGGGTCGGCCAAACAACCACTTGCCCGTTTTGTTCACCTCCAAGTTGCTCAAGTGATCAAAGCTACACAACTTCACGATACCATCGACCGTGCCTTTGCTCTCTTCCTCGGGCGAGAACGGGCAGTCCAAGAACTCCGCGAGCCTCGTGAGCTGGCCCGCGGGTTCTTCCTTCATCTCCTCGTACTTGAGGAACAACGTTTTGCGAGGATTCTCCAGGCTCTCCCTCCAGTACCCCGAAACATGGTCCCAAAAGGGCCCGAAAGGGCTCGCGCCGTCGCAAAACCGGTCGACCACGTCGTGGAGCCGGAGGGGAGGGCCTCCTCTCCAACGGGCCTCAGCTTGTTAACGAAGTGCCACATCGAGACTAGCGTGTCCTTAGGGTTTCGGCACAGGTACACGACCTTGCAAGACGGGTTGTCCCTGACGGACCTCGGGAGCGACCCGAACGGCGCGTGGCTCCCGAAGATCCTCGGGGATGCGAGGGAGGAGAGGTCGGGGAGCTTGTTGGTGTCGAAATAGAGCTGGTGCTCCAAGGAGGCGACAAGGTCGTGAGGGTTGGTCGTGAGCAACGGGTCGAGCCCTCCTAGGGCTTGCCGGTTCACCAAGGCGAAGGCCATGGCCTTGAGCCAAGTTGTCCCACATTTAGGGCAGGTGACCAAAACGATGTCCTTGTCTTTGGCTTGGAAGTGCCTTTGGGAAGCCACGAGGCCTTGGAGGTGGTTTGGTGTGTACCAATAGCCCTCGTATTGGTACATATGTTTGGTGATCCAACCTCTCTCTCTCGGTAGGGTTGACACCAAGCTTATGGTCTCGTCGCTCACGTCCTCGCCGCCGAAGTAATTGATATGTTCGGTGGCCGGAGAGGTTGTCATGGTGGTGGCCGGAGAGATTGTCTTGGTGTGGTTATGGCTTCTCTTAACTAATTACATATATATATATATATACATAGGATCATGATCTGGTTCAAATCAGAAAGTCTTCGCATGTGAGAGACGTGTTTTCATTATTAATTATGTCATGTATTTTCATACCCTTGTTTTCATTATTCTAGATTGAATCAAATCGTGGTTTACATTTACATAATTGTTACAGAATATATGAATCATTCATATATACGCAATATGAATAAAATAAGCATATGCATGGTTAACATGTATTCGAGTGGTTGAGGCCTCATCTAATTTTATAAAATAATATTAAATTTGATAACATAACATAACAAATATCCATGCTATAATATAAAGTGTGCCTCAACTAAATTATTTATAGATAAAATTTATTATTTTATATAATTAAGTTGTAGCTCGCACGATATGCATTGTTAATTGCAGAATGTTAATTAATAATTAAAATTGTTTAATATAATCAAATTTATTTATTTTCATAGTGAAATATTATAAATTAAATATAGAAAACTGCAGAGAAAAAATATCAGTAATACTCCAATACAATATAAAAACAATTCAAATAAATTATTAAATAAGTATCAGAAATATAAAATTAGCAGATAATAAACACATTTATATATATATAAGGATAATTCCAGATGACTACACCTGGATATGTCACATTATCACATGACTACACCTAGAATTTTTCGTGTCAGGGTGAGTATCCAAGAATTTCATTTGTCTCACTTTACTCATTCCGTCCAACTCCGTTAGTTTTTATCATTTTTACATGTGAAATGACTAAAATACCCTTAAGGGTATTTTGAATTATTATAATTGGACTGAAAAGACGAAAATGCCCTCACCTATTCATCTAATTTTCTAACTAATGCCCCTCCCCTCCGTCGCCGGAGCTCCTTCGACCCCGACCCTACAACTCCGCCCCGACCAGCCCGACCCCCACCTCCCTCCCCTCCTCCAGCCCAGCCCGACCTCCACCTCCGACCAACCCTCCTCCGCCTCCTTCCCCTCCCCTCCGACCAGCCCTCCTCTGCCATCCCCTCCGCCTCCGGCCACGCCCATTAGAGACAAAAGAGAGGAGAGAGAGGGAGTGGCCTTAGTTAGAAAATTAGATGAATAGGTGAGGGCATTTTCGTCTTTTCAGTCCAATTATAATAATTCAAAATACCCTTAAGGGTATTTTAGTCATTTCACATGTATAAAAATGATAAAAACTAACGGAATTGGAAGGAATGAGTAAAGTGAGACAAATGATATTTTTGGGTACTCACCCTGACACGAAAAATTCTAGGTGTAGTCATGTGATAATGTGACATATCTAGGTATAGTCATCTGGAATTATCCCTAAAAATAATTGACATACATGTCAATATCAAATCGTATTTAATGCGATTTATAGTAGTTTTTTAGTTTCTTGAGCACAATTGACCGGCTCCCAAGTGATATTTTTTTCTCAATATCATGGAGAAATCAACTAAAAAACAAATCAAGCAAAAATTTAAAAATTTCATCATGTTGACATATTTTTGCAAAGTGACAACTTTCATATCCAAGAATTAATTTAAACACACGCAACATGTGTTTGAGTTGTTGAGATTAAAATAAGGATCGAACACAAGTGGGTTGAGTAATATAAATAGATTAATTGATTTATTTGATTTTCAGATCGAATCAAATCATAGAGCAGATATGCATCATGACATTTTATAAAAATAAAAAAATAGGACAAATTGTATAGGATGACCCTTAAGTATTAAAGCACAAATAAGGGATTACTTAATTACATTTTAAATTTTAGTAGATGATACCTAAATAAATTATTTACATTTATAAATCTGTTAAATTTTGAATTAGTTAATGAATTTTCTATTTGATGTGTGCTGTAAAAATTAGGAAAAATTACAAAAAGTCTTTTTATCAATTTTTTTTACAAACTCTCTGGTCACTGTATTTTTGCATACTCTCCCTCACTCATGTTCATTTTTGTACCGTCTATGCAAATTTGTGAAAATTAATGAAAGTATCACTCAAATGTCTTAAGTGACACTTATGTTAATTTTCACAAATTTTTATAAAGGGTCTCCTCTTCAACGGGTCTCAGCTTGTTAAAAAAGTGCCATATTGAATCAAAATAAGAGTTACCTGATTTTATGTCACTCCGTTAGTTTTTTAACATAAATATTTATGAAATGACAAAAATACTTTTGCAATCAATAGTTGAATCAACGATTTATCTCAGTTTCTGGTTCGGCCGACTCGAAAATCAAATTTTCGGTCAGCCCAGTTATTAACCATCAATAATCGTCTTACTCGTGAAACTCTCCCTTTCGCGATTTCACCCCGTTACCGAAGAAGCTTACTGCACAAACATAGGACCCGATATATAATACACTCTTTAAATGATTTATAAAATTTTATCCCTATTTATTACACAAATCAAAAGTGCTCAACATTTATTGTCAAATACAAATAACATAACACGGATCATAATTGAATAAATCACACAGAAAGAGATTATCTAAAGCTTTAAATTGGAACCATCCATTTTTAATTCGGTGATACGATCTATCTTCTTTGTCATCTCAGGAGTAAGGTGGTTGACCCAATCTCCAACCTCACCTTTTCGAAAAAATACATTATTGGGTCGGCCCGGTGACAACTGGCCCGTTTTGTTCACCTCCAAGTTGCTCAGATGATCAAAGCTACACAGCCTCAATATCTCGTCGACCGTGCCTTTCCTCTCCTCCTCGGGCGAGAACGGGCACTCCAAGAACTCCGCGAGCCTCCTGAGCTGGCCCGCGGGCTGTTCCTTCATCTCCTCGTACTTGAGGAACAACGTTTTGCGAGGATTCTCCAGGCTCTCCCTCCAATACCCCGAAACATGGTCCCAAAAGGGCCCGAAAGGGCTCGTGCCGTCGCAAAACCGGTCGACCACGTCTTGAAGCTCGTTGGTGCCCTCTTCTCGGGGCCTCATCTTGTTAGAGAAGTGCCACCTAGAAACGAGAGCGTCCTTAGGGTTCCTACACATGTACACGATCTTGCAAGACGGCTCGTCGTTGACGGAGCTCGGGAGCGACCCGACGGGGATGTGGGTGCCGAAGATCCTCGGGGAGGCGAGGGAGGAGAGGTCGGGGAGCTCGTTGGTGTCGCAATAAAGCTTGAGCTCCAAGTAAGGGACGAGAGAGTGAGGGTTGGTGGTGAGCAACGGGTGGTCGTCGAGGCCCTCTAGGGCTTGCCGGTGGACCAAGGCGAAGGCGATGGCCTTGAGCCAGGTAGTCCCACATTTAGGGCTGGTGGCCAAAACGATGTCCTTGTTTTTGGCTTGGAAGTGCCTTTGGGAAGCGACGACCCCTTGGAGGTGCTTTGGTGCGTACCAAAAGCCCTCGTATTGGTACATATGTTTGGTGGTCCAACCTCTCTCTCTCGGTAGGGTCGAGACCAAGCTCTTGGTCTCGTCGCTCACGTCGTCGCCGTCGAAGAACTCGCGAATCGGAGTAGATTTAGGAGGGTCCGTCATGGCGGTGGGGTTTAGGTTATTCCCTCTGAATCATAATATATAGACAGAAGCTAATAATTCTATAAGCATGTCCAAGTACAAGAGAAGAGACAAGATGGTGTAATATTGAGATTATATTATTAATTTCTTCAAATTGAAGTGAAGATCGTATAAAATCTTGAGTTACATGCATTTTTAATAGCGTACAGAATGAACTATGATATATATATATATATATATATATATATATATATATATATATGGTTAACATGTCTTTGAGCTGTCGAGATTAAAATAAAGCCCAAAGAGGCAAGTGGAGTTCAATAATACGAATAAATTTATTTGTTTGTTTGATTCTAAGATCGAATCAAATCACAACTTCTACAAGTATGATAATATAAATGTTATATTGATTTAAACAATTGATTTAAACATACTAAAAGAATAGGCTTCAAGTATATAAGTGTTGGGGGAATAATGATCGAAACTTTAATTCCCGTAGCCTTTCAACCACCTAAGAGACGACCAATTTCGAATCAACACTGATCGAAACTTTAATTCCCGTAGCCTTTCAACCACCTAAGAGACGACCAATTTCGAATCAACAAGTAACAATCAACAATACTAAACTAGGCAAGTAATAACAAAGGTAGAGACACGAGATTTAACGTGGTTCGGCGGAGCCTACATCCACGGGGCCTGGAAAATCCACTAGAACAAGAACTCGACAACTTGTACAACCCACAAGCTTGTCACAACCAAGAGATTTACAATTAACTCCAAATCAACTCTTTGTTCAAGTTCACTCTCTCTCAAGATTTTCCCACTCACTCAAGATTTGTTTCACCACAAATCTATCCAAATGAGTTCTCTCCCCAATCCCTAAAGAGCTCAAACTCAAATACAAGAGATAAGCAAATACCTCAAACTTTTCCACCAAAAACTTGATATTCTCCAATACCTTTCTTCACTAAAGGTATAATAGGCACTTGCTTCTTCTCCTCTCTCCTCTTGGACAGCAGCACCACAAATTTCAGCAAGCTCCTCTTGCTTTTTCCCTTTGTTCCCGTGGCTACTATCTTTCACAAAATACCACACAAAGCAACACATGTTGCTTTTGTTCACTTTAAGTGATGTTGCCCTAACGGGGCTTAGGTAGTTGGGCCTATTTAGGCCTTATGCTCTACAGAAAAGACTAAATCAATAAATTATTTAAATATTTTAGTCACATTTTAAAAACTAATATTCTATGAGGGTGGTATGTACCCTATCTCTTCGTCAAAGAGTGTGGTATGTACCCTGTCTCTTCGTCAAAGAGATTATGATTTCTCGCCGTTTGTGGCGTGGTCTCACGACTTCGGGTCTGCGAGAGGAGGAGTACGGTGGAGGGTTGGGTGCTCCAGCGTCACTATTGGAGAGGCTGGTATAGAGAATCGTTGGGGGAGCAGGTCAGACGTGAGGCCGGATCTGCAGGTGGGTCAAGGGAGGAGGAGGACGGAGTCAGATCTGGAAGTGGAGGTCGAAGACGAGGCTGTGCAGGGGAGCTGGGCGGAAGGGGGAGGTTGGTTGGTAGATCGGTCCTGGAAGGGAACCGCTGTTATCTGGCGTCGGTGGGCAGACTCATGCAAGCTACCGAACTAGGGGGCCTCGGCTTGTTTAAGATTCAATACGTCACTTGGGTGTCCTATTGGGATCGGTACTGGAAGGAAACGGGGGGTCCCTGGTGTCGATGGGTTGATCCGGTTAAACCCAATGACCTGTGAGAGTTTGAATTTCGCGATGCCCATGAGAAAGTTGGTTTATAGCGGTCTGCAACAAGATCACGGGGTTTCTCCATCTGTATGAGTTGGAGGACGTGGCTCTGCATGAAGCTTATTGGTTCGAGTCGATTGGTCTCCGGGGTTATCATGGATGCCTGTGTAAAGCACTCTGCAGCAAAATCACGGGGTTTCTCCATCCATATGAGTTGGAGGTCGTGGCTCTACATGATGCTAAACGGGTCGAGCTGAACAATTTTGGAGAAATCATTAGCGAACGGTGTTGCGTACTACCGCTATCGGAACACGTGTTCTTTGTTTTGCTTGTAATCAAATGTCTTACGAATTGATCATGTTTACTTTAACTAACAGTAACTGGGATTATGGTGAGAGGTCTGTCCCATCAACTGTAACTTCAGCTGTTCGACTTGATGTCGGGTTAGTGGCTATTTAATTAATAAAATTCGCTTTTATCTTTTTAAAAAATAACTTTTCCTTTAAATCTCAAGAAATTATCGAGCCAGCCCTGCGCAAGGTTCATTCACGGAAGGTGAGTCTGCGAGGGGAGGAGTACGGCGGAGGGTTTGTAAAAGTGTTTGAGTTTGTAATGGAAGACGTCCCTATATATATAGAGGCACACTCGACTACAAACTTATATAAAACGTCCAAACGCCCAAATCATGTAGAACCGTCAGATTTGAGACGCGCATTATCTCTGATTGCGACACGTGGCAAGGTTCAACATGTTATACAACATTGCACTACATGTTATACATGACTTCAATTTTGCACATATTCAACATGTTATACAATATTGCACTACATGTTCTACGAGATTATACAACACTACACTGCATGTTATATAATTCGGACGTTTTGACATTTTAATGTGTTTGTAGCTGATATCTCATATATATATATCACATACAGATTTTGGGGTTTTTACAAACCAATAACCAACCAATCAAAAATATTGCTTTATAGAAATCTGAGCGCACGCTTTCTTACCGCAGGACACGTGTCCGTGCGCGTGCCTAAAAACTGACACGCAGTGTCTTGCTTTATAATAATATAGTCGAGCACAAATTTTGATACAATTTACCGATGAAAATAAATAAATCAGCAGACATTATTTTGGTTCTATGTATTTTTTTTCTAAATTATTTAAAAAAAATTGTTTAACACCGACTAGCTAGGTGTCTGACTTCGACATATTTTTATAATATTTTGAAGAATTTATTTTAAACAGATATTTTGACAACGAAATGAAGGAAATGAAGCCCAATATTATAGTAATGGCGTAAGTTTTTAGGCGCGTTGAAGAGGAGTGCTCTGATGGGCCATTTCCAAAATCCTCATTTATTTTCTACTCGTGGGCCACGCTCTCCTGGGCCTTCAAATTAGTTGGGCTCAACCCAACTCAATAATAATGAGTGTCTCATCAAGCCCAAGTCCAACAAGTGCAAGACAACTCTCGAAAAGGATAATGGGACTTCAATGTTTTGGTCGGAATTTTGGATCATCATTATTTTCAATTTCAATTCTATCATCTCGTCTTAATGTAATTTAGTAATTTATTACCCGAAATAATTTTAGCTCATGTACCCTCCCCAGGGTCATCTGCTAGTTATCCTCAATAAATATTTCAAATTGCTGAGTAAAAAAATAGTAATGGCGTAAATTTATCATATACGTTGTTACTAATGTGACGCCGTATATACATATGTATGTCGTTACTCTAATGAAGGCGTATATACATATGTACGTCAGTACTACTGCTTCAGGTCAACAATGCGGTCGATGACCACCGTTAACGTGGTGATGGCACGCTAGGCATGACATAGCGTCACTACAGTAACAACTACAATCTCATGTGTGCTGTCACTGTAGTAACGGTGTTGCGTACCAAAAGAGTGTGCCCTTATCATCTCAAGAGTAAAGTGATTGACCCAGTCTCCAACCTTGCCTTTGACGGATCTAGGGAGCGACCCCATCGAGAAGTGGGTCGCGAAGAGAGCCTCGGGGAGTATAGTCTGGCCTCTAGGAACGGGACGAGGTCGTGAGGGTTGGTAGCGAATCAAAAAAGTAAATAAAAATAAGAGTATTTTTTCAACCAAAGCAGGTATATGTTAGGATTCTACACGTCAGTCTATACTGCTTTAAATAAATATAAAATATACGGAGAGATATATACATATCTAGACCCGATATACATGATAAATATTTTATTTTATTAAAAACATCTGCATGATGTGTTATTAGACAAATTAAAGTAAATAGAACCCTATGTAGCACTCGCAGAAACATAAATATTAGAAAAATATATAACGATTTAAAATTTAAAGTGAGAGTCGCGCATTTTCAATTCGATAATACGGTCTATCTTCTGTATCATTTCAGGAGTAAGATGATTGACCCAGTCTCGAGCCTCGCCTTTCCTGAAAAATATACTATTCAGCCTGCCCAACGCCGACTGGGCCATTTTGTTCACCTCCAAGTTGCTCAGATGATCAAAGCTACACAACTTCACGACATCATCGACCGTGCCTCTCCTCTCTTCCTCGGGCGAAAACGGGCAGCCCAAGAACTCCGCGAGCCTCCTGAGCTGGCCCGCGGGTCGTTCCTTCACCTCCTCGTACTTCAAGAACAGTATTTTGTGAGGGCTCTCCAGGCTCGCCTCCCAGTACCCCAGGACATGGTCCCAGAACGGCCCGAAAGGGCTCGCGCCGTTGCAAAACCTACCGAACAAGTCTTCAAGGTCGTTGGTGCCCTCTTCCTCGGGCCTCACCTTGTTGGAGAAGTGCCACCAAGAGACAAAGACGTCCTTAGGGTTTCTACACATGTACACGACCTTGCAAGAGGGCTCGTCGCCGATGGATCTCGGGAGCGACCCGATCGGGCTGTGGCTCGCGAAGATCCTCGGGGAGGCGAGGGAGGAGAGGTCGGGGAGCTCGTTGGTCTCGTAGTAGAGCCGGAGCTCAAGGAAAGGGACGAGGTCGTGGGGGCTGGTGGTGAGCAACGGGTGGTCGTCGAGGCCCTCTAGGGCTCGCCGGTGGACTAAGGCGAAGGCCATGGCCTTGAGCCAAGTTGTCCCACATTTAGGGCTGGTGACCAAAACGATGTCCTTGTCTTTGGCTTGGAAGTGCCTTTGGGAAGCGACGAGGCCTTGGAGTTGCTTGGCGTCGTACCAAGAGCCCTCGTAATTGTATATATGTTTGGTGACAAAACCTCTCTCTCTTGGTAGGGTTGAGACCAAGCTTTTGGTCTCGTCGCTCACGTCCTCGCCGTTGAAGAGCTTGCGGAACGGAGTGGATTCGGGAGGCGCCGTCATGATGGCGGTGGCCGGAGAGATTGTCTTGGTGGGTTTAGGTTATTCCTTCACTTATATATTTACAAACACGTACATTTCATCGAGAACCAAATGTTTCGCGAGAATTACTGAACATTCACTTATTTCCGATGAACATTCACTTACAGCTGGACATTCACTTTCGTTGGATACTGCTACTGTTATTGAACATTTACTTATTTCCGTCAAACATTTACTTATTTTCAATGACTAAAGTCAGTTCTCACGTTCTCACAAAAGGGTTTGGTTCTCACATGATTTGTCTTGTATATACATAGGGCGCATTCGGCTACAAACAAATGTAGAATGTCCAAACCACGTAGAACCGTCGGATCTGAGACGCGCGTTATCTCAGCGTGCGACGTCACGTGGCAGAGTACATCATATTCCACAACATTGCACTGCATGTACTACATGCTTCTACAACATTACATTACACGTTTTACAGTTTGGACTTCGGTATATATAAAAGAGAGAGGCAGGTAAAAGAGAAAAAGGCAAGTTAGTACAATAATACTATGAAATTGTTGATTGATGTCTTCGCAGACAAGATTGAATCAAATCGCGATTTAGGTGCATAATTTTCACAAAAGGACTATGATATAACATATGTGTGCATGCTTTATATACGCAACATGAATAAAATAAGCATATGCATTTATAGTGGTTGAGATCAAAATAAAGACCAAATGCAATAAGTGGGTCCAACATGAATAAATTAATTTGGATGACCATATTTTCGGTATCTATTGTTTGGATCGACCGCGTCATCAAATCTTGGTCAAAATTATGGGCTGAGAAGGAATAGCATCATCATTTTCAATTTTAATTTCACTCTCAACTTTAATCGATCTCAATATAATTGGTAACTTTGTTACCCGATATAATTCTAGTTTTTGTTCTCTTCTTATGAACATTTGTTATTTATCCTCTAACGCAAACAGTTCCACACAGCCAAAGACTCATATGTAATTTTTGGCGCTGAGGGTGAAACTTTTTGCAACTCCAAAAGTCACTGTGTGCCAGCTTTCATGTCGCGTGGTGGGAAAGCGTGCGCATATTTACATAAATCAATATTTGTGATTGGTTGGTTATTGGTTGTACGGTTTGTAAAACCCCAAAGTTTGTATGCGATTTAAACTATATATAGGGGAATATTCAAGTGCGAACCAGGAGGATGGTGCGAACTGCTGCTCGCACGTAATTCATTTATCAAGTCATGTATTTCCATTATTATGATATGTATTTCAATAACATCGGGAGAATTGTGTAACGAAGGGGACGTGTATTTGTTTCTATATCCAATCAGTAAACCCTGTCGAGAAAATGGTGTAACGGGGGTCCCTGCGTGTAACGAGAGTCCCCGGGGTGTAACAAAGGGTTATAACGTTATGAAAATATATATCATAATAATTGAAACACCGTCTGACTGTTTTATGAAAATACATAGTTTAATAATGGAAACACACGCGCATATAGGGGTGTTCAAAAAAAACCGAACCGAACCGAACCGAAAAATGGTCGGTTTTGGTCGGTTCGGTGTCTTGGTCGGTTTGGTTTCGGTTCAATCAACCAAAACCGATCAAAAACCGAACCGACCGAACCGGTCCAAATTATAATGAATTCTCCGGTTTATGCTTCAATTTAGGGTGTTTTTCAATTGAATTTTTCTATTTTGGGATTTATTAATGTTTTATTTTAGTTCGTGTAAAATTATTATACATAATTCCTCTAAAAACCGATCGAAATCTAATCATTTTTTGCTTGATTTATGATTTTTTTTGGTTTTTTGGTTGATTTTCGGTTCAATTCGTTTCAAACCGAAAACCGACCGAGCCGGTCAGTTCGGTTTGACAAACCGACCTAATTTTTTCAGTTCGGTTTCGGTTTGAATTCTTCAAGAACCGAACCGAACCGGTCGGTTCGGTTCGGTTCGATTTTGGTCGGTTCGGTTCAAAAACCGAACCGTGAACACCCCTACCCGCATATGTCACCACCTAACTGGTTCGCACAGGATCGACGACGCTGTGTAGTTCACACCAGATCACGCCTATATATATATATATATATATATATATATATATATATATATATGAGGACCGGTAGAAGAGAAAAAGAAAAGTTGGTACGATATTACTATGAAATTATTGATAGATTTCTTCGCAGACAAGATCGAATCTAATCGTGATTTAGGTGCATAATTTTCACAAAAGGACTATAAGAAAACACATCATATGTGTGCATGATTTATATGCGCAACATGAATAAAACAAGCATATGCATTTGAGTGGTTGACATCAAAATAAAGACCAAAGGCAATAAGTGGGTCCAACATGAATAAATTAATTTGGATGACCATATTTTCGGTATCTATTATTTCGATTGGACGTGTTTTCAAATTTTTGGTCGAAACTTTGGACTGAGACAGAATAACATCATCATTTTAAATTTTAATTTCTCTCTCAACTTCAACTTCAATCTCAATATAATTGATAACTTTGCTACTTGATATAATTCTAGCTTTTGTTCTCGTCTTAGAATCATTTACTATTTATTTTCAATAAATTTTCACTTTCGCTAAGAAAAAATAACACTATTTTAGTCTTAGAGGGCTTGACCATATAAGTCATAAATGTCAAAGTAATATCAAAATAATGTATTAATTTATGTTTAATTGACCCTTAAACTATATGCATATCGAAAAGTTAAAGTTGATTTTATCATAACTTTATTTTATATATATATATATATAGAAATAGTTTCACAACCACTCGTTAATCATTGGACTCAATTATTGTCTTTGGTTGGAATTGGGTTCAATAATATATGCAAGAGAGTGAAAAGGAAAAGAAAATTTAAGGTAGCAAAGTGTGATAAAAGGCAATTTAAAAGTGTAATAAAATATAATTTCCTAAGATTCTAAATAAATTAATAAAAGTAATGTTTAAACATTATAAGTCATAAAGTACTCATTTAATTATTGATGTTGTATATATTGTTGTTGTATCATACTATACTTTTATGTTATTTTACTCACATTTTAGATTTTTTTTGCTCTCAATAATATATAATTTGTTATGGTTGTGTATTTTATTGTCTTCACTAGTTGTTGTTTTTTTTTTTGAATGATTGTCTTCACTAGTTGTTGAGTGTTCTTTTTGCTCTTGTTTCTTTTTCATTAAGATATTTGAATATTGGATTGTGAAAAAAAGTCAAAAATAAAACACATAATTAGTACTAAATAAATAAATTTATTTTAATTATTCGCATGATCTATCTATCTAATTATTGGTATTCACAATATGTTAGGTGTAGACATTTAGCATGGTTTTGTCTTGTCTTTTAGTTAAGTGAGTATTTCTGTAAACATTACTAGCTGGATTTAAGCAATCTACACTCAACTCCTAGTAGTTCAGTGATGTAAATGGCAGCTGTCATGACCGTCAGGGTCTCGAAAACCACATGGGCGCAATGTCAGAGCAACGTGGCGTCATTTGAGCTGATTATGAGCTGGTTTTGTACTCATTTTGAATTTATTTGAATTGATTCCGTCTAAACTAATTAATTTTTTCTTAAAATTCTTTTATTACATATGTGAATTAATTTATATTAAAAATACAAAAATGAAAATCTGTCGTGACTTCATTGTGGCTCCGCTATAACCCTAACATGGTCATAAAGACCCTTACATGTTATTAATTATTATAATGTCGTGCAACATCTACAACCTTGCTTTTGGTGTAGTTCTTTTCTTATCATGTTGCTCTAGATCAATTGGAAACTGCAAGAAATACGCTTAAGTTAAGAATCTCGTCAAGTACTCTCGAAACATGCAT
This sequence comes from Geranium rotundifolium, assembly GCA_963920655.1. NCBI lineage: Eukaryota > Viridiplantae > Streptophyta > Magnoliopsida > Geraniales > Geraniaceae > Geranium > Geranium rotundifolium. The sequence goes on along the minus strand of OY987316.1, from coordinate 714,739 downwards.
AAAGTAAAATAATTTAAAGTTATTCAAATTATTGCCGCTGCTTCCATGCACTAAATTTACCCGATGGCCGGAACTAAAACCCAAACAAATAACAAAGAAACGGGAACCCGAAAGAGGAACAAAACACCAAGAAATATCCCCTCGCGTCTTCCGCATCCAACAATAATTTACGAGTGAGAATAAATTATGGGCAGATGATGAGGGAGAATTTTAGCATTCTCTTAAGACAATTCATCCCGCTTTCAAGTCATTTTCTTTCCAAATTTCGTAGTTTTATATATAGTGAGTCTTGCAACTATTATGTTACGGGTATGTCGAGTGCTTTTTAAGCTAACATAAAAACGTTCCGGACCAAAAGTAGAGCTAAAGGCAAAATTGCCTCGGAGAAGCCATTGGCCAAGTCTCCTAGCCGAGTCCTTTGACTCGGTTACCTCAGCAAATTAAAGATGGGCAGAGTAAGAGCATAGTAGAAGACCCTCGCAGCCGAGTCCCCCAACTCGGCTACCTCAGTAAAGACTCGACTGACTTAATTAAAAATATTCTGATGATGGACATAATGGAAGGACCTTCTAGCCGGGCTCGCCGTCCTTGTGAAATTTTTTGGTGGTATTTAATTAATCTGCACGTGGGTTATTATGTTAGAATTTTATGTGTGACTCTATGTTTCACATTAAATTAATATAAAGTATGTTAAGTCTCGAATTTTGTTTTGAAGTTAAGAAACGAGAAGTGTCAACCACTAAATCACGCTCAAATTGGTATGAAAGTAAAATACTAGAAAAATATAAAATAATTTAAAATATAAAGTGAGAATCACGCATTTTCAACTCGGTAATACGGTCTATCTTCTCAGCCATCTCGGGGGTAAGATAATTGACCCAATCTCCGAACTCTCCCTTTCGAAAAAATACGCTGTAGGGTTCGCCCATCGGCAACCGGCCCGTTTTGTTCACCTCCAAGTTGCTCAAATGATCAAAGCTACACAACTTCACGATATCATCGACCATACCTCTCCTCTCTTCCTCGGGCGAAAACGGACAATCCAAAAACTCCGCGAGCCTCCTCAGCTGGCCCGCGGGTTGTTCCTTCACCTCCTCGTACTTCAAGAACAACACCTTGCGAGGACTCTCCAGGCTCGCGTTCCAGTACCCCAGGACATGGTCCCATAGTGGCCCGAAATTAGGGGTCGTGCCGTTGCAAAACCTACCGAACATGTCTTCGAGCTCGTTGGTGCCCTCTTCCTCGGGCATCACCTTGTTGGAGAAGTGCCACCAAGAGACAAAGATGTCCTTAGGGTTTCTACACATGTACACGATCTTGCAAGACGGCTCGTCGCCGATGGATCTCGGGAGCGACTCGATCGGGCTGTGGCTCCCGAAGAGCCTCGGGGAGGCGAGGGAGGAGAGGTCGGGGAGCTCGTTGGTCTCGTAGTAAAGCTTGAGCTCCAAGAAAGGGACGAGGTCGTGAGGGTTGGTGGTGAGCAACGGGTGGTCGTCGAGGCCTCCTAGGGTTTGCCTGTTGACCAAAGCGAAGGCGATGGCCTTGAGCCAGGTAGTCCCACATTTAGGGCTGGTGGCCAAAACGATGTCCTTGTCTTTGGCTTGGAAGTGCCTTTGGGAAGCCACGAGTCCTTGGAGGATTTTTGGCTCGTACCAAAAGCCCTCGTATTGGTATACATGTTTGGTGACCCAGCCTCTCTCTCTTGGTAGGGTTGACACCAAGCTTTTGGTCTCGTCGCTCACGTCCTCGTCGTTGAAGAACTCCCGGAACGGAGTAGATTCAGGAGGCGCCGTCATGGCGATGGTGACGGTGGCCAGAGAGGACGTTATCATGAAGATAATGCGCGTCTCAGATCTGATGGTTCTACGTGATTTGGACGTTTGAACGTTTTATATAGCTTTTTAGCCGATTGTGTCCATGTATATATCTGTATGCATGCATGGCCTAGTAGAAGAGAAAAAGACAAGTTGGTACAATAATACTAGTAAATTATTGATTGATTTTTTCGTAGACAAGATCAAATATCGAATCGTGATTCAGGTGCATAATTTTCACAAAATGACAATCACAGAACACACCATGTGTGCATGATTTATGATAAAATAAATCATATGCATTTGAGTAGTTGAGATTGAAATAAATGTTCAATGAGATGAATCAATTATTTCTCTGATTTTCAGAGTAAGGGAATGTATTATTGAAACTGAGTAAAAAGTGAGTGTAAATTATTAAGACGTGATGGACTCGGTTGAACCACTAAAATAATTGTAGTAGAACTTCACAATTAAGTGTTGTGCATCGGAACAAATTGCGTGCAGATCTCTAGTGATTCAACGGTTGGTATAAGTTCGGACATTCTACTAGTTAATTTATATTCTAAAATCATTTTAAAGTATGTGATAAACATTTTCTCGTTAAAAAAAACTCAATGTTTATTGTCAAATACAAACAACATAACAAAGATCATAAACATGATCGATATCCAAAGACTTTTGTTTAAACACTCCGAAAGAGAAATATTAGAAAAACATTAATTAATTTAAAACTTTAAACCAGAACCGAGTGTTTTTAGATCGGTGATACGATCTATCTTTTCAACCATCTCGGGAGTAAGATGATTGACCCAATCTCCAACCTTGCCTTTTCGAAATAATACGCTGTTGGGTCGACCAAACAATGACCAATGGCCCGTTTTGTTCACTTCCAAGTTGCTCAAATGATCAAAGCTGCACAACTTCAAGATGTCATCGACCGTGCCTTTTCTCTCCTCCTCGGGCGAGAACGGGCACTCCAAGAACTCCGCGAGCCTTCTGACCTGGCTCGCGGGCTCTTTCTTCATCTCCTCGTACTTGAGGAACAACACTTTGCGTGGATTCTCCAGGCTCTCCCTCCAATACCCCAAAACATGGTCCCAGAAGGGCCCGAAAGGGCTCTTGCCGTCGCAAAACCTATCGAACAAGTCTCCAATCTCCGTGGCACCCTCTCCTTCGGGCCTCACCTTGTTAGAGAAGTGCCACAGAGAGACGAAAGTTGTTGGAAATTAATTTTGTCATATATATTAATTATGCAAGTGAGGTGGAGTGGTATCATGCATGGTCACATGATTATGCGTAGTCAACTTTGGTCGAGTCTTAGCATAGGAATAGGCCTTATTAGTAGGTTAGTGGGTCCTATTTTTGGTGTTTAGTTGTTGATAGCTGCAAGTATAAATAGAGGAGAAAATACCCGGTATGCATAATTATCTGGGACCAAAGCTGTGTTTTTGTGCGTGTTGCTTGTGCTCTTTCCACTTCCCATCTCTTGTGCCATTTTTTTTCTTTGTGATTCTAACAAGTGTCCTTAGGGTTCCTACACATGTACACGACCTTGCAAGATGGCTCGTCGTTGATGGATCTCGGGAGCGACCCGATGGGCACGTGGGCCCCGAAGATCCTCGGGGAGGCGAGGGAGGAGAGGTCGGGGAGCTCGTTGGGCTCGTAATATAACTGGAGGTCCAAGAAAGGGACGAGAGAGTGAGGGTTGGTCGTGAGCAACGGGTGGTCGTCGAGGCCTTCTAGGGCTTGCCGGTTGACCAAAGCGAAGGCGATGGCCTTGAGCCAGGTGGTGCCACATTTAGGGCTGGTGACCAAAATGATGTCCTTGTCTTTGGCTTGGAAGTGCCTTTGGCAAGCGATGAGTCCTTGGAGGGGCTTTGCTGCGTACCAAAAGCCTTCGTATAGGTATTTATACTTGGCGACAAAACCTCTCACTCTTGGCAGGGTTGAGATCAAGCTTTTGGTTTCGTCGCTCAGGCCTTCGCCGTTGAAGAACTCGATCGTCGTAGATTCAGGAGAGCTTGTCATGGCGGTGGTCGGAGATAGAGGTTGTCTCGGTGGGTTTAGGTTATGCCTTCTCCCAATTATCTCATGCATGTACATGCGTGTGTGTATATATATACACAGAGAGAGTAGGTATCAAATACAGACTAGGAGAAAATGTCCAAACGTCCAAACTGTATAACATGCAGTGTAATGTTGTAAAACCATGTGGAACATGTGGTGTAATGTTGTGTAACATGTTGGACCTGTGCAAAAATGAAGCAATGCATAACATGTAGTGCAACATTGTAGAACTGCCACGTGTCGCAATTTAAGATAACGCGCGTCTCAGATTTGACGGTTATACATTGGTTTGGACGTTTGGATATTCTGGGTGAGTTTGTACTGGAGTGCATTCCAATATATATAGAGGATCATGATCTAGTGCAAACCAAGACGTCTTGTGCGAAACTGAGAATCGTGTTTCCATTATTATGTCATGTATTTTCATTATTAAGTAATGTATTTTCATTATTCACCCGTGTATTTTCATACCCGTATTTCATTATTATGACATGTATAAAAAACTTTTTATAAAAACTTTTTTTTCTTTCAATCTTTCGTAACACCCCTCCTCTCGACGGGTAACACTTTCCCCTCTAGCGTATAAAAAATACACACCCCTCTCGTTACATTTGAGTGGTTCTCACGAGTACTCACGCAACTCTTGATTCTCACTTGAATATATTCCTGTATATATAAGACAAAGTTGGTACACTATTAGGATTAAATTAATTAATTGATTCCTTCAAATTCAAATCGAATCAAATCGTGATTTATATGCATAATAATGTTACAAAATGAGCAATTACGTAACAACAATAATTAATTAACATGCATGTGTATGAGTTTGTTGAGATTAATATAGACCATAGGCAAGTGAATCCAATAATATGAATAAATTTATTTGATTGTTTAATTTTGAGATCAAATCAAATCATAATGCAGATGAGTATGATAATGTTATAAAATAAATAAGCATGGGTCATGTTGCACGATTTCTATAATTATTGGGAACATCTTCTATATATTTCGTATACTTTTTGGCTGATCGATCCATTTTTTTGGGGCAATTTGTTAAGACTCGAGTCTAACTTTTTAAGGCTCGACAGGTTCGCGAGCCAGTTCGTTTAATATTTATTGAAATATATTTATATTTATAAAATACATATAATATAATTAAATAAGCCGAATCAAGTCGAACCAATTTCAAGATGGCTAATTTATTATTTAATGAATTATTTATCATTTATTTATATTTCAATGAATATTTGTATTTAAATTTAATAGAACTTAATCGAGCCGGGCTCGAGCTCGTTTATTTTATTTCGAGCCGAACTCGAGCTTAGTTGTATAAGCTCGTTCAAGCCCGAGGGAAGCTCGAGCCGGACACTTTTTTCACAAGCTGAGCCCTGCCAAAATGATGCTCGGCTCGTTTACACCCCTACAGAACAGTACGACAACATAATAAGAAAATAAATAAGCATACAATTTCTGTAATTATTGGGAAATAATTTGCATATATTTCGTATATTTTTAAGATGTTACATGATCTTGTGACAATTTGGTTTTTACGAGGTGAGTTTTTTTATGCATGAAGCTGAATCTATTACTATCATTGATATATATGATTCTTTTTGAATACTTGTGACAATTCGTATACTTCATTTATTTTTACTTACCTTAAAATTAAATGAAGCAATTGTTTTAAGCATATTTGAACAATTAGGTTTCAAATATAATAAAAAAGGCTTAATGATATGATTACATAATAATATTAGGTCAAATTTAAAAATCAATGTCCAGAACAATACTCAATTAGTAACTAAAGACCTTTTTATAAGAAACAAAAAGTTTCATTAATAAATTTTTGGTTAAGATCTCAATAATCGTTGAGCCAACCATACACATAAATTATACAAATAATTGAGGCTGAGTACATCTGGAAAATTCGAATAATCGTTCAGTCCTGTTACTAACACCTTTAGTTTTTAGTTGTATTTTTGTTATTTTATTTTTCAATTTTTGGAACTTACCAACATACTTTTCTATTAATGATGCTAAAATTATAAATAATATGAAACTACCATTTCTACCTTCATTATTGAATATAAATGTAGTTATTGATTGAAGGACACACTTGTATTTCACTCTAAAAATTTTAAAATTGAAACACATCTACTAAATTAAATTAAACACATTCACCAAATCTAATTTAAATTATAATTGAAAACATGTTAATCCTCTATGACCTCCTTTTCGGGTCATCGATGGCGCTGCGGTCGCCCCTCTCATATGTGAATCTCTTTTAGAGCTCATCATTTTCGACCTTACTTCAGCGCATCTGGTTGGAGTTGAAAATAAAAAAAATGTCTCTCTATACCCTAATTTATATACAAATGATTCCTTATTATACTACTTTAAATATATGGAGCGTCATTGTAAATGCTCTTACAAAGTATGTCATTTCTCTCTTCCTCGAACAAAATAGACACTTTGAGAACTCTTATGAGTCTATAATTGACCCATATGTTGTTTACAATGTTAAGATTTCGTACGTGATATTTAGAAACAATTTGTATCCATATTAAACTCGATATAATAAAATAATTTTAAAGTATTTACGATAAACAACGTATTATTAGTCGAAGCACATACCAAAAAGCCTCAATATTTATTGTCAAATAAAAAAACATCACAATAGAAATCTACAAAACATTTGTTTGAACGCGCCGAAAGAGAAACATTAGAAAAACATTAAATAACCTAAAGCTTTAAACTAGAACCGCGCATTTTCAACTTGGTGATACGATCTATCTTTTCTATCATCTCGGGAGTTAGATGATTGACCCAGTCTCTGACCTTGCCTTTCCGATATATTACGCTATTGGGTCGACCAAATAGTGACCACTGGCCCGTTTTGTTCACTTCCAAGTTGCTCAGGTGATCAAAACTGCACAACTTCAAGATGTCGTCGACCGTGCCTTTTCTCTCCTCCTCGGGCGAGAACGGGCACTCCAAGAACTCCGCGAGCCTCCTGAGCTGGCTCGCGGGTTCTTCCTTCATCTCCTCGTACTTGAGGAACAACACTTTGCGGGGACTCTCCAGGCTCTCCCTCCAGTACCCCAGAACATGGTCCCAAAAGGGCCCGAAAGAGCTCTTGCCGTCGCAAAACCTATCGAACATGTCGTCGAGCGCGACGCGCTCCTCCTCGGGCCTCAGCTTGTTGTAGAAGTGCCACCCGGAGACAAAAGCGTCCTTAGGGTTCCTACACATGTACACGACCTTGCAAGACGGGTCGTCGTTGATTGATCTCGGGAGCGACCCGATGGGGACGTGGGTCCCGAAGATCCTCGGGGAGGCGAGGGAGGAGAGGTCGGGGAGCTTGTTGGGCTCGATGTACAGGTCGAGCTCCAAGAAAGGGACTAGATCGTGAGGGGAGGTCGTCAGCAACCTCCCCTCGCGATCTTCTAGGGTTTGCCTGTTGACCAAAGCGAAAGCGATGGCCTTGAGCCAGGTTGTCCCACATTTAGGGCTGGTGGCCAAAATGATGTCCTTGTGTTTGGCTTGGAAGTTCCTTTGGGAGGCAACGAGTCCTTGGAGGTACTTTGGTGCGTACCAAAAGCCATCGTATAGGTACATGTGTCTCGTGGCCCAGCCTCTCTCTCTCGGTAGGGTCGAGACCAATCTTTTGGTCTCGTCGCTAATGCCTTCGCCGTTGAAGAACTCGGCGACGTGTTTGGTCGCCGGATCAGAGGTTGTCATGGAGGGTTTAGGTTATGCCCTCCCGTTGTTAAATTTTCTATATATATAGCCAAACCTGATGCGTGTAAATTTACAAATGAAAATTATATATATATAATTGCGTAGAGATGATCTTTTCGATCGAATCGTGACATGTGCGATTTTAATGCTAAAGTGAAGTGAAAATGAGTTGATTGTTGATGAGACGAGAAGGTACACTATATTTCTTGGAATTTGAATCGAATAAAATCGTGATTTCGATGCATATATATGAACAATCACATATTATCATTACGTGCACATGTGCACGTATACATGTGTACGAGTTGTTGACATTAATATATTATTATAGACCATGTGGATCTAATAATATGAATAAATTTATTTGTTTGTTTATTTTTGAGATCAAATCAAATCATAATAAGGTGAGAACAAGTTCGTCCCCGGTCGATCTGGTTATTTGGCAAGAACAAGTTCGTTGCCACATCGTCATTGACATCGTCTTGAAGTGATGTGTTCGGGAGGGTCTCGTGTCGGTTCTCGCCGATGGTGGAGTGTTACATGATGTCGTGAAACGACTCTGCCTGTTATGCGGGTCGGGAGGCCCGTTCGGAGGTTTCTGGCGGCGGCGCATGGGCGGTTCTCGACGGCCGGAAGAGGAAGGGGGTTTAGATTGGTTGCCATGATTGTCGTGTGAATCGTTAGTTCGTTGTAAATAAAGAAAACAAAAGAAAGAGAGATTTGATTTAGCGATTGAGAGAGAATCGGGGAAATGGTTTAGGATTAATCAAAAATAATTTGTTGTATTAATTATATGATTAATAATTAATAATACTATTTTAATTAATTATAAATAAATAAATATATGAAATGACTATTAAGCCCTTAAGTTTTATTTTAGATTTATGGGTATAACTGTAATTGCATAATAAAAATAAACCAAATTAAACAAAAAATAAACCAAATTGAACCGGTTGAATTCTAGTTCCTTAACCTAGGGGTATTTTAGGAATTTTAGAGGTATGTTTGCACACAAAAAATTGTCTGGTACTAAAAATAGAGTGCATTAGTTAGGGTATAAGAGGTCATTTTACAATAGTTAGATGTAACAAAATGTCAATATCCTTAAAATGAACCAACATGCATCATATTACAAGCTTATGAGTTAACCGCAATTTTTATAATCATTGGGAAATATCTTGTATATATTCAGTATACTTTTTTTTGACCCGCTTTTTCCTTACTCAGCAAATATTATATTGATGAGCTAGCAATTAATCTCAAGTGGAATAAAATCTAGAAATGTTACAATACAAATATTGATAGTAGGAGAGTACTGAGAGATCGAGAGTACATAAGACAGAATAATAGAGATTTTAAGCAAAATTATTTGCTAGTGATGAACTCTTGATGATAATGAGACCGGCAGGAGAGTGGTAGACTACACAGTCTCAGTCCAGAAATTCGACCAAGTTCAAGAATTTTGTTTAAAGACACACGAAAGAGAAATATTAGAAAAGTATAAAATATTTTAGTAGTTGAAATCCCTACCGAGCATTTTCAATTCAGTGATACGATCTATCTTCTCTGTCATCTCGAGAGTAAAATAATTTACCCAATCTCCAACCACGTCTTTCCAAAAACATACTCTATTTGAGATACCATACGACTTGCCCGTTCTGTTCGATTCCTAGTTGCTCAGATGATCAAAGCTGCACAACTTTAAGATGTGATCGACCGTTCCATTTCCCTCTTCCTCGAGCGAAAACGGACACTCCAGGAACAGTTGGCTCGCGGGTTGTTCTTTCATCTCCTCGTACTTGAGGAACAACACTTTGCGAGGATTCTCCAAGCTCTTCCTCCAATACCCCAAAACATGGTCCCAAAATGGCCCGAAAGGACTCGTGTCGTCGCAGTTGCTATCGAGCGTGTCCTCAAGCTCGTTGGTGCCCTCTTCTTCGGGCCTCAACCTGTTGGAGAGGTGCCACCAAGAAACCAAAGTGTCCTTAGGGGTCCTAGACACGTACACGATCTTGCAAAATGGGTCGTCGTTGAGGGATCTCGGGAGCCACCCGATCGGGATGTGGGCCCCGAAAATCCTCGGGTATGCGAGGGAGGAGAGGTCGGGGAGCTTGTTGGTCCCGTGGCATAAGATCTTATATATACCAAACAACACTATACAAAGGAAAAGAAATAAATTATTCTAAATAAGGACATTTTAACTAGAAATAATGTTAAATGATAAATAGAAAAGTATACGTTGTACCGTTATTTTCATGTCATATAGGCTCGTAAAAACATGTAAATAACAAAGTATGGGACAGTATACGTGGTATAATTTTCACCGAAACAATACCTCAACTATTACTCACCTTTGCACATAGTGCATCGCTAAGGTCATATACAAAGCTCCCCTTTTCAATTGTCATAGGTTTAAATACGAAGCAAAACAGCTCTCAAACTTTACAAATCGTGTAAGCTTCAAACGACCCAGTTGGTTCGGTTGACACCTTCAGAGCTCTTATATGTTTCTGGAAGCGGTACATAGTTGAAAATTCGAATGTATAGAAAGGGTAAAATAGTCTTTGTTTATTAAATTTAACATAGTTATAAATGTGGATTTGTGGGGCACAAAGGTACGCATACGAAACAAAAGAAGAATAAAAACAACATTGATATATTATTAGAAATATTAAATAGTACATGTATAAAGCTCGACGGTACTTATTAATCTTAACAGAAAAACAACATGATATTGAGTTGAGCTTTAGAAGGTCGGTCCAGATTAAGAGGTTTTCCCAATAAGAGGATCTAATTAAAACTTAAAGTGGGAATCACGGATTTTCAATTCAGTGACACGATCTAACTTCTCCGTCATCTCGGGAGTAAGATAATTGACCCAATCTCCGACTTGTCCCTTCCGAAACAATATGCTATGGTTTGGGCCCATCTTGTTCACCTCTAAATTGCTCAGGCGATCAAAGCTACACAAGTTTAGGATGTCATCGACCGCACCTTTGCCCTCTTCCTCGGGCGAAAAGGGACACTCCAAGAACTCCGCGAGCCTCCTGAGCTGGCTCTCGGGTCGTTCCTTCATCTCCTCGTACTTTAGGAACAACGCTTTGCGGGGATTCTCCAGGCACTCCTTCCAGTACCCCAGGACATGGTCCCAGAACGGCCCGAAATGGCTCTTGCCGTCGCAAAACATGATGAACATGTCCCCGAGGTCGTTGGTGCCCTCTTCTCGGGGCCTGAGCTTGTTAGTGAAGTGCCAAAAGGAAACAAAAGCGTCCTTAGGGTTCCTACACATGTACACGATCTTGCAAGACGGTTCTTCGGCTTTGATGGAGCTCGGGAGCGACCCGACGGGGATGTGGGTGCCGAAGATCCTCGGGGAGGCGAGGGAGGAGAGGTCGGGGAGCTCGTTGGTGTCGCTGTACAGCCCGAGCTCCAAATAAGGGACGAGAGAGTGAGGGTTGGTGGTGAGCAACGGGTGGTCGTCGAGGCCTCCTAGGGCTTGCCTGTTGACCAAGGCGAAGGCCAAGGCCTTGAGCCAGGTTGTCCCACATTTAGGGCTGGTGGCCAAAATGATGTCCTTGTCTTTGGCTTGGAAGTACCTTTGGGAAGCCACGACTCCTTGGAGGTGCTTCGCTGCGTACCAAAAGCCCTCGTATTGGTATATGTGTTTGGTGGCCCAACCTCTCTCTCTTGGTAGGGTTGAGACCAACCCTTTGGTCTCGTCGCTCACGTCCTCGTCTTTGAACTTCTTGATCGCCGTAGATTCATCAGAAGAGGTTGTCATGGCGGAGATCGAGCTTGTCTTGGTGGTTTAATAATCTATCATCATATATGTACGTATATATAGATGGAAAAACAGCAACAAACCAAAAGAAACGTCAAAACTGTAGAACATGCTGGACCTGTGCAAAATTGAAGTCGTGTAAAACATGTAGTGCAATGTTGTAGAACATGATGGATCATGCCACGTGTCGCACGATAAGACAATGTGCGTCCCAGATCCAACGGTTCTACATGAGTTTTGACGTTTTACGTGTGTTTGTAGCCGAGTGTATCCTTATATATATATATATAGAAAGAGACTGTTTTATAAACGAGCCGACTCACGAGTCAATCGAGCCTTATAATTAGAGGTTGGCATCGATTACAACGAGCCCATAATAAATATAAAAAAGTTCTTAAATATTTAATTATAACGAATAAATATAATTATTGTTTAAAAATACATATGAAGAAAAGGAGAATGTATTTAGTACAGTTCAAATACGCTTACAAACTAGTTTAGTTGGTAGGGGTGGTTTTTGATCTCACCGTAATTAGATTTGTTTTTTTTTAAAGTAAGAGCGAATTTTATTAATTAAATAGCAACTAACTCGGCATTAAGTCGGACAACTGAAGTTACAATTGGTGGGACAGACCCTTCACCATAATCACAGTTACTGTTAGTTAAACCAAACATGATCAATTCGTGAGCCATTTGATTACAAGTAAAACAAAGAACGCATGTTCCGATAGTGGGTAGTACGCAACACCGTTCGCTAATGATTCCTCCAAAGTTGTAGGGATGGAGAAATCCCGTGATCTTCCTGCAAATTGATTTACATAAGCGTCCATGATAACTCCGGAGACCAATCGACTCGAACCAGTTAGCTTCATGCAAAGCCACGGCCTCCAACTCATACGGATGGAGAAACCTCGTGATCTTGCTGCATACCGCTTTAAACCACCTTCCTCGATCAACCCTGCGATCAATATGGGCATCGCGAAATTCAAATTCTCCCAGTACATTAGGTTTAACCCGATCAACCCATCGACACGAGGGACCCCTCTTTTCCTTACAGTATCAATCACAATAGGACACACAAGTGACGTATTGAATCTTAAGCAAGCGAGTACCCCTAGTTCGGTGTGCTTGCATGAGTCTGCCCACCGACGCCAGATAATTCCATATCCCTCACAATACCGATCTACCAACCAATCAAAACCGCTGGTTCCCACATATTGAAGCTTAAGCAAGCCGAGACCCCCTAATTCGGTATGCTTGCATGAGTCTGCCCACCGACGCCAGATAAATCCAGTTCCCTTCCAGTACCAGTCTACCGTCGCGACCCAAGCTCGCCCCACCTGCAATTCCGTCCTCAACCCCACTGCACTCGACTCCGTTCCTGCCATCCCACTAGATATGTTTCCTTCGCCGCCAGCTGTCGTCGCATCTACCACCGCAAGACCCGGAACTGTAGCCGTACTAGAATCCCTCGCAGACGGAACCGTGCCGCCGTGAGACATCGTCGATTTTCGACGAACAACCCAAATCGTCACGAGCGAAGGGTACAAACCGCAAAGAAAACCCTGCGCCGACTAGGGTTTTTTAGATTTGTTTTTAAATAGTTCCCAAACT